>CM034461.1:18812907-19190407 GCA_019925255.1 Litchi chinensis
GGTGAGCTATTCTACTTAGTCTGAAGTAGACTAATTTCAATAAACTCAGGAGTCCAAGTTTAAGTAGAATAAAGAATAATCATAATAATCCTTTAATAACAGAAGAAGATAAATCTTATCTTATCTGCATTATTCCTTAGCTCATTGATAGTTAAGTCTTGGTGCAATTAAACTCAAGGTGGTAGAGTTAGAATTAAACTATGAACCTTAGATCAGTGGCATGTCAATCGACCCATAGGAACAGTTCGTAGTTATACTAAATTTGGTTGATCGAACTCATAAATCATTCTACTGAGGGTATATTTATTCTTAGTTGAGTAGGCCAAGTCATTTAATTTATCAATCATTTCGTATGAGGAGATGTGAACCTGTGTTGATCAATAAATTGAGCTATAAGTCTACGTCGACCGACACGTTGGGCTATTACTTAGTTGACTTATAGGTCCATGATAGTGGGCCTGGATCTATGGCCACTACAAGTGGCATTCTCAATATATTCACTTTGTAATAGCAAGTCACACATTTTTCACTAAATTGGTGTTATATGGTATCATCAACGAATCACATTATCTCACATTTTATATTGATAATGATATGAAATCAATGAAAAATATATGATACTTTGAATGTATTATAGATTTGGTCCGTGGAAAATAATTTGCAGGTTTGAGAAGAAAAGTAGATTCTAGATGTAATTGAATAGTATTTTACTTGACCCAAACTTAAAATCAAAGCACTGACACTTCTCTTGCTCTTAAATTAACTTAACGGTAGTAGTAGTAATAATAATAATATGTGATGTTATTGAAAAATATATATTTTATACACATAGATTGAGTTGAATTCAATATTCAATGTAATTTCTTTCATTTAAAAATGAAAATTAAAAAAAAAAGAAGTTAAATACAAATTTCTGATTATAATTTTCAAATAAAGAGTAAATGATGTGAAAAAGCACCAAAGAACTGACAACCTAGCACCAATTTCAATTTTACTAGTACCTTCCTAGCTAAAAAGTCAATACTACCCTTCATTAAAAGATTTATGAGTCATCTCTCTTATTTTTTATTTCAAATTTGTTGAAAGAATCCTTCACTCTCCTCCACTCTCAGGTGAAAGCACTTCACTCTTAGCTTCTCTTCTACATTTTTTCATCACACCAACACTCTTGTGAGACATCTGAAGCTATTTCGTTCATCTAGGAAGTTATTTTGTTCATTTTCGAGGTAAGAAACCCATTTTAAATACGATATTCAGCTCAAGTTTGATGAAGGTTTGCTCATTCATATGCATCGAATGATTAAGGAAATGGATTTCTTCTTGTATTGTGGTTTGAGTTTTGCACAAAAAGAAAGGTTTGAGATTTAGTTGACCAATTAGGCTAATAGTTAGGTTGAATTTCATGAAAGTTTACACATTCATATAAAGATAGTGGTTGAGGAAATGGGTTTGTACTTGTATTTTGGTTTGGGTTTGAGGTTGGCATGGGAAGCAAGGTTTGAGAAATGCAATTAGTGTTGAGAAATAGGTGTGTTCCATGCCTTAAATGTGTGTTACGTGCTCCAAATGTTTGTGTTCTACACCTTAAATGTGTGTGTTCCACACCTTGAATGTGTATCTTTGTTTTGTTGCTTTATGTGTGTTTTGTTGCAAGAAAATGAATGAAATAAAAATGAAGATACATTAAAATGGTTGAAATCCGAGGTACCTTCGTAAGGACATGTGTGCATATGATAGTACTCAGGACCTGGAGGATCATATAGAAACCAAGATTGAATGAATATACAAGGACTATCGGGTGCGGTTAAATGCAAGATTTTTCTTTAATCGTCATAAGAGATGCTAGACTATGTTGTAATGGACTTCCTCTACAAAAAGTCAATTCATTTATATGCCTAATGCAGAAATTTAGGGCATGTTTTGTAAGAAGTCGTAGACATATGAAACATATCGTCCACCTTACCAATGCAAAGAAAAAGATAGAGGAAACTACTTGAAATGCTTTAATGAAGAAGCGTGTCAAATTTGTAATTGTATCGATATAGCAACCATCATTGCATTTACTAAAGGGTTACAACCCTGAAGATTGTTGGACTCCCTTACTAGAAGCGCTCAAATTTCATTCAGGGAGCTAAAGGAGATAATGGAAAGGTACACACCCTTGCTGGAAATAGTGGTTGTAAGGTGGTTAGACCTTGCAAGATTTTAAAGCATAATATGGAAATATAAGTGTATAAATACGCTCTAAAATAGTATTTATAAAACGTGCAATAAATCTTAAAAGCAATATATGTACATGATATTTCCAAGTATAGACCAGTGTAGTAGCATCGCGTATCAGCCAATCTGCGCGTTCGACGTAGCTCTTTCCGCTTAATGGCTCGTACCTACACTTGAGGAGGATTTTTATTGAAAACAAGAAAATAGTAGTAAGTAATAACTCAGTGAGTGGGTAACATTCGAAACTATATTATTTGCTTTTAAAGTGTATATATAGATCCTCCCAAAATAGTTTTGAAAACTAATAGTTTATTTCTTTCCATTGAAAATTGTAAAACTATTATAAAGCATTTGAATTCTATTGCTCGAAATCTCGTAATAATTTTATAAAACATAATTTTCATCTTTTCGAAACCTTACATCCAATGACGTGTTTTTCCTTTTAAAGCTTGCCTTAATGGTAACCCAGGGAAACTTATCCTTACATGACGGTATGTAGATACATCACTAGAACTAGGGAATGCTACCTTGCGTAGTTGCAGATACGGGAACTTGGGATTGCAATTCCCCCCAAACATCAGGCGATGCGGGAACTTGGGATTGTGATTCCCCCCAAACATCAAGCGATATGGGAACTTGGGATTGCCATTCCCCCCAAACATCAGGCGATGCGGGAACTTGGGATTTCGATTCCCCCTGTCATACATGCATAGGGTACCTCGACCGGGTAATACTGGGGATTAGAGTAAACCACAAGCATTTAAAAATCCTTTCAATATGCTTAAAATTTATGCTTAATTTTTTTTTCTTTTACTTTGCTTGAAAGCATATTAATTTAGCTTGTAGTTATTCTTTTCTCAAATATATGGTTTGTAATCAAAATACTTTCTCTCTAAGGCAAAAGCTTAAAGCCTTTGAAATATCTTTAGCAAATCTCTTCTATGCATGTATTGATCGTAAACTTACTAATTTACTTTACTATTAAAATAAATACATTTATAACATAACTTTAGGGAACTATACATGCATTATAAAGAAAAAAACAATAACATTCTAAAAACTCGCTTGATAAAACATAATAAATTGCATTTAAAACTTTATAAATGACCACACTCACAACTTGCTTCCCACTTTAATAAACCACTCCTTTCTGCCCTCCTTTAAATCATTACTTCACCTACACTTATTACAAGCATAATTTTCATTTAGAATTTACACACGCAATCAACATATAAACTTTTAACTCCACACGGATATCGAATATCTCTTTTCAAGTTGTACTAATTTCAATTATTCGCACACAATATCCATTCGGATTTCTTAACATTTAAGTACATAAAACATCTCAATTTAAGCCTAAAATCCATACTAACACATCAAACGAAAATTTCAAGTAATCCTAGTCATTTTGACTGAGCTTAGACCAACCTTTACACATCCATCTTATTCAATTTTTCTCATCACAATTACACTCAATCATACACAATATGGTATAAATTCTAATCAAATTCATAAAAGATCACAATTGTGTCAATATGAATAGTTTGGCCGTGAAGTAACTATTTGACATCCAATGAGTTTCCTTTCAATTTCATGTTAATTCTACCATCAATATAACTTATTGAATCACTCAAAACATTCCAAAATAATTGTCTAACACTTTAATACACTTATAACCAAAACATGGCACCTTGTATACCAAAATTTTTGTTTCACAATTCAATATTAAAACTCAACATTTTAACACTTCTAGATACATGAGAATCACTCAAATAAATCAAAACTAAAATTGGACCATTTCCATCATCACTTGGCCAAACCACTAACAAGCATAACTTCAACATTTCTTCAAGATTTATACTTGTATGTACATCCAATTTACATTATATTTCTAGCACAACATTCAAACTCAACTTGTCCCACTAAAGTCCTCCCTTGGCCAAACCAACACAAGCACATAACACCAAAATTTTCATCAAAATTCACACCAAATTCACATGCAACTCAACCTCCACACTAATGAGATCTCAAATCTTAAAACTCAAACATAATATTACAATACAAATACAACTATAAATCCAACATTTTCATAAACCATTTCATGAAAAACTAAATGCTTACATCTTGGAACCAACTTAAATGGATGAATCTTTGCTCTTAGACTTACATGCAACCCTTGCATGTGTTAAAAACACTCAAAAATGGCTTCAAAACATCAACATGTAGCTGCTGTCCTGGTTTCTTTTCTTTGCTGAGAATAGCTCTTCTTGCATGTGTGGAGATTGCTCAAAAATAGCTTCCAAAACCAAGCAAATCAACTACTATTCTCTTGCATCTCCACGATAGAAAACTTCTCTTCTTTGTTCTCAAGACCGAATGGCTTCTTGTTTTTCTTCTTGACCGAGTGAATGCTCTCTCTCAAGTGGTTCTCTTGTTTTTTTTTTTTTTTAAAAAAAAAAAAAAAAAGTGACCGAATACCTCTTTCCTTTCTTGTATTCCATTCTTATTTCACTTATATATATGCCTTACATGATCACACCATTTGTCACTAATCTACCATGTTTGCTTAACACTTGTCACCAATACTTATTATCTCTTTGCCACTTGTCAAGTATTCATTCTTTCCTTCTTCTTTTCATGCCACATGTCTCACATGCATGTATTCTTTTGTACTTTCCAATTTTCGTATCCGAAATCATTTTCGATCCATCTGAAAATTATATTATAACTCAATTTCACATTTGAATATTTCATTAGAATTCGATTATACCTCCGAATTCGGCCACTTTAAATTATTTTATTGCCTCGCAAATAAAATCATTTTCGGTCCTATTCGAAAATTCTACTAAAATTCAATTATACATCAGGATACTTAAAATTATTTTATTACTCCATAAATATTGTATATGGTACTAAAATCGAATAGAGTATTTTCGTCCAATAAACTTTGGATCACTTAAAATCTCTTCGAATGGACTCATCTTTGATCTGCCTCAATTTCATTTAACTAGTATTAATTCTGGGATTTTTGATTTGCGAGGTCCGCTTTTCGAAAATTACTATTTATGTAGACACTATTCATACGAAAATACTATTCACTGAAAAAATTTTATTTCTCTTAAGTAGAGGAAATTCTGGATTTTACAAACCTGAAAATACTATTCACATGGACACTATTAATTCGAAAATACTATTCATTCGAAACTCACTATTCCAGAAATTTTGGGTTTTACAGGATGATACTAAACGGATTTGTTTCATGAGTGATCGACAAAATGGATGTCTAAATGCTTTAGCAGTTAAGTGGCCACATGTAGGGAACTGTTATTGTTTTATGCATATATTGGCCAATTTTATGTTTGTTTTCAAGAGTCATTTTGTGGATGGGAAGCTATGGAAAACAATCAAAGCTAGCAGTAGGACAGACTACAAAACAACTTTGGAGTCACTTAAACAAGATTCCATTGAATTTTACAACTAGTTGGCCAATGAAGAACCTATGGAGAAATGGGCTAGATAAGCCTTTGATCATTACATTAAATCAAACCATGTTACGAACAACATGTATGAGAGCTTTAATAGTTGAATTAGAAAGGAGAGGGAGAAACCCATACTCAATTTGTTTGAACATTTATAAAGGAGAATGATGGTAAGATACTGTGACAAGTGGAATGATATTAAGAAGATGACATATAGGATCACTTTATATGCAAGGCTGGTGTAACGGAGAAATGAGCAAGATGTAAGAAGGCTAATAGTTGTGCATGGAAAGAAAGAATGGTATGAAATAGTAAATGGAAGACATTTGAAGATTCTTGTTAGCCTAGACCAAAAAAATTTGTGAATGTGAAATGTGGCAAATAAATGGCATTCCATGTTAGCATGCAGTGGCAGTTCTCATGTATTAAAGAGGAAGGACAGATGATCATGTGCACTGGTATTATATAAAAGAAACAATTAATGTAGTTAGCTTACAATTGAACCGTCAACATGATTGCAAATGAAGCAAACGAGCCTGAGTTTGAATCCTAGAAGATGAACCCACCACAAAAACACGCTAAGACTGGGAGGCCCAAGAAAGTTAGAAGAAGGGCTATCGACGAACCACGTGCCCTATCAAAGACCTTCACATTAAAATGTTTTGAATGTAAAGTTATTGGCTAGAACAACTACACTTATCCAAATAAGGTAATTTTAGTTTTCAATTTTCTTTTAAAATTTGCTAAAGGTTTCATTATAAGCAATTTTCATGTTGTAATGTAGGAACAAGAAACAATCAATGGAGGAAACACATCTGGGCCATCAAAAAGTGGAACAACAACAACTGATCCAAGTCAAAAAGGATGGCTTCAAAACCTAGAAATTATCATTCAAACAGTATAACCTTTCTTATTGAAAATGTTATTGTCGACGTTGAAATTCAGTCGACGAGTAATCAATGCCCAATACCTGCAATCAATGTGAGAAAGCACAAATACCAAGAAAGACAAAGACAGAAACAGATGATCAAACCAGGAACACGAAGCTTTTACGTTTCGGCAATAATAGGCCTACGTCCACGACTGTCTGTCTCTTTATTCTGCAGAGTGACAGTATATTATTGAATATTGTCCGTCCCTGTTACAATGATCTTAATCCCTATTTATAGGGATGTTACAATTCTGGTTGTAGCAAATCAGGAAGAGAATCCTGAATTAATTATATTTAAACAATTGGAAAAATAAGGAAAAGAATTATGAATTAATTATACTTCCTAATATATTTAGATAATATCAGGAAATTACTATAATTATCTCAAGATAATGTTGATCTGATTTTGAATTTGAATTTATCTTCATATCTGATGAGGAAATCATGGTTTGACTGGGCAATTGCCATATTCGGAGAGAGAATCATGGTTGAACTTGGTAACTGCTTCTGGAAGATATTGTACTTATTACGCGTCTGAGCGAGCTGACGTGTCATGGTAGTCTCGAGCTTGAGCTCGCTGAGAGACGAGTTGCACAAGCGACGAGCTGCGACCTGGCTGTGTTTATAGGTCTGTTGATGCCAGCTGGAAGATCCTTTAAGCAAACTGAAGAACTTGCTGGGCAAAGTCAATACTGAGCCTCATCTGATGGGCTTTGACCGGGTTACCCTTTTGAGCCTTCTTATCAGGTCTTGGATGGGCCTAAATTGGACTTTTACCAGCCCAATTAATGAATCCGAAAAATACATATAACATTATGTTTTCTAATGTTATTACTTTATGTATTTTAATATACGTCTCCTCACATTTAGGACCCAAGTAACAAAACGTATAGCAACTCTTACACCCACTACCAGTACTGTACCTCAATGAATGTCTATGAGGTAATATTTTATTTTCTTGTTCCAACAAATGTGTGATATTATATTTGCATATTTTTTACTGGTTTTAGCTTCTATGTGATTATATATATATATATATATATGTATGGTTTGTATTTGTTTCACTTTACATTTGTGTGTCATATTTTATTGAATGGTTTTAATATTTGCAGCATGCAAACTTCTCCCAACACATGCAATGAAAATGCACTAGTTGGACCACCACTTATCCAAGTGATAGATATCTGCTTTCAGAAAGGTTCCACTTTAGAACCTTGAGGACAACATTGCAATCTACGTTAGTTTTAGCTTATAATTATAGAACGTTATATTACAATGATTTTGTGTCTGATTTAGATATACTTTTGCATGATTTTTTGTGATGTCCAAATCTGGTTTTGTACACCTTTTGTGAACATGCCACCATGCTACTGATTTTGGCTTGTTTGTTTGGTGGGCTGCCACTATATGGATTGTTAATTTTGAACTTATGTCAATGAATGAATATCTTGGAATTGATTGGTTGATACTGACATGAATTTGGTATTTGGGATGATAACAATAGCAGGAAAGAATGAGAATTGGAGAGAAAATAATGATCAAAGATGAATAAAATTGGAGAGAGAGAAAAAAAGTTGCAGAAGAATGGGTTAAAATATAGCAGATCAAATGGACCATTTATAGCAAAAATTTTTACTGTTGGCCAATGGTAACGAACAAGTTTTTTCATTAAAAATAATAATAAAACACTATAAAAGGGCAATTTTGTAAATATACGTCTACTAAAATTCCATATGCATGGTTAGACCTATGTGAATTAGAAAAAAAAAAAAGAAAGAAAAAAGAATATAAATGAGGGCATTTTTGTCAATGAATCATGTCAAAGTAGCCTGGATAAAATTATAATTTAAAGAATTCGCCTTAGGGATATTTTACTCAATTTAAATTGCAACTTGATTGTTTCATCAAGAGCAATATGGTAACTTAAGTGCCAATAACACCATCAAAGGCAAAAAAGTCTTTTCATGCATTCTATCTTCGTTGACCATTAGTTGACTGACGGTTTAGACTTTTATAAAGAGTTTTCAAAACTTCAGGGATAAAATAAGCTATTTCCAAAAGATCTTTAAAAATTTGATAGTTTCTGATACCTTAAGGACTAAAATGAAATCTCTCTTAAATATAATAACGATGTTTGTATCTTATTAACAATGTTAGGGTTTTTATTTCTTCTTGTATGTTTATAAAATGTTAAAGATTAATGTGGTTTTATGCCATTACACAAGGACTTTTTTTTTCCATCCTTTTTTGCCCATTCTAAACAATATGAAAATTATATATCGGAGCAATTTTGGCATGTTACTCTCATTTTAAATTTTCCTATTATTGTGTTCTTTTGTATATTAACATTGATTTGCACTAGACATGCAAAACCCTAGATTTTGGTTCTCTCAAAATTTGTACTATAAATGTTTTGATCACATCTAGACTCTATTTGGCATGTAAGATTGAAATGGAATGAAATTGATTGGATTAGATTATACTGGATTGGAAAATCACTATCCTATATTTGGTAGAACTTGGGATTGGAGTAAAAATATCTCATATTATGTTTAGTGTAGGGTATGATTGGATTGGAATAAAATTAATTTAAGTACTTCATTATATACTTAAAATTAATTCAAAAATTAATTTTAAAAAATATTTGAAGAGAAAAAATATTTTATTAATTTAAATACAAGGATTAATTTTAAATAGTAAAATATAGGTTGAGTTTGGATTGAAATAAAATTAATTTAAATATATTATTATATAACCTAGCTTATATTATATATAAAGTCAATAATGCTTTAAATAAAATAAATCCTATAAATCATTTTTCTAAAAAATTATATTGATTTTTTTTAGAATTATATTATTTTAAAGTATGAGTAAATAAATGTTAATTTTGGAATAACTCGTATTTAAATAATAACATAATTTCCAAATTTTTATTTGCATAAAATAAAATTAATTTCACAAAGTACATGAGAAATAAATGAGATTTGTAGAAGAAACAAGAAGAAAGAGAAAAATTCATTCCTATTGAATCCTATGGTGGAGCTTGGGATTCAACATTCTCATGAGAATGTGATTGAAATGAAGATTGGATTGAGATTTCATTCTTAGGCTTGAGATATTGAATCTTAAATCCACTTCAAATTTCATGCGCCAAACATAGCCCTAAGAGAGGTGTATTCAATCTAGATTTCATTGGAATTTAAAACATTTTCAAATTTGGGTGTATTCAATATAAATTTGAATGGATTTCATTGAAAATTGGGTGTATTCAATCTAGATTTTCATGAAATCTAATAAAATTTAAGTGTGTTCAATTCAAATTTGTATGAAATCCAATAAAATTAGATATATAAAAAAATCATTGACTTCACTAATTTCATTTAAATAATGGATTTGAATAGATTTTAAAATGATTTTTATGAAGAAAAAGATTTATCAGAAATCTTACCATGAGATTTCATTGGATTTTTTAAAATAATTTTAATAAAATCAATATAGAGTCTACAGAATCTGTGAATTCCACCAAAATCTATCAATAGAAAAAATTCATCAAATTCCAATAAGTCTAGATTAAATGCACCCCCATAAATTCAAAGCCACGAATAAAAACGGAAAACAAATATAGGAAAGAAACTAAAAAATCAAATAAATACTTAAAAATTTTCAAAAAAAAAGAAATAAATATTTTAAAACATAAATATCTACTATTTCCTATTCCATAATTAATTTTTAAGAAGTAATTAAATATATTACCAATTAAATAAGCTGTTGAAAATCATTAACCACTGTATAAATAGTACCCTCCACTGCAGAATAATATTCATACTCAAATAAAAGCTTAATAGAAGAAATAAAAGGAAGAAAAATATAAGAAGCAGAGAACATGGCTCCAATCAAAGTTTTCTCGTGCGTTCTTGTTGTATGTCTCATGCTTTGCGTAGTCACTTCTGGTATGTGTAGATCTTTTGTTTCAGAATTATTTCACTCAAACAATCATTATATAGATTTATTATTACCTCATTTTATTATAATTATATCTAGCTACTTTCATCGTATAGTTTTGCTATCTAATAGAAAGTACATGTTAATGGATTATTATCTTATTATTTCAGATTGCAAGAGAGTGATGGGTCATGCAGAGATAATCCCACAAGATTCAATATGTTGTAGAGAACATCCGAAAGTTGGTTCTTGTAGTCCTGGCAAAGATGACAAACCTAACGAAGGTAAATGCTGGAATTATTGCATTCAGCAATGCAAAGGAGCCATATGCAAACATGTTTATAAGAAGGGCTACCAGTGCCATTGTATGTGCTGAACATTGTTGTTCGATCTCTTAGAGGTTGTGCCCTAAGAGCTTATAATTTGTAAACGTTTAAATAAATAATAAATAAAGTATGTTTTGTTTTATTCAATCTATATGCATTTATATAATGTTTGTTTCGTACGAATATCATTTAATATTCATGATTACTTATGTAGTCTCAAACTAAATATATAAGTATTATATACAAAATGATTTAATTTGAGATCAGTAATCTAAAAGTCCGTAAAAAACAAACAAAACTAAATACTTTGTTTGTAATAAATCTAGATTTGCAGTCAATTTCGTATTTAATACAATGATCTTATTCGGGATTGTTTATGTAGCGATATGGAAATGAAAGGACCTTATATTATAGGGATTATATTGGACTCGACTATGATGAAAAGGAATTTCTTATTAATATCTGTTAACTAAAGAAATTCATATTTATCGACCTGATGATCATATATAGATCGACCTTAATTTTAAGTTTATTATGAATTCCTATTTGTTGAGACATATCTTTTGATTTAAATGAGTAAGACTATTGTAAATTTACAATCAATAAGTTTCGCACTTTGAAGGTATAATTTGATAAAGTGGCTGAGAACATTCTACACAATGGTGAAATCCAGTCTTTTTTATGAGAAGTAGATGAGTAGTTCCCTTAAGTGTTAATTCAAATCTTGAACAATAAGAGCGTTTGACTTTCTATTTATGAATAAACGGAAAGATAAAAATTTATAAGTTATTATGAATATATTGTTCATTAGATAATCAATAGTATTTACAGGAACAATATATAATTACAGAGGTATAACGAACTTTATGACTTAGCTCTAATTATAAAATACTTGTGAAGGATTGAACCATATGCAATGATTAAATCGACAGACACTAAAGAATTCAGTGTAAGGAAAAATTGATTTATAATTTAAAGCGGAAACATGGATTTTAAATATTTTTCCAATAAAAAACGTATTTGATCGATTCTAACAATAACAATTCAATAATTCTAAATTAATAATAGGTCCTTTTCAAGCATTCTAGGACAAGGCAGTAGATATAATTCGAAATCTAGAGGACTTGACAGTGGTAACTTCTTCATCTATTTTTATCCCAACTTCTAGAATTGGTCATTAGCTGCCTCCTCCTCCCTCCTCTTTGAAAATGAATGTTGATACAACTATGGATTTTGTGGAAAACAAGGCTGGTCTTGGCATCATTGTGAATAATGAAGTTGGCATCTATGTGGTAGCTATAGCTTTCTATGTAAAATGCAATCCTGTGGCAAAGATTATGAAGGCTTCAGCTATTCTTAAAGGAATCTAGTTTGCTTGATTGAGTATGATGCTTTATTAGTTATAAATATCTGCGAAGCGACATTGGAGGTTAGAAGGGATGCTGACAATATCATTCATGCTATCAAGGTCTCTCTTAAGTTTCCTAATTTCACCTTTCTGCTATATGTTCCTAGAACATGGCCAAATGGGCTGTTAATTCATAATGGCTCTACTATTTGGTCTGGTTTCTACCTAAACTTATTACTGTATCTTCTAGAATCTAATGTACAAAGGTTCTCTTCTAATCCTGTTCAATGAATTTAATCCACTTTCCAATTTTTTTTTTTTTTTTAGAAGAAAAGAGTAAAGTGGTTCTAGCATTCCTAAATGAACCTTTGAATTTGGATAGAACTAGGGCGACCCTGAGCATGC
Source organism: Litchi chinensis (assembly GCA_019925255.1). NCBI lineage: Eukaryota > Viridiplantae > Streptophyta > Magnoliopsida > Sapindales > Sapindaceae > Litchi > Litchi chinensis. Next base: position 18,825,559 of record CM034461.1, read on the forward strand.
ACCAGAAATGTGACTGCCTCGGGCCTCCAAATTATAGGGTCCCAAATCTTACAAAATTTTAACTTTTTTTTTTTCTACAATTAGTTTCTAAAGTCAATCTATAATGGGAAATTCCCAAAAAAACCCCAAACATATGGAAATATATAGATTTTGCCACTTATTGTTTCGTATTTATTTGAAATACCACTTGACATTAATATAAATAGTCAAAATACCCCTTAAAGGTGTATGAAAGGATGACAATGCCCTTGACGATCACGGATTCCGTTAGCTTGACATGGTTGACCATTTGACTTCAGGGGCAAAAAGAGAAAAGCAATGAAAAATTAATTAAAATAATATTAAATAAAATATAAAAAATAAAATAAATACTATTAAACATGGAATCATAAAAAATAAAATTTTTTATTTAAAATAAAAATATATATAAGAATAATTTTTTTCACTCAACTTTATCTCTCTCCCTTCTTCTCTTCTCTCTCTCTCTCTCTCTCTCTCTCTCTCTCTCTCTCTCTCTCTCTCTATCTATCTATCTATCTATCTTGAGTCAGTCCTCTTGGCTCTCTCTTTCTCTACCTCCGATCAATAATAATGGTGGCGGAGATCGACGGTGGCATAATGGGTCACTAGCGGGTGCCAATAAACCCGAATCATCAACTTGACTCGTGTAAAATCCTTTGATAAAGCGGACTCCTCAGTTCACCGTCTGATGTAACAGCATGTCTTCTCAGCCCTACAAAGGGGGAGCCTTTATTCTGGAGAGGCGAGCTCCCAAGCCAGCTTGATCACAAAACTCTTAAACTCAACGATTGTGTGTTGTGGTAAGCAAGCCACCGACGATGCCACCTGTGAGTTGAAGAAACTCTTTTGTAGCACAAGGAAGGTGTCATGGATCGCCTGTACTGCCTTCCTAATCCTAGTTGTCCCTTTGATTATCAAGATGGACCGGGGAGCAATAGCTCATCGTGCTGGAGCTCCAGCAAGCTAGCATCCTCGAAGCCGCCCATTAACCCGACCCACTCGATCCCAAGGTGGATTAGTTCATTCATTGTCACTAAATAGAACCATCGCTCTTTTTTCTTTTTCTTTTTTTGGCTATTGATGATGATTGTGAGGACTGGGTGATGATGATTGTGGGTTGTGGGTGCTGATCTTTTATTCTTTTATTTTATTCTCTAATTTGGTGTGTTGATCTTCGCTGTGCATATGGACAATGGAGATTGGTTTTCATTAATTTAAAATCTTTTATTTTAAAATATTATTTTATTATTATTATATATTTTAATAAAAATTTTAGGGTTAAAATGTCTTTTTAACATTTGTCAAACTTTTCTGTTTAACTATAGCATTTGTAGTATTTTAGATAAAAATGAAATAATGGGTCATAAAATAAGATTGTTTCATACGTCATATGGTTTTTTGATATTTTCCCATGTATAATTAATGTTTTATATAATATTCAAAAATTTAGAACAACATTTATGGTAAAATGTCGTATGTTGTTTGTTTGACACTTGAACAATGTTGTAAAAATTGCTAATTGCTAATCGACTGGCGAGGCAACGGTTAGCGATTTATCAATAACTCAATGATTAATTGATGAGTATTGTTCATCAGCAGTCAAACTAGGTCAAAACTGTAAAAGAATACTTAAAATACAATCCTATGAACTAATTTGAAACTAATTTTATTATGATAATATCCAATACTTCCATATTTTATTAAGATAGTATGCAATACCATTATAAACCCAATCTTTTTAGATAAACTAATAAGCATGTAATGTAAAACCCAGAATTTCATTTCCCTAGGAGAAATAGTGTTTTCCAGATAAATAATATTTTTGGATGAAATAGTGTTTCCAGATGAATAGTAATTTCATGTGAATAGTATTTTTCAAAAAACGAAAAATTTCCTCAAGTTTCATGAGATAAAATTTTTCCTATGAATAGTGTTTCCGGGTGAGTAGTATCCGCATAAATAGTGATTTTTGAAAAATGGACCCCGGACATCATCAACCCTGGAATAGGAATTAGAGTTATTAGAAACTGAAACGGAGTAAAAATGAGTCCGTTTAAGTGGATTTTAAGGGTTCTGAATATTTATTGATAAAAATACCTTCGTTGGAAACATTGAGAATTTAGTGAGTTTAAACCCAATTGAATTTTTTTTTAAGCATGGAATTGAAAGTTAAGACACCCAATTAGAGTATTGCATGGTCAATTTGATGATAGGATGACCATGGAATATTTTTGGAATTTATTAGTGTCAATGAGGATTAAATTTTAAGTTTAATGAATTATTAAAGTGTTGTATGAAAGGATAATCATCAAAGAAGCACAATCCTTGTGAAAAGGAATGGACCAATGAATTTGTGACATTTTTAAGTCAAAAAGTAAGAGTAATTAGTTGAGGTTGAATAAAAAATTAAATGGATTGGTTAGTTATTAAATGGATTGAATTTTTGACCAATCACATGATTTAATTTATAACTAGTGGCATTTATGTGATTTTAAAGTCATTCCAAGGGCAATTTAGACATTTGGAAGGATGGGTATATAAAGTTAAGTGCAAGAGGGGATGAACAAATGCATCATTCGACTGAAACAAGGAGGATAACGTGAAGAAGAGGCAGAACCGTGAAGAGCAGACCGAGAGGAAGAAAAATTTCAACCGTGAGAAGAAGAAGAAGGAGAAGAAGAAGAGGAGATTTCAAGTATGTTCCATCCATCTTTAGCTCTCATACCCATCAAGAATTTTCAAGAAAAAGAGAGAAGAGAGTTGTAGGTAAGTGATTAATTTCATGAACTAGTTGTTGGGTTTTTAAAGTTTGGTGATTAAATGAGTTTTTGATGGATTTTATGAAATCATTAGAGGTTGATCATCATCAAATTGAGTTTGGGAGTGAAAGAAATCATCAAGGAGTTTGGGTCAAGCTATTTTAGTAAGGTGAGTAGGGTTTGATATTTTGATTGAATGGAATTTAATTGATTTGGTATTTTAAGGCTTGGATTGATCTTTTGATGATCTTTTTATGCTCTTGGGTGTGATTTTTGAGTTGAAAATGAAGAGATATGACATGTATTAGTATGTGATTAATTTGGAAAAGATTAGGTAATTGGATGTATTTTAGTATTTGAATGAGTTTATAGTTGATATTAGATTTATTTGAGATGAATTTTGGAAAGAAAAATCAAGTGAATGAATTGTTGGACAAGTATACTAGTGTGTGGACCACTTGTGTTTTGCATGTGTTTATGTTGGTTTTAATGTTGGAATGAGTTGTATGAGGTTTTGGGATGAATTTAAATTAGTTGGAATCAAAAAATGAAAGAAAAATTTGAAATGGAAAAGTTTGGAGGTTAATGTAGTTAATGTCAAGAATGAATGTATAAGTGGTTCTTTCATCCTTTTTATGTGTTTGGATGGTGATTATGATGTGTTTGAATACTTTAGTGCCAAAGAAATTAATTGAAATTGATGTGAGGTTATTGGTGGAAAATTAGGTAAAGTGGTGAATTTATTGAATATATATATATATATATATATTAAGTTAGATTAAGTGATCAATTGGCAATTTATGTGTTGGATTTAATTGAGTGAATTGTTGGATATATGAATGGGTTTAAATGCAAAATTTTGGTTAGAAAGTGGTTGGAAGATTAGTCAAGAATATGGTGTTGTTATGCATTGGTGTATGGAATTTTAATGAAGTTGCAATTGTAGTGTATTTATGAATCCTAAACCAAGATTTTGGTTGGATTAAAATGTAGGAAAATTTCAAGAATCAAAAGGAGGTTTTGAAGGAGTGGTGGAGTAGTTGAAAGTAAATTGTGAGTGGTTTTATTTTATTGAATTATTTCAATTAAATGTTATTGACATTATTACAAGCTATTAAATTTAATTAAATCCTAGCATATTTTAAGTTTATTATGCATGTATATTTCTTGAATTTATATTGTAATTATATTGTATTATTTTTAAGCAAAATAAATTAGTAAGCTTTTGATATATAGACATGCATGGAATTGAATTGATAAGATGTTTCGAAAGTATTTTCGATTATAAAGTTTATATTCAAAAAGAAAGTTACAAGTATATGGAACAATTTTAGATGCCTTTGGTTTACCTTAATCCCCAGTATACCCAATCGTAGTACCATTGCGTGTATGGCAAGATGGTTGGGATAGTTATTAGCTTGGGGGTTGAGTTGAGTCTGTGAGTTGCCCTCTGCACGTATATGGTAGTGTAGATCTGCCTGATGTTGGGAGGGGAATCACGACCCCAAGAGTTTCCCACATCTGCGACTACACATGGTAGCATTCCCGAGCTCTAGTGGCGACGAAAAATTCCATCACAATAGAGCTAAGCTTCCCTGGGTTGCCTTTGGCGAGATAAAAGAGAAAAACACGTCAATAGACGTGAAGTTTATTAAATTAGAAATTTATTTCCAGTTTCGAGAAATAAAGAAAAGTTTATAAGAATTAATTAGTTTCATAATTTTAATAAAGTTATAAGAAAATTATTAGTTTTATAAATTATTTTGGGAGGACATATATATTTTAGAAAAAGAAATTTTAGTTAAAAGTTATCTGTTCACTGAGTTTTATACTCACCATTCTTTTCATATGTTTTTGAAAAATCCTCCTCAGGTGCAGGAACAAGTCGTCAATCAGAAAAGGCTCCATCGGACGCGTAGGTGGCCTGACGCAAAGATAATCACTACATAGGTTTATATTCGAAAGTGTATGTTATGCATTTCATGCAACTTTTGGTGAATATGTTGTAAATTATGTTTTGGGTTGTATAAAGCGTTTTGTATTTAAAAATTAAGTTTTTGACAAATTAAATTATATACTTATGTTAAATGAAAATAAAGTATATTTATGGATTTTAAATTGAAAAATGTTTGTGGTTGGATTGTGGAAAACAATTTGAGGGCCTGAGGCCCAGTAGTGGAGAACTGTTTGTCATAAAAGTGTTAAATTTTGAAATTTGCAGGGTGGCATGTTTGGAAAACAGTCGTTATGTTGTCCAAATTTTTACAAATCAGTTTTATAAATGTGTAAATAAAAAAAAAAAAGAAAAAGAAAAATGTTCCCACGTTTTCCGCTCTAAACGAAAATTTAAAAAAGTTTTAAAAAATAAACGGTGTAGCTTTACAGAAACTTTCCAGTTGGATCAGATATCCACTAGAGGGCTACCGTGAGGTGGCCAACAGGCCTAGTAAGAAGAGGGGTCTGTCATGTAATTCTTATCAATTCAAAAAATATAATTAAATTAAAACCCAAAAAGGCAACAAATACATATCAGATAACATTATTATTATCTCAAAACATATAATTTAATCGATATGATCACCCTCTATTAGGAAAAGTAATATTCAAATAATTTATCTAAATAATATCAGAAAATGCATAAAATAACCCATTTGGAATGGTCAGCTTCAAAAATAACCTTTTTTATTCTTACAAAAAAGATATTGAATGGACAAAAATGTCCTTAATGAAATGGGAGCCATAAGCTGAAATTGACCTTAACCAATTTGTTGAAATTATTTTGCTATGCAGCAGTCTCTTTCTGCTGATTGTAGCCTTCCATTTTGTCACTTCCCACACCTTACTTTGTCTTTTTACTTTCCACATCTTACTCTTTTCTCACTTCTCATGCCCAAACTCTTTTCTCTCTTCCCATGGCCAACAAAAGAAGAAGTAAGGTTGTGCCAACATCTAAGATTTTTTGGACAACATTGTATTATGCCCACAGCGGACTTCTTTCTTCTCTGCGGGTGGTAAGTTTATTTGACTAGTTTTACTTGCTTTAGGTATTCGAATATGGTAATGTGAACCAAGGTTAGGTTATTACTAGTGGGTTATGGCTATTTGGTGTATTTAATACATGGTTTTTTAGGTATACCATTGTATGTGAAACTTAGATTGTATTGGTAGTTGTTATTGGTGAATGTGTACTTTGAATTTTGTAAACAATTTTATTTGTAGTGTTTGATATTGGAAATGTAAACAGTGGATTGAATCTAAACATATGGGTTGGGATTTCTAAGGTTGAGATTCTCAATTTAAGGTTAAGATTTCGAACCTCAAGGTTGAGATTCTCAACCTGGAGGTTAGGAATCCTAACCTACAAGTAAGGATTCCTAACCTCCAGGTTGAGAATCCCAACCTGGAGGTTAGGAATCCTAACCTTACCAACATCAAGGTTAAAATTCCTAACTTGAATGGGAATATTAACCTTTAAATTGAGAATGCCAACCTACAAATTGGGAATCCTAACTTTGAGATTGAAAATCTCAACCTGAAGGTTGAGAATCCCAACCTAAATGTTCAATCAAGGTTGGGATTCCCAACCTATAGGTTAGGATTCTTAACCTCAAGGTTGGGAATCCTAACCTCGAGGTTAAGAATTCCAACCTGGATGTTCATTCAAGGTTGGGATTCCTAACCTCTAAGTTGGGATTTTCAATTTAAATGTTAGGATTTGTAGGTTAGGAATCCTAACATTTAAATTGAGAATCCCAACCTGGAGGTTAGGATTCCCAACCTTTATTGAACATCCCAATGAGTTAGAATGTGTTTTGTATTCCATTTATGAATGTGTTTAATGTGATCTAATTTTTTGGTTTCTTTTTACATTTCATCTACTTGTTGATTGATGTTGTTTATTCAATGTTTGGTAGCTTTGGTTTTGCGGATCGCTACAGAGAGTTGTATAGCATTTGATATGAAATAATAAAAAATTGTCATGAAATGTGTATAAGTGCACATGTTTTTGTTGAAATAAATGAATTTGGTATGGAGAAAAAATTAAATTATACACTGCCTTATTTAGGAGATTATGAGAGTAGTAATGCTTGTTTGTCATAAACTAGCAGAAAACAATGTTTGGATATATACTGACCACACTATTGCCTTAATTTGATAGGTTGAACAACATGGATAAAGTTCGAATTGCAGTTCAATATAATGGTGAATGGATGAATAAGGGAGGAAACCTTATATATGAAGGTGGCAAGATGAAAGGAACTTTATTGCTGACGAATTCAGCACATGAAGAATTACACGATGTTGTATGTTGTGCACTTGATATCAAACCTGCTGATGAATTTGCAATTATGATGAAGTTCAAACATAAAATATGTGATGCCATCCCACCAATTAAAGTGATGAATAATAGTGATGTTGAGTTCTTTATCACTGAAATTAGTGATGTAATGACGAGGAATCCATTATGCATTATAATGGAACATAAATGTGATTCGATAGTAGCCTTGTTAGTTAGTGAGGAAGAATGTGCCAAAAATATTATAGTAAAAGTTGCTACAAAAAAATCTTTGGGCAATGAAGTTCCGGTTAGTGCAAAATGCACAATGATTGATGAAGATGTGATCAAGGTTGATAACTATGCAAAACACATATTTGGTCATTTTGGTACCAAAGCTGCAAATCATTTTGGTACCAAAGCTACAGATGTCTATACATTTCTATTGGCACCTACGGAAGTATCACCAATTAATACGGTTGACAGTTCGAATGAGAAAAAGTAGAAATCGGAAATAATTGAATGGGATTATCATATTGCAATGACATCTTTGATTCCTTAAGCAAAGGATGGTGGCTGTATTGATAGTGTCTTCAATAGTGTTAAAGATGTTCGGCCTGGTGATATATTCTCTAATAAGGAAGAGCTACAACTGAAGATAAGAATGTTAGCTATTGGTAGACAGTTCAAGATAAGAGTGAAGAAGTCCACCAAAGACTTATTAGTTTTGGCTTGTGTGCAGAAAGGTTGCAAGTGGTTGCTACGTGCAATAAAATTTGTGGGGTCAGAAGCTTTTTGTGCGCAAAAGTAACTTCCAAATCACACATGTTCTCTTGACTCGCTTGTTTTTCACCGTCCATAAGCAACAAGTTAATTGATTGGGCATTGTATCAAGTGGAAGTATAAGGGTGCTACTTAGTGTTTGTAACATACCTTTCCGAATTCATGTATTGTACATGTACTATAAATTATACCCTTATTTTTGAAGTAATAAAATAATTTAAAGTGGATGGATCCGAATGTGTAAATTGAGCTATAATAAAATTTTTGGCTGTAACAGAAATGATTTTCGAATATGAAATTGACATGGTAATTGATTAAGGATTAAAATAAATTTAGTGTTAAAAAAATTAGTGAAAATGGCATGATTATATTGAATTGTAAAAGACATGTACAAGGGCATTTTAGGAAATTGAAAAGTATGGAAGAATGCATGCAAGGTGGCATGAAAAGCATGAAAGAGAGCATGCATGAGTGACATGTGGCCTGAAAAAGGGAAAGAAAGGAAACATGCAAGTGACATTTGTCTAGCTTGTGAAGAGAAAAAGATGACAAGTGTAGGTGAAATACATGGGATATATAATGTGAAATCAAATGAGAGAAAAACAAAAACATTTCATTTGAGTGAAAAAACCTCTCGGCTAAGAAAGAAAGAGTGGGTTTCGGCCAAGAGGAAACCAAGAGGACAACATGCTGCACTTATCATTTTGAGGTTATTTTTGAGTGTTTTCAAGCCATGCAAAGGATGTGTACAAGCTTAGGAGTGAAACTCATCCATTGCATGTTGATTTGAAGTGGTAAGATCCAAATTTCCATGACTAGTTTGTGTAAGTCTTGAGGTCTATGGTTTCTGATAGATTATTTGTGATTTTTATGTATGGATTTAGAGATTTGAGACCTCAAAATTGTGGGAAAACAAGACTTATGGTTCATAAACAATTGGTAAGCATACTAGTAAAAATGAAATTTTGATTTAAGTTTGAGTAGATGTTATTTAGGGCATTGGTTGCTTTGCCATGAGATATAGTGTGCTTTGATATGCATGCAAGTGTAAAACTTGAAAGAATATTGATGTTATGTTGGATGTGGTTCACGACCAAGAGGGAAATTCCATGGTCCAAATTAAGTTTAATTTATTTGAGTGATTTTTATGCATGTAAATATGCTAAAATGTAAAGTTAGAATGTTGAAATGAGAAACAAAAGTATGATGGAAAATTATTTTTGGATGCTTTGGATGATTTTATGAGTTGTATTAATGATGAATTTAACATGCAAATTGAAAAAAAAAATTCATTGGATGTCAAATAGTTACCTTACGGCTAAACTTGGTTTTATTGTTGAAGTGTGATGTTTTATGAATTTGATTTGATTTTACACCATATTATATGTGTTTGAGTGTAATTATAATGAGAAAAATTGAATGAGATTGATGGTATAAAAGTTGGTGAAGATTTAGCCAACATAGGCCAAGATGATGCAAAAATGTGTTTAATGCATTGATGTAAAATTTAGGCTTCAATTGTGGTGTTTTACATACTTGGATATTAAGAATTTCTAATGGAATCAAGAAAAATGAAAAAGAAAGTCATATGTGCATATATGTATTGCATTTGACTAGGATGGCTGGTTATTACTCGTGATACAATTTGAGTTTAATAGCTTGATACATGTATGAGTTCTAAGAAAAAATTTATGCTTGTATTAAAGTGTAGGAGGAATGAAGAGCTAAAGAAGAGTTTGAATGAGTGGTTTGCTAGTTTGGGTAGCAAGTAGTGAGTGTGGTTATTTTAAAAGCTTTTATGGGTTTTATTAGTTGATAATTGTTAATTTGCAAATGTTTATTTTAGTATCCAATTTATTATGTTGAATTGATTAAACTTTTAGCATGTTATCACTTTTTAATAATGCATTTAAGTTTTCTTAAATTTATGTTATAAATATATATATTTTAGAAGTAAAGCAATTTAGTATGTTTGAGTGAAGTACATGCATAAAAGAGATATGCTAAGGATATTTGTAAAGTTTTAGGCTTTTACCTTAGAAAGATAATATTTTGGTTGTAAACCATATATTAGAGAAAATAATATTTACTAGTTAAATCAATATACTTTCATGCCTAATGTATGTAAAAGTTTTAAGTATATTGGACAAATCTTCAATATCTTTGGTTTACCCTAATCCCCAATATACCCGGTCGAAGTATCCTGTGCGTGTAAGGCAAGAGGTAAGGAGAGTCACTAACTTGGGGGGTTTGAGTCAATGTGTGCTCTACATATATGGTAATGTAGATTTGTCTGATGTTGGGGGGAATCGTAATCTCAGAGTTCCCGCATCTGCGACTACACATAAAAGCATTTCTTAGTTTTAGTGATGTGTATACGTACCATCACATAAGAATAAGTTTCCCTGAGTTACCTTGTAAGGCAAACTTTAAAAGGAAAAACATGTTATTAGATGTGAGGTTTAGAAAATAAGAAAATTTACGTTTTATGAAATTTATTACTAGATTTCGAGCAGCAATATTTATATGTTTTATGCTAGTTTTACAGTTTTTAATGGTTAGAAATAAATTATTAGTTTTTCAACCTATTTTAGGAGGATATATATAATTTAAAAGCAAATATCATAGTTTAAAAGTTTACCCACTCACTGAGTTTAAATACTCACCACTCTTTCTATGTTTGTGATAAAAATTCTCCCTAAGTGCAAGTGTAAGCCATCAAACAGATGGAGCTCCATTGGACGTGTAGGTGGGCTAAGGACACGATACTACTGCACTGGTCTACTTTTGAAATATCATGTGCATGCATAACCACTTAAGATTTGATGCACGTTTTGTAAATATTATTTTGGAAGATATATATACATATACTTTAGTATTTATGTTTTAAAATCTTGTGTATATCATGTTTTTGTGTAAAATAAATGATTTTCAAGTGGTATTTTAAATTGAAAGCATGTTTATGGTTGATTGTGAAAAAGGAAAAGAGGGCTTGAGGCCCAAAAGTTGAAAATTTTATTGTTATTGAAGTGTACAAGTTTGTTATAAAACTTTTACAATATGGAATTTTTAGAAAAATAGTCTTTGTGTTGTCAAAATTTTTAATAACCTTGTTTTGTAAATGTGCACTAAAAAGAAAAAGTTCTCTATCTACTTCCATTATAAAAAGAAATTTCTAAAAAGTTACAAAAGGTTTTCAGTAAAAGTAAAAGGCTTAGCTTCATGGGAATCTTTTAGTCGGAGCAGATATTGATGGAAGGCCACCGTGGGGTTGCCGAGTGAGCTGCCTTGAGTATAAGGTTGAGGCCCGTTAGTGTTATCGTCCGAACGACATAGTTCAGACATGAAGAAAAGGTATGGGATGACTTGTAGTTATAATAAAGCATGAAGGGCTAGAGAGGTTGTTATGACGTTAGCTAGGGGATCACTCAAATAGTTCTATATTGTGCTTCCATTGTATTGTGCGATGTTGGAAATGAAAAATCCAAGGACTATAACTGACATTGAATGTGATGCTTCTAATCAAATGAAGTACTTTTTGATGGCATTAGAAGGTTTTATTGCTGGATTTAGATTTTCTATTCGGCCTGTTATAGTTGTTGATGGAACTTTCCTCAAACCCAGGTATAAAGGTACCTTATTTATTATGACTTGCATGGATGAAAATAACTAAGTGTACCCATTAGCTTTTGGCATTGGAGATTCAGAAAATGATAATGCATGAATTTGGTTTATGACAAAGTTGCATGGGTGTATTGGAGAAGTTGATGATCTAGTGTTTATTTCAAATTGAAACACAAGTATAGCAACAACTGTTGCACATTCGTTTCCAGGGGTATTGCATGGAATATGTATGTATCACCTCAGGCAAAACTTAAAAGCCGATTGTAAAGGTGGTGATGTGCATCAGTTGTTTTACAAGGCTACTAAAGCATATTGGGCTTCAGTGTTCAATGAAGTCATGTCCTAAATCGCAAGAGTTAATATTAAGGTAGTTGAATATTTGATTCTTGCAGAACCTACCAAATGGGCAAGATGTGAGTTTGATGGTAAAAGATATTCCATTATGACGACAAACATTGCAGAGTGTTTGAATGCCATTTTGAAGGAGACACGAGAGCCACCGATCATGAGTTAATAGAGCATATACGTGGCATACTTCAAAGATGGTTTTGGGAAAGGTGTGAAGAAGCTGCAAAGATGCCAACACCAATGACAAGAAGGTTAAAAGTAAGCTGTGATAGAGGATGAAGAAAGCTTGTTGTTATCTTGTGCATTCCATTGATATAGATAAGTACCTTGTCATCGATTAATTTTTAAACCCGGTTATGAACCTATAGAATAGAACTTGTGATTGCAAAAAATTTCAACTGGACCAACTGCCATGTGCACATGCATTAGCAGTCTGTAGTAGTCACCATCTATCTTGTTACGACTACTGTACTCCTTACTATAGTAGGGAAACATTAGCAGTAGCATATGTAGCTTCCATTCATCCAGTTGGGCCTGAAGATGATAGGATTTTACTTGAATATGTTGAAGTTCCTATTGTCTTACCACCTAAAGGTTGTAAGCCTCGTGAACGACCTACTACAAAAACAAAACCTTCGAAAGGTAAAGATAAACAAAAGTGTAGGGCACCAATTCCAATACAATAAGCTACTGCACGAAAAAATGTCAACTGATAGATGTTACCTGTTTTTTTAAGCTCTTGTTCTTGTGGGTCCGAATCTGGACCGACTCTGAATGAGACTTTTTTGGGAGGAAATTTATCCTATTGAAAATTATAAAGTGTAAGAAGTCATCTTTGGGTGCTTATTCTTGAAGGAAAATCTTTTTATGTCGTAAACATTTTGTGGGGTGCTTGTAATCATGCACAAATTGAGTTTCTTGTGCTTTATGTTTCTTTAGGTATGGCTATTTAACTAACACGAAAGTGAAGTTTATCCTAGTGACCACAGATTTAGATGTCAAAGATGTAGAAGTTAGAAATGTAAGTCCCTGACGATGCAGCCGTTATGGTCTAAAATTGCTTATAAGGAATATAGTAAAATCATCTTGAGTAACTTATATTTTGTAATTGTCAGTTAAATAGATGACAATGGCTACGACGCAATAATTTGTGTTGTATTTGTCATGTCAAGTTTGCATTTTTTTTAACCTTTTTTTGGTAACTTCGTTTACCAAATAAAAGTAACTCGCTGTTAAAAATTTGAGTGGTGTGAATTTTAGGAGATTGGTTATGTTTAGACACAACGATTGGGATTTGACTTCTTCAAGGATTAGTGGTCCTAAACGTGAAATTGATGCTTGAACAATTTGCATATATTTAAGCATGGTTTAATCAATCTGAGGCTTTGGATGTATCAGATGCCATCATATGTGATGCGTCTAATTTGCTGTCCTTGATGCGTTATAACCTGCACCATTGGTGATTTCTAGTGTAGCTTTGAATGTTAAAATTCTTTTGATTGTAAATTGTAAATAATATGTTCAGTACTTGTATTTTGTTTGCTCTCTTATTGATGGGAAATGCTCATACTACCTTTGGCTTCCTTAATCACTGCCATCGTAAATAATGGTTGGAAGTGGTTTTTTAATCCATTTCTTAATATAAAGTTGCACTGATTTTTGATCTGTTTGGATGTGGATTCCTCTGCATAGACAGACAGCACTTTCTTGTTTTTTAGTTAGCAAATGAAACTGAGAACGGCGGTTTGTGATGTCAGCTGCCTTGTACGTAAACGACCAGAAAAAAGGAAAGAAAAACCACAGAGGGTTTGCATATGTATGCCTTACTGCGCACTTTTTTACATATCTGCAAAAGACAATGAAACTGCTGTATGGGATTAGACTTGTACATACCCTAATATTTCAATGAATGATTCTACAGGTCTTCAAGAGATTCCAGGCTGCCTATGTCAATGCAGTTGCAAACCCATTTCTCGTGCCCGGTAAAAAGATTACATCCAAAACTGTTGCCGAAGGAGTTGAACATATACTGCATCATTTTTGCCCTTTATCAGGAAGTCAAAATCTGTGTTGTATCAAATATTGACCGAGTGATTGTAATATTTCTCGTTTTTGTTATGAAAAGAATTTGCTCTTGTTCCTTCTTTTTATCATAACTTTGTAAGTTTCCAGTATCACTTGTACTGTTTATATGCACAAATTTTGAATGACTACATATATTGTTTCAATGATTTTGTTCACTTTTAACCATTGGATCATCATTTATTCAATGAAATCAATATAATGACTGAGACTAAATTGATAAGTTTGTTTTTTAAACAAATAAAAGCAGAAATGGTCATTTTAAAACTTGATGAAATTTATTTGCCCGAAATCAACTCATCACGAAATAGAATTAACACCATTGCTGCATCAAATAATCACATAATGCAATTGCAAGTACAATAAAATTAAAATCAGAGGGCAGAGTCAACAAATTTGCAACACAAGAACTTTAACACAGAACAGTATGCTAGTTGTTGCTCAGGTTTTAATATAGAAGACCTATGACATAAGCTGGAAAGCTAGGAGCTATCTATGAGACTGATGATAGCCAACAAAAGCATAGAAAGTAGATTCTTAGCTCCATGAAAACATTCCACAAACCAAATAGATGTGATTGAATGCATTTGAGGCTTAATATTTTTCTTTAGAACTCATCATCACCTTCCTCGGTAATGTCTTGTGCGAGCTGTTGCTCCTGCTGTTATCTCTCCCTTCTCTTCTCAGCACTTTCCTTTTCCTTATGGGAGTTTGGTGGGAAGCGAAGGGCATGCGTGGCCTAATTGTGCATGTTAAGGCAGAAAACAACCATAGAGTTGAAAGCAATTTGAGTTTCATTTGTAGAGTAGATGTCTCCTGTCTCCTTCGACACCATCCAACCAATTGCATGATCCACTGTCGCATCGATTGTACTAACTTGGCAACATTAGGCAGTGCAATGCGAGAATAAGAGATGCTGATGTCCCGTAGTCCAACCCTTATGACATTTTGATGCAGCCTAACAATCAAATTGTTGGTCCTTTATGCACTGAAAGTACTTGAAAACTTCTCTACAACAAATCTAAAGAGTTCCAAATCCCTAACGCGCATAGCCTATCAAATAATTAATCCCATGAGATTAGATTAATTCAAACCAATTGATGAGAGAATGATTTGATGTCAAGATGCCATCTTACAATAGTAGCAAAGTTAATCCCATGATGTAGATTAATCATGGGTTAAATACTGAAACTAATTAAGGAGAAACATGAAAACATCAGTACTCACACAAACTGAGTTCAATCGACATGGAGATTGTTAAAAAAAATTAAAAATTGTTGATATAAGCAATTAAAAAATTACTATATTTAAGGCTGATAGTCACAACATAAGTAATTTTACCTTCTTTTCGTAGTCAATTTAAGCCAAATTTGAATAACAGTATATAGTTAACCATGCCTTTAATTGAAGAATTAAAATCAATGGTTAAAGTAAAAAGAATTGAAACTTATATTTGTTGTCAGCTTAGAATAAGGTCTCAAAGCCTTTTCTATGCCCTTTTGCATGAAAACAGTCCTTTGATGAATTTGTCCTAGCAGTAAACAAATAATGATTGAATTAGTTGTTGCATTGAACTCCGAAACCAAAGGTTGTAATAGGAGCTTTCCAACCAGCTTCACATGAAAGGACACTTTTGCATTTATGTACTCCAATTGAATTGTCCTAATCTTCCCAAGTAAAAGAGGAAATTCCAAGTCTGCTATGCAAGACATGAAGGTTTTATATACTGGATTAGTTCTTTGTATTTAAACTATTTCCCTCCAACTTACCAAGGAATATCTGAAGTGAGATTAAGACAGATTCTAAAGTAAGAAGAGATTCTAAAGCCAGCACCATGGAGAAAGGACATGCTGTAAGGAGCAGACGTAATTACAAATGAGGTGAACTGATGAATCATAGATAAACAACATATGTTAATGGGGGCACAATATATATATACCTATACTCAACACCCCTTTTACAAATGAAAAGGCACCAAGATACAAATATTCTATTGTTTATGCACCCAGTTAGTGCAATTATCTTACCTTCTTCAAGGATAGAAGCTGCACTATCAAAGTGCTTCCTAAGACTTGGAAATACTAGTTTGACTTTGCTCAAGAACTCATCCAAAGTCATCTTGGCAGAATCAGTGTGACAACTCAAGTCACCGAATCACTAACCTAGTCAATAGCACATAAAGGAGGAACATCAAGACTGAGTAAGTTGGACTGTAGCAATATATTGTCAAAGTTACAAACATAACAAATTTATAGTGGACTAAGAACCATAAAAATATTACCCCTATAACTGACGAGGTCATCTCTAGAGGTCGAGAGCTAGTTGTTCCTGAAAATTTGGTATGTTTGATTTGTTGAATGAGTCCATCAACATACTGTTCGCCATGTGTTCTACCAACTTGATTACAAAAATCCCACAATTACCACTACTAAAGAAAAGAAGACAACTAACTAGTTAGCACATGACGTAAATATACTTGCAATAACGGAAACTTCTGAATGTGGTATAGTTCTTACCATGCTTCTTGTTGTGGTGAGCTATTCTACTTAGTCTGAAGTAGACTAATTTCAATAAACTCAGGAGTCCAAGTTTAAGTAGAATAAAGAATAATCATAATAATCCTTTAATAACAGAAGAAGATAAATCTTATCTTATCTGCATTATTCCTTAGCTCATTGATAGTTAAGCCTTGGTGTAATTAAACTCAAGGTGGTAGAGTTAGAATTAAACTATGAACCTTAGATTAGTGGCATGTCAATCGACCCATAGGAACAGTTCGTAGTTATACTGAATTTGGTTGATCGAACTCATAAATCATTCTATTGAGGGTATATTTATTCTTAGTTAAGTAGGCCAAGTCATTTAATTGTATAGAAAAATTCACTCAACAAAAAGTTAGTTGTTTTGTCATATGTATAGAAAAAATAGAACATGAATATATTGAAAAGAAAAATATAATAAATTTAGTAAAACAAATCTGTTATGCAAAATACACACGGAAGCATGTTTACTAGCAAAATTGATCAATTTTCCAAATAAATTTCGTATTGTAAACAAAATTCACAATCAAATACAAATGATACTAAACTAGAGAGAACAATTACCCAAACAAGCATTTTATCAAGTAGAAAATGCGTCTTTAAATTTACAATAACTAATTAAATTCACTCAACAAAAAGTTAGTTGTCTTGCATTAAAATTTTATGAACCAAACAAAAAGTTGGAATCAATACATGTATCCTTAATACCAAACACCAAACCAACAATGCTATGAGCCCATCGAACAAGCAATTAAAATTTTATAATTTAAATTCACCAAGTTTCAAGTCACAAATTTTCAATCAATCATTTCATTGGGTAAATAGTGTGCACCATATAAGTACTTCCACAATTTGCTTCTTATAATAAATTTGACCAAACTAAAAGATTTTTACACAAACAAAGTTAATAGTAACAGAACTAAAAAAGTGAAACATAGATAAATAAATAAATAAATGTCTTACCTCCTAATTGAAGTAAAACCGGGCAAAAGAAACTCGTCTTATACCAAGCAAAGAAGTTGAAAATATTGAACAACCTACAAGTATCATGAAAAGTTACATAAATATAACACAAATTAAGGAATTAGTAAAGTCATATTGAAAGTAATACAAAAAAACAATTCCATAGATAAACAAACATAATTGTTATGCCTTGTAATTGAGAGCGATTTTAAAATCACTTCCAGAGAGAGTTGCTTCAAAAATGACATTATGTGAGATGTGACTATGAAAACGTGAACGACAACGGTGACAAAACAATTATGTTAAGGACAAAAGATTAGGGATCAAGTGGCTAGGTACTTGATATGAAAGAAGAATGAAAAAATAACTAGTTAGAATAATGGGATTTGTCAAATAAACCCATCTACAATCTTCTAATTAAAACTATATAACATAATACTTATAATATATAGACATGTTCATATGTGAGACTTAAGATTTTGAAGTTTATCTTATAGTCAATATGAAACAAAAAAATAACTATAAAAAATATAAATTATCAAATTCATCTTCAATTTGACAACTATAAATAGCATTTTGTCTCATAGAAAGAAACTTACTCTTGAAATCCAATAACAAAACTACATTACAATATAAGAAATATAAATCATCTTATAAATAATATATAAATTCCAAGAAAGTAACTATGAAATCATTTTTGCAAAGTTTCCATGAAACATTTCAACAAACACTTGGTGGACATGTGTAAAACATTAAAAAAGACAATTATATAACAAAAATGTACAAACCAAATTTAGAAAGCAAGAATAATAACACAAAACAATGTAATCACTTGGCACATTCACAATCATTACTAAATATATATTCATGTCAAACAAAATACATATAGTCATGTAATAGACTCACTCAACATATATTCTTAATCAAATGAACATGTCAAACTACATATATAATGTGCAGCAAAAATACCAACCATGAATTACAACACACAAATCCCTTTTTTGAAACCCTAGAAATTAATTTTACAATACAACATGGGTAACCTAGAAATTAAATACATATAACATGAAAATACATTGCTAAATCATGTCAAAATTCAACTTAAGGATCAATTAACAAGCTTTATGAACCATAAAACACATAATCACAACAAACATGACGATTCAACAAAAAGCCCAACTCAACAACACAACTAATCTCCAAAAAATACATCACACTAGAATAGTCAAAGCATATTCAAATAAAAATCAAGATAACAAATCAATACCTTAATGATTTTAAGATTCCATGACCATTAATGAGAGATTGGAAGTGATTTGAGTGTTTTAGAGTTGAGAGAAAACCAAGAGGGGCTGCTAGGGTATTCTGTTAAACGAAATGGCTACTGCACAGTGAGGAAGAAGATAAAAACGGGGTTTTATAGATCATACATAAAAATTACATTTTAGTCCTTAAAATATTTAAAATTACAATGTATCCTAAAATTATAAAAAAATTTCATTTATACCCCTACATGATTTAAAAACTTTTCATTTACACCCTTAACAGATGCACACCTTATGAATATGCAATTTCGTGAGTGTGTGCGATCTTAAAACCTTTGTAAGATTGAGAGCAACTTACCATGAGATCTTATCACTTGTGTTTTTATACCAAGTAATTCATAAAATAAATTATACACAAAGTAAGTTTTGAATGGAATCCAGTCAACCTAAAACTATTTGACCTAACAAGAATAATGATGAATTTTTTTATTGGAGACTTTTGCTTGTGTTGTTGGATTGAAGGAAGAAGAAACTTTGGTCATGAAGAAGCGTGAAGAAGAGAGTAGTGCAACTTGGACTTAAGATGAAATGAGAGTTGGATATATTTTAAAAAAAAAAAAAAAAAAAAAAAACTTATTTATACATAACAATTATTTTAAAAAATAAGTTACAAATTTAAAATAAATTAATTTATAAGAAATTAACAATACTTTTTCCTAATAAAATATGATTAAATTAATGCATTTTAATTATTTATTTTTAGTTCTAATAATTTGTAATATTAATTTACAATTTAAAAAAAAATCATTATTTTAAAATAAATTATAATAAAGTCATCATTTGTTTTTAAATGATTTAATAAATAACCAAAAAAAAAAATGAAATTGGTTTATTTTTAAAGCAATGTGTTAAGATTTCTAGTTACTTAAAAAATCTGTTTTGAGAAAAAGTGATGTGTTAAATTAAATACATATTAACTAATGTATTCGTAATTTCTTAATTTTTAAGACATCATATTTTAAATAATGAATTATTTAATTTATTTTTAAATTGGTTTTAAAAAATAAATATGTCACTAGTGATATCTTTGTACATTTTGTAGTAGTGATGATAATCACTATATTTTATTTTGGATCAAACATTTTGTAGAATTTATGAACATTTTTTAACATAAACAAATTCTTTCTTTTTCATTTACAAAATTATAAACAATTTTTTTTTATTATTTTCAAAGTTGGGGTTTCTCGCAACCTGACAAAATCAACATTCAATAATTTATAAATATGTCATAATATAATTTCACTAAACTAGACAATTCAACCATTTCCTTTATATTCAATCATTATTACTGTAACAATATGGCATTAAATGTAAGTAAATTGAAAAGCTAGCTCTACTTGTTTTAAATAAAGCATACCTTAGATAGGTAATTTGTATTTAAGTCAAATAATAATTATCTTTTTATGTTTGAAGTGCTATGTAATTAGTCATTATGATGTTAAATAAAATAAATTTCAGAATTAAATTTATTTATATCAATTTAAAATATCGAGTTTTAGCAATGTGCAGTCATGCACGTTGCTAAAGGATGGGTTTTTAGCAATGTGCAATCGTGCACATTACTAAAGGACCATTCTTTAGCGACGTGCAGCCCTAACGTTGCTAAAAGTTGGGTTTTTGGCAACGTGCAGGTTTGCACGTTGCCAAAAGGTGGGGTTTTGGCAACATGCAGGGCTGCACGTTGCCAAAATGTGGGGTTTTGGCAACTTGCATCCATGCACGTTGTCAAAAGAGGGGTTTTTGGCAACGTACATGGTTTTGCACGTTGCCATATGTCCCTTACTTTCAACAACATGCGCTTGCACATTGCCGTAGATCTCTTCCACAATGTGCAGTCTTTGCACGTTGCTGTAAATGACCTATGGCAACGTGAACCTGATGCACGTTGCCTTTTAAACGTTGCTGTAGCCTGAATTTCTTGTAGTTATTTGCATGTTTTTTTACTGGTTTTAGCTTTTATGTGATTTTATATATATAAAAATGTATATATATGTATGGTTTGTATTTGTTTCACTTTACATTTGTGTGTCATATTATATTGAATGGTTTTGATATTTGCAGCATGCAAACTTCTCCCAACATATCAGTGAAAATGCACTAGCTGGACCACCACTTATCCACGTGATAGATATATGCTTTCAGAAAGGTTCCACTTTAGAACCTTGAGGACAACATTGCAATCTACGTTAGTTTTAGCTTATAATTATAGAACGTTATATTACAATGATTTTGTGTCTGATTTAGATATATTTTTGCATGATTTTTCATGATGTCCAAATCTGGTTTTGTACACTTTTTGTGAACATGCCACCATGCTACTGATTTTGGCTTGTTTGTTTGGTGCATAGTTCTGAAAGGCGAAAGGCGCACCGAGGCGCAAAGGGCCGTGGAGCCTGAGGCGCAAGGCGCACGAGGCGAGGCGCGCCTTTCGAATGAAAGGCGCACGCTTTGTAAAAAGACTCAAAATATTGTAAAATCATAAACAATAAATAATAATGAGATTTAATTCATAAAATAAACAAATTTTCATCATTAATCATCTTCAAATTCTAAACTAGTAGCAACATTGACCATGCAAACAACAAAAATTCATTCTAAGTGCCATTGTGCTAGTAGCATAATTAGTAACTAAGTCACCTAATAAGTACTAGTAGTCTAATACCAATTATCAAGTACCAACAACAAACATTTAAGGCAAAATGGCAAATGCAAAGTAGTAAAACAAAAAAATTTAAAGTTTAAAAACACTAATCATCAAGATCATCCAAATAATCATCTTCATCCTCTCCCTCTCTAATCTCTTCTTCATCTTCTAATTGCTCTCCAAATTCTACTCCTTGTTCAATGTCACATTCCTCCTCCTCTTCCTCCTCTTCAATCTCCTCAATTCTTAACCGCTTTGATGAACCTGCTTGCGATCTTAATTGATGGCTAGGCTCTCCCACTCCTGTAGCCATGGCAACATCAGTCCAAGTCAAATCCTCATTTGGAAAAACAATCTCATCATCCTCATCAAGCTTCCCAATCAACCATTCATTGCTTTCATCAATCTGAGTCATTGCGATGGGATCAATGGTATCACGCATTTGATACCGACGCCTTAATGCTCGATTGTATTTGACAAACACTAAGTCGTTTAAACGACTTTGATCAAGTCTGTTTCTCCGTTTGCTATGAAGCTGCAAGAATTTTTGCAAAAAATACTAAAGATAAGCTACATAGAACAAACTAGTCTCTTAAAAACAATTGTAAAAACAAACATATTATATATATGTACTTACATTTTCAAACACACTCCAGTTTCGTTCACAACCAGATGAACTACAAGTAAGGCTAAGAATTTTAATTGCAAAAGTTTGCAATGTGGGTGTTGATGTTCCATATTGACTCCACCATTCAGCTGTTCATTAAAATTCTTAAGTTAGTAACTTAATATGAATGATGATATTTGATTTAATTTAAGATTTATATATAAAACATAATATATATACCTGGTGCTTTCTCATTTCTCTTCCTAATAGCCATGTAGTTTCCAAAAAAACCCTCTGCTTTGGCATAGATTGGAATCTCTTCATCAATCTGGTCTTGAACCTTCGGATCCGGATTCAACCTTCTAATACATTCATACAAGCCATTCATAATCTCGGTATCTATACGCTCAGCCTTGTAGAAGAATTCTGGGTTCAAATACCAACCAGCGGCATGCAAAGGGCGATGAAGCTGAATATCCCATCGATTATCAATGATCCGAAAAATGGCTTGATACTTCTTTTCTACTCCATTAAAAGACTTGGCAATTACTTCTTTAGCCCTATCCATAGCTTCATATAAATACCCCATAGGAGGCTTTCTCTCACCATCCACTAAGCGAAGTACACGCACTAGTGGACCGGACACCTTCAAAGCATTTACCACATTAGTCCAAAAAGATGGCATCAAAATCACATCTACAACCTTTTTGCCTCCTATTTCTTTTGCCCACTTACTCGTCATCCACTCGTCGGAGGTAAACATCTTTTTGAGGTTGTTTTTCAGACTATTCATCCTGCCTAAAGTGATAAAAGCAGTTGCAAATCGTGTTTTTGCAGGCCTCAACAACTCTTTTTTGTCGGTAAAACTTCGAAGCATATTTACCAACCCTGGACGAGTGTAGATGTAGCTATTCACCATAACAGCTTTCTCAAATGTCTTCTTCATAATAGGCAACTTAAAAATATCTTCCAATATCAAATCCAAGCAATGGGCTGCACATGGTGTCCAAAACAATGTAGGATATTTCGACTCTAAGAATTTCCCTATCATTATTTAAAGAAAAAAAAAACATTAGTAGAAATATAATTTAAATCTTTAAATTGTTTATTTATTCATAAAGAATTAAATATAAAACGAAAATGAATTTCTTTCATACCTGCCATAACATTATTTGAAGCACTATCGGTGACTACTTGAACAACATTTCTTACTCCTACCTTTTCAACACATTTACTCAACAATTCATACATCTTCTCTCCCGTCTTTGCATAACTAGAAGCATCAATAGACTCTAGAAACATGCTTCCTTTAGGACAATTCACTAAAAAATTAATCAATGTCCTCTCCCTCTTGTCCTTCCAACCATCACACAAGATAGAACATCCATACTTGGTCCATGCTTGTTCATGATCTTTTATCATGCTACGAGTGGTTTCCACTTCTTGTTTGAGAAGGGGAACCCTAACTTCATGGTAGGTAGGCGGCTTTACACCTGGACCATATTGACCAACTGCCTCTACAAACGCTTTAAAGCTATCATATGTCACGGCATTAAAAGGAAGGCCCGCATCGTACATCCATCTTGCAAAGCTTTTACAAACTCGACTCCTTAACTCTTTCTTTGCATGGTCATTCTCATCCAACCTTGTTTGCCTTCCTTTGTTCTTCAACATACATGTTTCTGAGTTTCGGTTATAAAAGAGATCCATTGGGCCCTTCTGTTTTGGCCCTTTGACAGTTTGTTTCCTAATATTTGACTGTTGGAGCTCATCCTCATCCTCATCCTCATCCTCTTCGCCAAATTGAAACTCATCATCTAATGGTGGTGCCATATTTCGCTCATCTTTATCACTCTTCTTCTTTTGTATGAACTCTTGAATCTCTTGTCTTACCGATGGAGGACATCGTAGACAAACTTTAGTGTTCCTATGTCCACCCGCTAAATGTTGTTTTGCCCGAAAGATGCCACCTTTTGTCACTTTACCACAAAATTTACATGTGGTGTTGTTTTTATTATTAGGATCAGCTTCAAAGTATTTCCATGCAGGGTCGATTTTGTTACTCGAGTAACTCGACGTCGACGACATTATTGAAAGCTCCTGCCAAAATAAAATAGGGCAATATCGCAACAAAAGTCACTACAACTCACAAACAAATCACAACTACAAAGCAAAATCAATTCATAAATTCACAGCAACTACTCAATAATCAAGCTGTTTATGGTATATAATATACAATAGTAAAATCAATTCATAAAATTCACAGCAACTACTCAATAATCTGTTCATGGTCTGTGTAAATGTATATAATATACAATAGCAAAATCAGTTCATAAAATTCACAGCAAACCACATAACTGACAACACAAGTCACAAACAAATCACAACTCACAAAGAACTCTCAAATAATTCAGATTTCAGCAACAAAGCAAAGCCAACAATAACTCACAAGCTCAAACTAAAAAGAGAGAAGAAGAAATAACTTACTAACCTGATTTGAGACTTCAGAGGACAAAAACGGAGAAGAGAGGAGGCTCCGAGGCTGGAATCGGGAATGCGACGAACGCCGGAACTGCAACAGTAGGGTGACTGGACTGTCGGCGTGACTCGCGAGCAGAGGAGAAGAAAGGAGAAGTAGATCGGCTCGGCGGCTGGAGTGCTGGACTGTCGGCGGAGCAGAGGAGAAGAAATGAGAAGTAGATCGGCAGGCTGGAGTGCTCGACCGCCGGCGTGAGCAGAGAAGAAAAGTAGATCGGCAGCTGGAAACCTTGAAAAGTCTGGTTTCGGTGGCTGCTGGCGGCCGACGGGCTATTTTCGGCTGACGGCAAGCTTTTCCGGCGGCTGGGAAAGTGAGTTCGGTGGCAAGCTTCACCGGTGAGATGAGAGGAGGAGGAAGGGTTGTTTTCGAGTGAAGAATAGTGTGTTTTTTTGGTTTGACCGAGATTTTGACCCTTATAAAGGGTCTGTCATGCAAAGGCGCGCCTAGGCGCGCCTTGAGCCTCCTCGCCTAGGCGGAAGAGGCGAGCGCCTAACAGACATAGGCGCGCCTGAGGTGATGCCAGGCGCTGTTCCGGCGCCCAGAGGCGCCTAGCGCCTAGGCGAGCGCCTAGGCGCGCTTTTGACAACTATGGTTTGGTGGGCTGCCACTAGTACTTGGATTGTTAATTTTGAACTTATGTCAATGAATGAATATCTTGGAATTGATTGGTTGATGATGACATGAATTTGGGATTTGTGATGATAATAGTAGCAGGAAAGAATGAGAATTGGAGAGAAAATAATGATCAAAGATGAATAAAATTGGAGAGAGAGAGAGAAAAAGTTGCAGAACAATGGGTTAAAATACAGCAGATCAAATGGACCATTTATAGCAAAATTTGTTACCGTTGGCCAATGGTAACAAACAAGTTTTTTCATTAAAATAATAATAATAATAAAACACTATAAAAGGGCAATTTTGTAAATATATGTCTACTAAAATTCCATATGCACGTTTAGACCTATGTGAAAAAAAAAAATATATATATATATATAAATGAGGGCATTTTTGTCAATGAATCATGTCAAAGTAGGTTGGATAAAATTATAATTTAAAGAATTCACCTCAGAGATATTTTAGTCAATTTAAATTGCAATATGATTATTTCATCAAGAGCAATATGGTAACTTAAGCGCCAATAACACCATCAAGGGCAAACAAATCTTTTCATGCATTCTATCTTCGTTAACCATTAGTTGACTAACAGTTTACACTTTTATGAAAACTTTTCAAAACTTCAGAGATAAAATAAGTTATTTCCAAAAGATCTTTAAAAATCTGATAGTTTCTAGCACCTTAAGGACTAAAATGAAGTTTATCCTAAATATAATAACGATGTTTGTATCTTATTAACAATGTTAGGGTTTTTATTTCTTCTTGTATGTTTATAAAATGTTAAAGATTAATGTGGTTTTATGCCATTACACAAGGACTTTTTTTTTTTTTTTTTTTTTGTCTTCGTCATTTTTTGCCCATTCTAAACAATATGGAAATTATATATCGAAGCAATTTTGGCATGTTCCTCTTATTTAAATTTTCCTATTATTGTGTTCTTTTGTATATTAACATTGATTTGCACTAGACATGCAAAACCCTAGATTTTGGTTCTCTCGAAATTTGTACTATAAATGTTTTGATCACATCTAGACTCCATTTGGCACATAAGATTCAAATGGAATGAAATTGATTAAATTAAATTAGATTGTATTGGAAAATCATTGTCTCATATTTAGTAGAACTTAGGATTGGAGAAAAAATATCTCAAATTATGTTTAGTGTAGAGTAGGATTGGATTGGAATAAAAATAATTTAAATACTTTATTATATACTTAAAATTAATTTTATAAAAAATCTGAAATTTTTTTTATTAATTTAAATACAAGGATTAATTTTAAATAGTAAAATGTAGGTTGAGTTTGGATTGAAATAAAATTAATTTAAATATATTATTATATAACCTAGCTTATATTATTTATAAAGTCAATAATGTTTTAAATAAAATAAATCCTATAAATCATTTTTCTAAAAAGTTATATTGTTTTTTTTTAGAATTATACTATTTTAAAGCATGAATAAATAAATGTTAATTTTGAAATAACTCATATTTAAATAATAACATTATTTCCAAATTTTTGTTTGTATATAATAAAATTAAAATTAATTTTGCTAAGTACATGCAAAATAAATAGGGTTTGTAGAAGAAACAATTAATGAGAAGAGAGAGAAAAATTCATTCCTATTGAATCCTATGGTCGAGCTTGGGATTCAACATTATCATGAGAATGTGATTGAGATGAAGATTGGATTGGGATTTCATTCTCAAGTTGGATACTCTAAACATGAGATTTGAAAGTTTAGGATATTTTAAATCTCAAACTCACCTCAAATCTCATGCACCAAACATAGCTCTAAGGAAGACGTATTCAATCTAGAATTTATTAGAATTTAAAACATTTTCAAATTTGGGTGTATTTAATATAAATTTGAATGGATTTCATTAAAATCTAGGTGTATTCAATTTAAATTTTTATGAAATCTAATAAAATTTAAGTGTATCCAATTCAAATTTGTATAGAATTTAATAAAATCTAGGTATATTAAAAAATCATTAACTCCACAAATTTTATTTAAATAATGGATTTGGATGAATTTTAAAATGACTTTTATGAAGAAAAAAATTTATAAGAAATCTTACCATGAGATTTTGTTGGATTTTTTAAATAATTTTAACATAATCAATATAGAATCTGTGAATTTCACCAAAATCTATCCGTAGATTAAATTCATCAAATTCCAATAAATCTAGATTAAATGCACCCCCATAAATTCAAAACCACCAATAAAAATGGAAAACAAATGTGGGATAGAAACTGAAGAATCAAATAAGTATTTTAAAATTTTCAAAAAAAAAAAGTATTTTAAAGACAACATATATATACTACTATTTCCTATTCCATAATTAATTTTTAAGATGTAATTAAACATATTACCAATTAAATAAGCTATTGAAAATCATTGGCCACTATATAAATAGTACCCTCCACTAGAGATAATATTCATACTCAAGTAAAAGCTTAATAAAATAAATAAGAGGAAGAAAACTATAAGAAGCAGAAATAATGGCTCCAATCAAAGTTGTCTCGTGTGTTCTTGTTGTATGTCTCATGCTTTGCGTAGTCACTTCTGGTATGTGTAGATCTTTTGTTTCAGAATTATTTCACTTAAACAATCATTATGTAAGTTTATTATTACTTCAGTTTATTATAATTATATCTAGCTACGGCCATCGTATAGTTTTGCTATCTACTAGAAAGTACATGTTAATGGAGTATGTTATTATTTCAGATTGCCAGAGAGTGACGAGTCCTCCAGATATAAGCCCAACACAAGATTCAATATGCTGCAGAGAACATGACGTTGGCGGTTCTTGTACTCCTGGCACTGATGACAAACCTAACGAAGGTAAATGCTGGAATTATTGCATTCAGCAATGCAAAGGAGCCATATGCAAACATGTTTCTAAGAAGGGCAACCAGTGCCATTGTATGTGCTGAACATTGTTGTTCGGTCTCTTAGAGGTTGTGCCCTAAGAGCTTATAACTTATGAACGTTTAAATAAATAATAAATAAAGTATGTTTTGTTTTATTCAATCTATATGCATTTATATTATGTTTGTTTCGTACAAATATCCTTTAATATCCACGTTTACTTACGTGGTCTTAAACTAAGTATATAAATTTTATATACAAGAGGATTTAGTTTGAGATCAATAATCTAAAAGTCTATAAAAAACAAACAAAGCTATATACTTTGTTTGTGGTAAATCTAGATTTACAATCCATTTCATATTTGATTCAATTATTTTATTCGAGATTGTTCATGTGGCGATATGAAAATGAAGAGACCTTATATTATAGAGATTAAATAGGACTCGACGATGGTGAAAATGAATTTCTTATTAATATCTAATAACCAAAGAAATTCGTATTTATTGACCTGATTATCATATATGGATTGATCTTAATTTTAAGTTTATTATGAACTCCTATTTATTAATACATATCTTTTGATTTACATGAGTAAGACTATTATAAATTTACAATCAATAAGCTTTGCACTTTGGAGATATGATTTAATAAGTGACTGAGAATATTCTACACAATAGAGGAATCCACTCCTTCTTACGAGAAGTAGATGAGTGGTTCCTTTAAATGTTTATTCAAATTTTGAACAACAAGAGTGTTTGACTTTTTATTTATAAATAAACAGAAAGATAAAAATTCATAAGTTGTTATAAATATATTGTTCATTAAATAATTAATGGTACTTACAAGAACAAGATATCATTACAGAGGTATAACAAACTTTATGACTTATCTCTAATTATGAACTATTTGTAGTTGATTGAACCATATGCAATTATTAGATCAATAGCC
Source organism: Litchi chinensis (assembly GCA_019925255.1). Lineage (NCBI taxonomy): Eukaryota > Viridiplantae > Streptophyta > Magnoliopsida > Sapindales > Sapindaceae > Litchi > Litchi chinensis. Next base: position 18,854,507 of record CM034461.1, read on the forward strand.
ACTGAAGAATTTAGTGTAGGGTAAAATTGATTCATAATTAAAAGCATAAATGTGGATATTAAAAATTTTTCCTATCAAAAACATGTTTGATCGATTCTAATAATAACAATTCAATAATTCTAAATTAATAGTAGGTCCTTCTCAAGCATTTTGGACAAGGCAATAGATATAATTTGAAATCTAGAGGACTTGACAGTGGTAGCTTCCTCATCTATTTTTATCCCAACTTCTAGAATTGGTCATTGGCTGCCTCCTCCTCCCTCCTCTTTGAAAATGAATGTTGATACAACTATGGATTTTGTGAAAAACAACGTTGGTCTTGGCATCATTGTTAGTAATGAAGTTGGCATCTGTGGTAGCTATAGCCTTCTATGTAAAATGCAATCTTGCGGCAAAGATTATGAAGGCTTCAGCTATTCTTAAAGGGATCTAATTTGCTTGATTGAGTATGATGCTTTATTAATTATAAATATGTGCAAAGCAACATTGAAGGTTAAAGGGGATGTTGACAATATCATTCATGATATCAGGGTCTCTCTTAAGTTTTCTAATTTCACCTCTTTGCTATATGTTCCCAGAACAGCCAACATTGTTGCTCATGGCGTGGCTAAATGGGCTGTTAACCATAATGGCTCTACTATTTGGTCTAGTTTCTACCTAAACTTGTTACTGTATCTTTTGGAATCTAATGTACAAAGGTTATCTTCTAATCCTGTTCAATGAATTTAATCCACTTTCCATTTAAAAAAAAAAAAAGGGTAAAGTGGTTCTAGCATTCCTCGATGATCCCTTGAATCTAGTTAGAACCAAGGCCAACCTTGAGCATGCACCAAAAGTGTCATTTCCCCAATGCCTCCAAATTTTAGGGTCCCAAATTTTACAAAATTTTAATTTTTTTTTCTATAATTAGTTTCTAAAGTCATTATATAATGGGAAAATCCCCCCCAAAAAAAAAAAAAAAAAAAAACCTAATGTATAGAACTATATAAATTTTGCCACTCATTGCTTCATATTTATTTGAAACACCACTTGAAAATAATAAAAATAGTCAAAGTACTCCTTAAAGGCATATGAAAGAATGACAATACACTTGACGGTCATGAATTCCATTAATTTGACATGATTGACCGTTTGAGTTCAGAGACAAAAAAAGAAAAGCAACAGAAAATTAATTAAAATAATATTAAGGAAATATATAAAAAAATAAAATAAATATTATTAAACATGGAATCAGAAAATAAAATATTTTTATTTAAAAATAAAAATATATATAAGAATAATTTTTTCTCTCTCAACTCTCTCTATCTTTCCCTTCTCTTCATTTCTCTCTCTATCTTCGGTCGGTCCCCTTTCTCTCTTTTTCTATCTCTAATCGTTGATGATGATGGTACAGACTGACAATAGCATAGTGGGTAACTATCGGGTGCCAACAAACCCAAATCATCAACTTGACTCGTGTAAAATCCTCCAATAAGGTGGACTCCTTGGTTCACCTTCTAACGCAACACCTTGTCTTCTTGGCCCCACAAAGGCAGTGTCTCTATTTTGAAGAGGCAAGCTCCCAGGCCAGCTTGATCACCAAACTCTCAAACATAGCGATTGTGTGCTATGGCAAGCAAGCCACCAACGATGCCATTTACGAGTCGAAGAGGCTCCTTTGTAACATGAGGAAGGTAGGATGGATCGCTTGCACCACCTTTTTTATCCTAGTTGTACCCTTGATTATCGAGATTGTTTCATACGTTAGGTGGTTTTTTGATAGTTTCCCATGTATAATTAATGTTTCACATAATATTAAAAAATTTAGAACAGAGTTTGTGATAAAGTGTATTTTGTTGTTTGTTTGACACTTGAATAATATTGTAAAAATCGCAAACCACTAATCGACTGGTGAGATAGTGATTGACGATTTATATAACTCGACAATTAATCGGTGAGTACTATTCATCAACAATCAAACTGGGTCAAAACTATAAAAGAATACTTAAAATACAATCCTATGAACTAATTTGAAACTAATTTTATTATGATAATATCCAATACTTCCATATTTTATTAGGACAGTATCCAATACTATTATTAACCCAAATTTTTTAGATAAACTAATAAGCATGTAATTCTTATCAATTCAAAAAATATAATTAAATTAAAACCCAAAAAGCAACAAACACATATTAGATAACATTATTATTATCTCAAAACATATAATATAATCAATATGATCACCCTTTATTAGGAAAAGTAATGTTCAAATAGTTTATCTGAATAATATAACAAATGAATTATAAATTCCCAACCGCAACATAAATTAAATAAATCAATTAAATGTTATTAAATATAAAAACACATTTTAAACTTTTTTGGAACTATTTTACAATATGAAAAAACAACACAAAAATCCAACCTTATCCTTGAGACTGAATATAAGTGTTTATGCATGACACTATATGTCATCAGTAATAATAAGTGTGCATGCAAGACAAATGGTTAGTCGTGAATGTGCATGAATGACAAATGTTTAGCCATTGAATTTTACAATTTTATAAGTGGTTGTATATATTTGCTTGAAGTAAAGTGGTTGTATGTATTTGCTTCAATGGCAACCTCCAAGCCTCATCAACCACCATTAAATCTGCTAGTCAAAACCCACTAACTCCATCCCATTAACTTTTATTATTTTTTAATCAATATATATATATATATTATAAAACTCGTTAGTTATTTTTAATCAATATATAAATATTATAAAACACAACTCTTTCTATATCCCACCACTAAATTATTATACTTTTTATCAATATCTAAATAAATCATAAAAACCCATAAACTCTCTCATCTCACTTTCTCTTTCAAATTTGCCCTTACTCGTTCATTTATGCTCTTTTTCTCTCTCCAAATTCTTCTTTCTCTTCCACTCACTTCCTTTTTTTTCTTTTTGGCCATCGATCACCCCCTTTTTCTTTCACTTTTGCTTTTACTCTCTCTCTTGTCCAACTTCTCTCTAAAAAAATAAAAATAAAAAAAAATCACGTTATGTGATGACAAGGCGACGACAATGAAGAGGAACATGGAGATGACAATGGGAATATGATTGAAAACCTCTTCTACTTCTTATTTATGTTCAGCACTCAACATCGTTTTAGGGTGTCCAAAACGACGTCGTTTTGGCTCATAGATCTTTAAAAAAACAAAAACAAAACAAAACCTAGCACACATATTGGGCTGATTCATTCAAGTTGGGCCAATTTGAGTGATTACTCAACCGAATCAGTCGATTAATCGGCTCACTCGATTTGGTCACCGATCTTACCCTTATTGGACTAATAGCATGTTGATCAAAGTTTTATCATTGAAAAATCGTCGATTTCTGACGATTTTTCCAACAATGCACTTGAATTTGAACCCCTGTGATTTTCTTTTTCTTGTTTCTTTCCTTTTTTTGAAAAAACATAATGGTGATTACCACCAAGTTCGAACCTGAGTTGGTAAAGAAGTTTTGATCACTTGGTAATCAGCTATGCTTGAAAAGCCCATAATTTTCTCTATTTAGTAGAAATAAAATTTTTCATATGAATAGTATTTTCGAGTGAATAGTGATTTTTGAATTCATAAAACCTAAAATTTCCTCTTCATATGAGAAATAAAATTTTTTCGATGAACAGTATTTTCACGTGAATAGTGTCTGTATAAATAATGATTTTTGAAAAGCGGACCTCGTAAATCAAAAGTTCCAGAATTAAATACTAGAGTTAAACGAAACTGAAACCGATCAAAGATAAGTCCATTTGAAGAGATTTTAAGTGATTTGAAGTTTATTGGATGAAAGTACTCTATTCGAAATTTAGTACCGTATATCAAATTTATGGAATAATAAAATAATTTTAAACATCCGGATGTGCAATTAAATTTTAGTAGAATATGATTTTATTTGCGAGACAATAAAATAATTTAAAGTAGCTGGATCCATAGATGTGATCGAATTTTAATAAAATTTCAGGATGTGAAATTGAATTATAATAAAATTTCTAGATGGATCCGAAATGATTTCGAATACGAAAATAAAAAAGTGTGAATGAATGCATAAGACATGTGGCATGAAATGAGGGAAGAATGCATGCATGTTGTCATGAAAAGAGATGTAGGGTGCTTGTATGGTTGACATGTCTTGCATATGAAGAAAGAAAGTTGACAAGTGTCATTAAAAGACCAAGTCTATATATAAAGCAAAGTTGAACGAAATAAACAAGATGCAATTCATTTGAAGTGTGAGAGGCTCTCGACCAAGAAAAGGGAAAAGAAAGGTGTTCGATCAAAGTGAAAAGGAGCTGAGACAGCTTGTTGCATATGGAGACTTAGGGTGATTTTCATGTTAAACAAGCTTGCATGCAAGAAATCAAAGACAAAAGAATCACAAACACGGAGCACTTGGTCATGTAGAGAGAAATAGTGGGCTGTTCTACCGAGAACAAACAAGGAGGATGGCATGCTACATAGAAGTATTGGAAGCTATTTTTAAGCAATCCCAACCCATGCAAAAGGTGTACATCAAACAAGAAGAGAAATCTATCCATTTGAGGTTAGTTTGAAAGGTAAAATTTGAGTTTTCTATGAGTTGGTTTGTGAAATCTTTGTATTTATAGTCTTTGATGTTTTTGTGATAAAATTATGTTTGGGTTTGAGGTGTTGTAACCTTAAGAGGATGTGAATGGACTTACATGTAGCTTTGATATGAAAATTGAAGAAATTTTTGTGTTGGATGCATGAGAACTCACGACCAAGAGTGTGTGTGTGTATGGTTCAAATGTAGTTAGAATGTGTTGTTATGAGTTTTGGTGTGATATGGATGTGTAAAATCTTGATGGAAAGTTGGAAATGAGAGTACATACAATTCAGCCAAGATGAGCTTTTATGGTTCAAAAATTTGTTTGATTGTTTTGTCATGATATTTGATGAGATGTTAGATGTAAATTTAAGCGAAAAACTTGATGAAAAGTTGGTTTTGTGTGTGGATGAAGTATTTAGCCAAGGAGTGTAGAAATGGACCAATTTAAGGCTTGAATGATTTGAGTAAATTTCATGCTTATAGATATGTCAAAATGTTTAAAATTTGATGTTAAAATTAGAGGCAAAACTTTGGATTATAAGCTACCATATTAATGTTAATGGAATGGAATTTGTTTTGGATGTTTTGAATGATGGTAGGGGCTATTTTGGATGATGAAAATAAGATGGAGATTAAAAGGAATGCATTAGAATGTAAATGATTGTCTTGCGACAAAACTTTGTGTAATTACAAAAGTGTGATACTTTATAAATTGTACTTGCATTTACACTCCTAATTATATGTTTAAATGTGATTATAATGGAGAAGATGTGAATAAGTTTAGTTAAAACTTTGATTAAAAATATAATGTTAAAATGTGTAGGTAGCGTGGAGATGAAGCAACCCGAGTCAAAAGTTATTGTGAGTTAGGAAATCGCGAATATTTTGTGAGTGTAAATTATCTTACGAAATAATAAATGCATTTTTTTTAGTATGCTTTAATGTGAGTATAAATTATTTTATGAAATGTTAAATGCATGTTTTAAATTGTTTTTATGAATATTAAGCATCTTGAAATGTAAATGAGCTTATAGAAGTTGTTAGTTTATGAAATATCTTTACGAATTTATCTAAAAAATATCTTTATGAATGTTGAAGCAACATGGAATTTAAATGAGTTTTTATGAAAGAAATGTTCATAGTATGAAATTATTGAAAATATATATTTTATACTTTTAGCAACAAATTGAAAGCAATATGTTTTTATGAATGATTATTTTAGTATACAAACTAAATTTTTAAAACAAAATGGAATGAAAGTTTTCAAAACCAATGATTACCATTCCCCATGAAATGAATGATATGGTTGAGAAATGACTGAAATGCGGTTGAAGTACCTTATTACACGTATGGCAGGTTAGTAGGGGGCAAGTCCACTAACTACGAGGGGATCGAGTTTGTTGTGTCGCTCTCTATGCATTTTAAAGGTACTACTATAACCGATGCCCTATACAAAGCAAGGTAACATTCCACAACATAGTGGCTTATGACTGAGATTAACCATCCCCACCACTGGTGTCCTAGGACCAGGTGGTGATTTATGATTTCCTTGGGTTCCATTGGATATATATTTCATGAATGAAAGTTATATATATATTTGTTATTATATCATGTGCATGTATTGAATGGATTTTTAATGATGAATGTATTTATGTTTTCAAGCAAAATTTATATATAAATATTTATGCAAAAGCATGAGATTTATGATTTGGATTAAGCATTAGGAAACTTAGATTTCTAAATGATTTTTGGGAGGATATTTTTGAAAATAAAGTTTAAACAGAAATGCATAACACTCATTGAGCTACTTTAGCTCACTATTTCCTGTTTACTATTATGAAAAACCTCCCCAAGTATAGAGACAGGTACTCAGAGCAAGCTATCTTTAACGCAAAGTTAGGTAGGCCTCTCGATGATTGCATTTGTGAAAATTAATGTATATATTTTGATATTTCATAAATATGCATGATGTGAATACTTTTGATTTTAAAAAAATATTTATGACTCTATGTATGATGAAATATTTTGAAATTTGAAAAGGTTCCAATTGAAATATTTTTATTTATGGCTATGTTTTGAATGTGAAATGGACTTGAGGTCTAGAACGGAAATGGAGAAAAATATATGTATTTTTATTTGGAAATATCTGGAAAACAGCCGTTGTGCTGTCGGAATTTATAAAAAAAAAAAATTACTACTATGAGTTCTAAGTGATTTACAAATTGGAAATGTATCATGACTTCACTTTACGGAGTTCTTTAAAGTCAGTCATCGCTATGAAGACTGTAAGGACTTCCGTTGGGGTGCCAGAAGATCTCTTCTCGGATCCTTGCAAGGGAAATTTGAGATGGGTCCCTTCAATGCTACTTACTTTAATCATTGTAATTTAATTCGAAAAATATTTCTAACATCCAAAAAGTCACAAAACTGACACATTTTATCCATATATAAAAATTCTATCATTTTCAATCCTAAATTATTTTCCTTTTTCACGTTTTCAGCAACCAAACAAAAATATAGCTCTAAATCATTGTGTTTTTTTTATTAGTTAAAAATTTCAAATTTCATCAACAATCTAAAGTGAAGAAAGTGAAATTTCAAAAATTTGTTTATTTTTTAGATAAAAGTTATATTTTTATATTCACTATTATTGAGTTATGTTTTTTCATGATTATCAATTTCTTTTATGGTTTTTCTTTTATTGTTTATTATTTTTTAATTGTTGTTTTTAATGTCGTGTTGGATCTTGGATAAGAAAAAATTGAAAAATAGGAGAATCCTTCGTTTTTGTTACAGTGTTAACATGTACCATGTGATCGCTATATATATATATATATAATTTTTTATTGTTGTTTTTCAATGCATTGTTAGCTCTTGGATTAAAAAAAAAGTAAAAAATAGGAGAATCCTTTGCTTTTGTTACAATGTTGATGTGTATTGTATGGTGGTTATATATATATAGTGATTTTATCATCACAGTCTAATAACTTTAAAAAATTGAGATAAACTAATTAAATTCATCAATTGTATTCTCTCTCGTAAAATAAATTCTCTTTACTACTTAATTTAAATATAATTGATGAATTTAATTGATTTGTTTTAATTTTTTAAAATTAGAAGATACTAATAATAAAATCAATATAAATATATATACACACAAGGTGTTTAAGTTTTTTTTTATTTTCATAGGATCTCTAAAATGTCAAATCTTGTTTAGAACTTAGAATATAAGACAGTAGACATATAGATAGATACGGCTATGATGAATGTTTAATTGGACGCCTACCTTCAGCAGCACTGGAGGTCTGCAGACCACATGGCAACACCATCACAACCTACCACTTCCAACCCACTTGTAATTCTCAAGCTCTTTTTCTCCGCCATCCTTGTCTCTCTCTTCTACTTTCTAGGCTTTTATTCTTCCTCCTCCTCTAACTCTACTACTACCACTACCACTATTACTACTACATCTCTTCATCACCTTCAAAACCCTCCATTAAACTGCATTTCCAAGCTCAATTCCACACCCCATCTGAGCATTTCACCTCCTCTTGACTATGAGCCACACCACTTGCTCTCTCTCCCTCCGCAACCTCTCCAAAAGCTCCCTCTCTTTCAACTCTGCCCCAGCAACTTCACCAACTACATGCCCTGTCACGACCCTTCAAGGGAAAAATTGTACTTCACTGGCAAAAGGTTCTTCCACAGAGAACGGCATTGCCCGCCAGCTGACGAGAGAGTCAAGTGTCTAGTGCCCAAACCTCCCCGTTATAAGACACCCTTTTCGTGGCCAGAGAGCAGAGACTATGCGTGGTTCAACAATGTCCCTTCCAAGAAGCTGACTATCTACAAGAAATCGCAGAATTGGGTTCGTTTAGAAGGCGATCGTCTGGTTTTTCCAGGCGGTGGCACGTCTTTTCCCAAGGGAGCCAAGGACTATGTAGAGGTGATCAGGCGCATTGTGCCTTTAAAATCTGGCAAAATAAGGACTGTTCTTGATGTCGGATGTGGGGTAAGATTTACTGCTTTTGCTTTGCTAATTGAATCATCATATAGTTATTGAATTCAGTGTGTATATTTAGTAAAGTATCAACATTGGATCTGTAAGTTGTTAAGGCCTATGTTTGGATATCTTTGGCTTTGACTCTTATGGCGTATGCATTTACTCACATGGAATGTTGATCTTTTTACTTGTTTATGCTAAATGGTCCTTTTTTAGGAGTTATGCAATCATATTCTGTTATTAGTGACAAATTTTGAGTGAATGTAAAAGTTCTTTCTCAGGTTGCAAGCTTTGGAGCCGCACTATTGGACTATGGCATCTTGACAATGTCAATTGCTCCTAGGGATATACATGAAGCTCAAGTACAGTTTGCATTGGAAAGAGGACTTCCAGCCATGCTTGGTATACTTAGCACCTATCGGCTTCCATATCCATCAAGATCTTTTGATATGGTTCATTGTTCCAGATGCCTTGTGCCATGGACTAATTATGGTACTTTTTGCTTGAATCTTCAAACGAGGCTGTATGATTAGTGATTACCTAGCCCTACTGAAAATTATGCTTCTTAAGGTTGTCTTTGAAGACACAAGTGCCATTGAATTTGAATTATTTGATATGATAATCAAATTTTATTGTAGGATGATGTCTTAAAAGTTGCAAAATAGAATTTATGCCTGCTGTGAACTTATTTGAATCAAATCCTATAATAAGGGCCAAATTAGTTTTAAAATGAATATATTGTATATAGCTGGTGCAGAAATTTCTCACCCCAAAAGCTTTTTCATGCATTCTCCCCTCTTTTTTTTAACCCTTTCATGTTCTAAATGTTTAATAATTCAAAAATTTATATGTTTAGATGGTCTTTACTTGATGGAGATAGATCGTGTTTTGCGTCCTGGTGGCTATTGGGTATTATCTGGGCCACCTATAAGCTGGAGGGTTAGCTACAAAGGTTGGGAAAGGGAGGCCAAAGACTTGGAGAATGAGCAGATCAGTTTGGAAAATCTTGCTAAGAGACTGTGCTGGAAAAAAATTGCTGAGAGAAATCCAATTGCTGTATGGAGAAAGCCTACTAATCATGTCCACTGCATCCGAAAGTTAAAGGTTCTGAAATCACCACAATTTTGTGCACCATCTGATCCTGATGCTGCTTGGTTAGTAACCTCATCTCATGGATTTTTGTCAATGAGGAAATAATATAGCTATTGTTTTCCAACTTACCTATCAATCCTGGCATTGTAATATCCATATAACTTGAACTTGCTGGGTTCTGTCATACAAGATCATGCTAATGCAACACAAAAGATAACGGCCTCTTGTGTCAGAAGATGACCTATATTTATGAGGACTCATTGTTGTGAATTCTTTGTGTACATCTTCTCCCTTGCTTCATGGCAACAAAAGGCAGCATGAAATTCATGAAAAGACATTTTGTGACACCAAGTCTGCTCTGGAATTACGACCATATGGCAATAATAATTTACTATGATTTTCATTGAATGCATAAAAATTCTCAATTACAAAGGGAAGTTTCTTAGTTTTCCTAGTAATTTTGGCCTGTCTATCTGATTTCTTTATGCACCCTTCAACAGGTGCAAGAAGATGGATCCATGCATTACTCCTCTTCCAGAGGTGCAAGATATTCACAATATATCTGGTGGTTCTTTTGAAAATTGGCCTAAAAGGTTAAGCACAGCTCCCCCTCGAATTAGAAGCCGAACTATTGAAGGCATTACTGTTAAGTCCTTTTATGAAGACAATCAGTTATGGAAAAAGAGAGTTTCTTATTATGGTGTCATTCTCAAATCTCTTTGCTCTGGCAAACATAGAAATATAATGGACATGAATGCTGGCTTAGGGGGTTTTGCAGCTGCACTTACAAAGCACCCAGTTTGGGTTATGAATGTGGTTCCATTTAACGCAAAACCAAATACCCTTGCCGTTTTGTATGAGCGTGGCCTTATTGGGACTTACATGGATTGGTAAGGCTTGCAAAATACCTTCTTTTCATGCTTTTCTATCTTATCCTTGTTTTTATTTTTTTCGTTAGTAATAAGGTTCCTGAGTTGGTTGGTCTATATTAATCTTGATACAAGAAAGTACACCCTACAGATTCTCTAGTGTCATCATGTTTTTTTAGGAATATATTTCCTGATAACAATAACTACGTTTTGTGTAATGTCTTTTAGTAACAGACTTTTTGTGACTCCTTGAAGTACTAAGTTTGAAAGAGCACAATGTAACTTTCATAGTTTCTGTATAAGATGTCTGATCTTTTATTGCATGTAGCTGTGACTGAAGTATGTGATGCGCTCATCAGCCATCTGGTTATTTGAATAAAATGTACATCTCAAGTAAAATGTTTTCTTATCTGTTCTATGATAATTTCTGTGGTGAGATTTAGATTAGATATTATAAGATTCTGGAAATAATAACAACTGATGTAGAACTACTGTCCATTGTTAAAGGCTGATTGGGTTCACATTTATATAACTGAACCTTCAATATGCGTTGGTTCATATTAAAATCAATTTTATTTTTGAGGAAATAGTTGTATCAGCTTTTGCCTTTTCATGTAGGCTCATTTCTCTGTTCAACACTAACATAGACTCTTCGTAAATATATTTTTCATTCATCGGAGCTCAGCAGATAAAATTGGAACAATACGGAGAAGTGCAGAATATTCTTTCAATTCACGAGTTAGAGTGCATTTAACCAATATTCAATTCTTTTATCATTAAATTCAAAAGTGATAAATAGTTTATTGATATTGCTTGCAGGTGTGAGGCCTTTTCAACATATCCTAGAACATATGATTTGATACATGCTCATCGTGTATTCAGCATGTACATGGACAAGTAAGTGTTTTAATTCAATCTGTAAGTTCACAAAATTAATTTTTGTTCCAAGCTTCTAAGGATTAGCTCATGCTTTTGTAATGTAAAACTAATACTTGTTTAATAATTCTCCTGCCCTGTTCTCTTATCTTTAATTTGTTTAATACGTTTGGCCACTCGAAGGCTGAACTTCCGTAGTATTAAAATTTGCTTCATAACTTCAACTTGAATGTTCATCCTCTGTGAAGGTGTGACATTGTTGATATCGTCCTTGAGATGTACAGAATTCTTCGCCCAGAAGGGGCGGTTATTGTAAGAGATCATGTTGACATTATAGTGCAAGTAAAAGGCATTACAGATCGAATGGGATGGAACGGCAAGGTTTTGCACAGCGAAAATGGACCTTTCCATCCAGAGAAGATACTATTGGTTGATAATTCAGTATAGGTAACAGGATTTATGATAACTATTTATCAGCAGAAAATATACTGACTGCATGTTGATGGCTTGTAACAGAAATACATACATACATATATACACATATATATATATATATATATATATGCTAGCAAAAATATAGTAACTGCAAGTTGATAGCTTGTAACTGTTGGTTAGTATTTTCATAAACTAATTTATTTAAAATTTTGCAAGTGCACAAATCGTTTATCGAGTATAGTAGACAAAGCAATGGTCAATCTCTCAAGGAGTTTCAACTCACTTTAATTCTAAGTTTATTTAAAACCTAATCTAAGAACAAGTAAATTAAATAAAAGGGGTTTTGGAATTAAATTATGACTAAACATAAATTAATGTTTAAAATTAAACTAAAGGGAATCAATAATAAAAGACTTAGTTATGACATCATATCCATTACTAAGCATTCCTTTAATTTGTTAAAAATGGTGATAAAGCAAATCATATTTATGTATAATGAAGACATACACGATAAGGTAATGATCATATTACACGTCATATTGATTCTTCCTTAGTTCATATGCAGATCACACAGTGTCTCTATAGATGTCTGTATTTTTAATTATAACATAACATGATATCTATTTAGGTTTAATAATAGGAACTCATTAAATACTAGAAGAATATGAATGTCACACCAATTTTAAAACATGGTGTCTATCCTAAGTATCTATGAATTAATACTCTCAATTGGTTTATAAGCAATTGATTGTTACGAACTAAGAATATTTTTGTTAGATGTGTAGTTTATATTCTTATAAAATAATCTTATAAATATACTTCTAAGGTGATAAATAAAATAAAAATAAAAATAATAAACATAATTAATAAAATAAAAATAAACTAGAGACAATAATTTCATCACGTAAAACATAAAGTTTTATTAAAAATATAAACAAATCGAGTTCATATCTAGGGCATCAATTCAGCCCTAACAAATAAATTGACTACATAAAAAAAATAAAAAATAAAAAATAAAATAAAAAAAGATGAAACCGAATCCTTCAGCTTTATTCCTCAGCTTCTCTCTCTCTTCCTCAAATGCATCTGTTCAATTGAATGGTAAGAACACCTATTTATAGTGTGCAAGGTCATGCTCACATTTAATGCGTTGAACGAAAATAGGGAACCATATGAAATTAGGGGTCATGGCTTCTTGTCGCTGGTTGTGGCTGCTCCACATGCTGCGACAACAACCCGTGACTAGCCTACATGATGTAGTCGCCACTTCTTCCAAATGTTAACAAGCTGCCAAGTCTGGTAGCTGGATGTGGTCGTCGTTTCTCAACATGTGACTCCAAGCTGCGACAACTGTCGTCGGTCCCTCACGCTGCTTGCATCCTACCACTTCAAATAGCAACTTAGTCATTGGTTATTCATGCTGCTTCCTCCTAGTTTCCAAGTCGCGACTTTAACCTGCAACGTATCCTTGCACGATTTCCTAAACCAAATTTCCTAAATTGTTTTGTTTAGCAAATTGCTAAACAGGCCCTTTAGTTTCTCTTAATTGCTCTTTGCTCTTGCGATAATAGGTCCATATTACAGGCTCTTCAGGACGGATCTTGGATTTCCTTCGTTGAAATTAATTCCAAAAAATCTTTTGATTCCATTCTTTTCTTTTCAAAATCTAAATCTAAACACAAACACTAAACGAAATAAAAATACCAGTTCCACTAAAAAATATAACATAAATAATAGGTAAAGTAAGAATAAAATAATAATAAGTAACGATCCAACAGTAACATCTATTTTATTGTAATTATGCACAAAAATAATAAAAAAATACAACCCAAAAAAAGGAAAATACAAACCAGTGAGCTACTCAATATAATGTTAATTTAAGCATTTGTTTTTAACCGAGTCTTTACTAGTCAATCAAGTCACTAATTTGTCTTGGTCAATTACTTAATTTTCCTAAAATAAATGACAATATAAGACATGGTATTTATTATTCAATTCAATAACCCAAGTTTTATAGGTTGATAAATATCCCTTTAATCAATATCATATCTAAGGTATATTGGCGTGCATAATAGCATCTCCAATGCTATTATTCATTTTCTAGTTACTGTATGGGTGTGATAATTACCAAATATTAAAAAGACACATAGATCCGGTAAGGATATGACACCTATAAATGTATTAGCTACATTTGATCAAAAGAAGTCCATAATGACCATTGAAGATCAACTTATTAGGCAAAAGTTAAAAAGAGAAACATCCTCATTTGGTTATGAATTGACGAATGTAAGACATGCAACCAACACTAGTTATATCAAGAACAATGTGTCTGACAAATGGCAAGCACATTGACATGTATTTGGACACCTAAAATGGTAAATTTTGTTTCCTTAAAAAAGATGGTTAAGTGGTTCATTTGTGGACAAGTTTTTAGGATAGTTTTAGTATAGAAAAATTCCCTAAAAATAATGATGTGACTTAAGCATTGAATGATGCTCCTGGAAATAACCTCCAGTCACCTTGATAAAATGGTAAAAGCGAAGTGAAGGTGAGAAATTAACACTAATGAAGGCGAAGGTCTAATGGAGATTGTAATGAACCTTGAGTGTATGTTTCAGTTGGAACAGCAACTATTAATTAGTGACACATAATTTTTTTCTTTTTTTAATATGGATCCACTTTGACAAAAAGAAAAGTATAGAAATGCACATTCTCATTTCTAATACAATTATTTAAAACAAAATATGCATAAACTTTTGGTTGATCACCATAAAATATGGAATAATGCAACACTTTAATAATTTTGTCTAAAATAGTGTAGCAAGCTAATTTATAAGGATACAAATATTGACACTCATAAATATGATTTACACACCCACTTTATAAGTATACTCATGTCTATGTTTTGAACATTATGTAATTACTATAAGCACCAAGTACAATACCAATATTATCCCTATAAAAATGAATTTTACTTACTTTGACTCATTTTATTTGTAATTCCAATATAAATCCTTACATCATCAAATTAGTTGAAAAACAGCATAAATATTTATATTTCTTTTAAATATGAGTTGTAAATTCGTTGTTTTTCTGAAGCTGGTTAGATTATTATGCTACCTTTGGAGGGGGAGTCAGTTTGGTTGGGGTATGGACCGTATGGTCCTAACTTTCCTAGCTCTGGGTGATGATGCACTGCATTTATTTCAGATTTTTGCAAAGCCGCCCAGAATTTGGTTTATGATAGCTACCTGTGAAAAAGATCCAATTAAGGGACCACAATACATGCTATTTGGTTTTTGCTTTGTTTTGTTTTTTCTTTTCTTTTTTTTTAAAAAAAAAAATTTGAAAATTTTCAGACATTTAAGCCATTACATGCAAGGAATTTTGCATTGTGAATTAGCTCGAGTTTCACACCAGAGATGGTTGAAGGTTTAGGCATTCATAATAGTTATATGAATAAAGAATTATGCATTGAAAGTTAATTTTTCATACTTCTAATTCAATTAGGGTTTTA
This sequence comes from Litchi chinensis, assembly GCA_019925255.1. NCBI lineage: Eukaryota > Viridiplantae > Streptophyta > Magnoliopsida > Sapindales > Sapindaceae > Litchi > Litchi chinensis. Next base: position 18,869,902 of record CM034461.1, read on the forward strand.
TCATCATGAGGGTTTTATTGAAGGGAAAAATTAATTTTAGATTTAATGCGGAAACATGGATTTTAAAAATTTTTCCAAACAAAACATACCCAATCGATGCTAGTAATAACAATTCAATAATTAAATTAATAAGATCAAATCTTACCTTTGCATGAATATTGAATTGATCTCTTTTGATTCGCAAATTATTCACCATTCGATCTTCCTTGCTATGACTCTTCACAAAAGAAACTGTGTGTGGGCACAATCTTGAAGAATCAAATCACGAAATCTTTTATGAAAGATTATTATGTGAGATGGAGTAATTTGGTGTTTTTAATTAATGGAAGTTTTTGGTTCAAGTAGCCAAAAAATTCATCATATTAGTTACTAACATAAAAGACCTTTTTTATAATAGTAAGTTAGAGTTTTCTAATTTAACAAGGAATACAATTTCCTATTTAAATTGGAAAACATAGTTCGTATCCAATACGGAATCAAACTCTTTATTGGTTTAGAACTCTTTATTTTTAATTTAATAAGAAATTTAATTCCTATTAAAACTTCTTTAATTCAATTTAATATGGAATCTAATTCCAATTAAATTAAATTACTATTTCCATTAATTAAAAGATTTTTCATTAAATTAAATGATTCTAAATCATAAATAATTTAATAACACCATTAAAAAATTGAACTCATAATCTCTACAGATAATAAATAATTAACATTTAATTAAATAATTACATATATTTAAATAATCAAATTATTTAAATAATTCGTGAACATGTCCATGTGACATTAATAATTGAACAATCCAATTCTATTCTTTCATTTATTTTTTTATGTGGTTGTGAGCTAGCAAGGGGACTGAATGGACCTACAATTTGAGCTCCAACAATATCGGAATTATTAATTAAACTCTTTAATTAAATAATTCACTATTATTAACCTTAAAGTTACTTCACTAAAAACTCAAAGTTGCACTCTCAAGATTGTAGATATTTTACACAATCTGAATTTTCAATGTCAATCGATTTAATCATTTCATATGGTTTGATCCTTCACAAGTAGTTCATAATTAGAGATAGATCATTAAAGTTCGTTATACCTCTCTAATTATATCTTATTCCAATAAGTATCATTGATTCTCTAATGAACAATATATCCATAACAACTTATGAATTTATCTTTCCATTTACTCGTAAACAAAAAGTCGAGCGCTCTTATTGTTCAAGACCTGAATCAACACTTTAAGGAAACTACTCATCTACTTCTCGCAAGAAGGAATGGATTCCACTATTGTGTAGAATGTTCCCAGCCATTTATTAAATCACATCTCCAAAGTACGAAGCTTATTGACCGTAAATCTATAACAATCTCACCCATGTAAATCAAAAGATATGACTCAACAAATAGGAGTCCATAAAACACTCAAGATTAAGATCAATCCATATATGATCATCTAGTTGATAAATATGAATTTCTTTATTTAACGGATATTAATAAAAAATTCATTTTATCGTGGTCCAGTCCTATATAATCTCTATCATATAAGGTGCTTCCATTTTCATGTCGCCACATGAACGATCCCGGATAAGATCATCGCATCAAATACAAAATGGACCGCAACTGTAGATTTACCACAAACAAAGTATCCAGCTTTGTTTGCTTTCTACGGACTCTTTAGATTACTGATCTCAAACTAAATCCTCTTGTATATAATACTTATATACTTAGTTTGAGATTACATAAGTAATCATGGATGTTACATGATATTTGTATGAAACAAATATTTCATAAATGCCTATCAAAATAAATATATTTTATTTATTAATTAATTTAAACATTTACAAATTACAAGCTCTTAGGGCATATTACCCTAACATTTTTCCCCCTCTTTTAACTAAAAGGTTTAATATATGTTTAAGATTAGGTTGGGTGTACATATTATTAGGAATGGTCATGGATCGGATCGAATCAAGTTTGACCCTTACCAAACCCGACTCGAAATTTTTAAAGGGTGCCCCAAACCCGACCGATGCTCCAAATGGGTCATTATTTTTTCTGGCCCAAATCCAAACACGGTTGGAGAAACTTACCCCAAACCCGACCTATTGACCCGATTTAGTTTTTAACTAATGATATAATTAATATACAAAAACAAATACATTTAAAAAATGGTTATAACATCAACGATCTTTCTAAAGAGTTTCAAATTCATATAAAAACTCTGATAGTTAATACTGCAAGACTTAGACATCATGTAATAACTTTCTTTAATACGCAATCATAGATCTAGGTTTTTTTTAAAAAAATAAAAAATAAAAAATTATTTAATATATATAGACCAAGTTACTAGATCGAGTTGGGGCAAAAAAGCTTGCCCCAAACTCGATTTGGAATTTTTAAGCGTTGTCCTAAATCCAACCCATGCTCCAAATGAGTTGCTACTTTCCGTCTCAAACCCATTCACAAATAGACTAGATTTGGATGGGTTCGGATCAAATTGGGTATTTTTATAATCTACATATTATTTGATTAATTTCTCATTAAAATTGGTCCTTATGGTCATTATATGTTGGGATATTTTTGTAAATAAAATTTTTAATAAAAATGGGTATGTGAATCATATTTATGGGTGTTAATAACATCATCAATATATTATCTTATAATTAATGTGATTACTAAAAATCAACTTGTCATATCATTTAAGTAAAATGGATAAAATTTTTTGAAGTATAATATTATTTCTATCCATTAAGTATACGGTTCTATTATAATAATTCCACTCATCATGCAACCCATATCATTTTTCAATTTTCCAAGACCATAATCACATTATAATCATCCGAACACTCACCTAATGCCCTAAGATAAATGAAACTTAAGTTTTATCAACAATTTCATAAAACCCTCACACTAACCTTGATTTAAACTAGAATCATGATGTCGACATCGAGAAACGATCGATCGAAAGATTCAACGCCCAATGCCTGCAATCAAAGAACAACAAAGCAAGCCAAAGGGGGGAAAAAGGAAGAACAAGAGATTGCATAGAGATTTTTTACGTAGTTCGGCAATGATGCCTACATTTACAGACCACTCTAAAAATATTCTGGCAGAGTGACCATATCACTAAAAATGAGTTCTCTCCCCTTTACAAAGAATTTCACCTCTATTTATAGGGAGAGATTTACAATTGAGTGATGTACATGTAAAGAAATCAACTACTCTAACATGACATTTATTGTATTGACTAACAACTCTGTCATAGCTATACTGCATTAATTGCCTCTGGGATTTGGGGTTCCTTAGATCTTGCAGGCATGAGGTCAGGAAATCTAAGTCCAAAAGGTTTAGTCTTGCAATGAGCTCGGCGATCTGACATTCATTTATGCGGTTTGGATATGTACCAAGGCGGTCTTGGTTGAGGTCGCGAGCTGAAGAAGGATGAAGCGACCTCGATATTATGACCTGACCATTGGACTTGATGGCGAGCTGGACCTGGGCTTCCAGCGGCCTGAGATGACCTTAGCAATCTGCGAGCTCTCCCCTGAGCTGGGTGTTAGATTCTGGGTTTTTTCAATTGGATCTGTTATTGGATTAGTTCTTTGGGCTTTTACCAGCTCATTTTTGCAGTCCCAAAAGCACTCATAACACATGGCATCCAACCTGATTCTTCCATTTTCATGATCATCAACACATCAAAAATCACTCAACCATCACTTTAGGACATTAATCATTCAAACCCAAACATAAGCTCACACAATCCATTCATTACATAGTTTAAATCATAAAAACTAGTTTCTTACCTTATCAAATCAACTCCAAATGGAGAGGTTTTTCTCCAAGACTTTTATACAAGCTTGATGGACTTGAAAACCACTTGAACAAGCTCTCCAAATATTGAAGACAGCTGCTGCACTTCTCCCTCTTTCTCATGGCAGTTCACTCTTCTTTTCTTGGCAGAAAACTTCTTCTTCTCACACTAATTTCTCTCTTGATGCACTCTTGCAATTCTCTAAAAAAATAGCTTTAAAAAATTCAAGAAAGTTTGTTGTCTTCTTGGTTGATCCACAGCAAAAACAGGGCAGCTCTCTCACTCTCTAATTTGCTCTCTATCTCGGTTCAACACACCCCTTTTTAGATCGAATATGAGTTGCTCTTGTTTGATCGAACTACTCTCTCCCTCTCTTGCTTTCTCTTGACCAAAAACACCCCTTAGTTGACCAAACACCACCTCACTCTCTCTTGTTCTTCTCTTGGTCCAAAAACACTCATTTTCTCTTGCAAAAGCCGAATGCTCCTTATCACTTCTTGTTTGACCGTTTGCTTCTTGTTTATCTCTTTCATTTTATATATATATATATATTTTTTAATTCAACTTTATATATTAACCACAATATCAAGCCACTTGTTAATCATCTAAATCTCCTCTTGCCATTAATCTATTCATTCATTCTCTCTTTGAATGTCAAGTGTCCTCTTTATCTACATTCCATGCATTCGTCTCATTCTTTTACATTTTCGTGCTCAAAACCATTTCTGGTTCATTTGAAAATTATACGAAAGTTAAATTAATACAATCGAAATTTCTACTAAAATTCGATTTACACTTATGGTTACTTTAAAAATCATTTCATTACTACGTAAATAAAATCATTCCCGATCCTATCCAAGAATTCTACTCAAATTCAATTTACACATTTAATATTGAAAATTATTTCATTTCTCTATAAATATTGTCTACGGGACACTAATCGAATAGAGTACTTCCATCCCATATATTTTGGATAACTTAAAATCTCTTCAAATAGACTTATCTTTGCTTCACTTCAGTTTTCATTAATTCTAATATTGATATAAAACTTTTAATCAATGATATTTGTTTTCTGAAAATTACTATTCACACGGATACTTTCCATCCGAAAATACTATTCATTGAAAAAAATTTATTCTCATGAAACTTGAGAAAATTTACGTTTCCCAAAAATCACCATTCACTCAAAAATACTATTCATTCCAAAAATACTATTCATCCGCATATATTTTTATTTCTCTTAAATAGAGAAAATTCTAGGCTTTACAGATAGTGCATTCATTAATTGAAAATGAAAATAAAAAATGATTAAAAATATTCTATGGGAATTAATCAAGTTTATGTGACCTGTTTTTTCAACAATAAAGCTAAATGATACCTAAGTGGAAATGACAATTTCATCACAGTTATATATATATTGTTGACGTTTGAATTTGGTCAACTCAAGTTCTTGACCTAATACCTGCAATCAAAGCAAAGCAGAAGCAAAAAACAATAGAAAGAGAAGAGAAAGGGAAGAACAATATGTGCACGGTGATTTTTACATGGTTCGACTGGAATAATACCTACATCCACGACTGTGTTCTCTAATTATTTTCGTAGAGTCACAGCATATTATTGTTTATTAGTTCATCTCATTACAATGAATTTTCAACCCCTATTTATAGTGTGGGGTGTTACAATTTGAGTACATATAAAATAGGAAAAAATCCCTCATTAATTACACTTCCAAAACTAGAATCCACCATATTAATGATAGATTCCATCGGCATAGGAATTTAAATTTATTTCCAACTCTAATAGCTGATTCTTCCTTAATTTAGGTTGTTGCCTTTCTGGAAGATTCCCTTAACGAACGCTTCGATTTGTGAGCTGGAGCTTGCCTTGGACGACCTCGAGCTAAGTATAAGGCAATCTTAACTATGGTTGATCAGCGACGTGAGAATTGTAGCAGGGATCTAAGAGCTCAACCCTGTGAGCTAGGTACTGGCAAATTGGGCCTTCGCTTATTGGATTAGTCTATTGGATCAATTCCTTGGACTTTTACCAACCCAATTACGCAATCCCAAATATACCTACAACATATATATATATATATTGTATTTTTCAACTAAATACCTACTAACATAACAAATTTAGTGTCTCAATTATCAATCCTTATATTTATTTTAATTTTCTTCGACTTATCAAGAGCCATTTATAATTAGCCATTAGAATAAGATGATTTAAATGTGTAGAATCTATTTAAATTCTAAAACCATGTGTTTACTGTAGACTTAATGCATAGTATCTCTTCCTTCTCTTATATATTCTCTCTCCTTATTAATGTAATTAATATATTTTTTGACTTTCCTACATATTATCTTATATTTCATTTTCCTTTGGGTATCCTCTATCTTGTTTCTTCATCATAAAAAAAATTGAAATAACTATTGATATATATATATATATATAAAAAAAGAATTAACTATTAAGAATTGTACAATCAATAATTAATCCTAACCCTTTAATTCATTTCAATCTAAAAGCTCAAATTTTGTGTAAAAAATTGTGTCATGATTTGAGGTTGTCGATCGTGCCATGTGTGTGTATGTCTATATATTTGTAGTTGTTATGCAGGTTGGTTGTTTGTTTTGTTTGTTTTTTTTTTTTTTTTTCCTAAAAAACTCTGTTCAAAATAATTTATTTGATTATATTGGAAAAAGAATTTGCATTCACGTCCGTGAATGTATTTTGTGTTTTATTATGTTAAATTTATCCAATTTATGTTAAATAAAGTTACTATGTTAGAACTTGATGTTTATTGGATTTATCATGTTGGATGGTGATGTTAAAATATGGTATGATTTCATGCTACTAAACCTAGGTTTTGTGATGAATTCTTGAGTAAATTATGAATGTATTTAATGTTATTCCAGTGAATTTTAATGGGTGAGTCATAACTGGTGTTCATGAGCATCCAGTGTTTAAGGCATGTTTTGGGCTCAAAAGACTGAGACTCTCGCTACTTTAGGTCACTAGAAAAGACATATGATCATAAGTTACCACAACCAGGTTGAAGGTCCAGATCGAAGCTATCACTAGAGGTTTATCGCGACGGGAAGTTGCTACAACTATACCGAACGATCGCCAGTTTATGTAGCTAGCTATTACTAGCGACCACAACTTGCTAGGTAAAAAATTCGAGTGTCTCACAAGAGTAGGTCACGAGTTGAAACTCACGATTGTAACTAGTGGCCAGGGGACGTTTTGTCATCGTGAATAATGTGGAACCATAATTTAGAGAGAGACTATAAATAACCTATTTTAGCACAGAAAGAGCAGCTTCTGGAGACAAGCAACGGTTCACATCATCAAATTTTTTCTTAAGGTTTAAGGATATTCACTTATATCACTGAATCTTGGTTGATCCAATTGAGAACAGATTAAAGAGAGAGATTGTCAAATTGAAGAAGAAGAAGTCAACCTTTTGGAAAGGAGGATAACTTTGCAACTTCACAAGAAACTCTTTCTTTCTCTAGTTTTGCATATTTGATGATGTTTGATTATTGCTTGATTGGATTGTTCTGTGACATGATGATGAACAAACTTTATTTCTATGGTTATAATATAACCCAACCATGTAGCTCACCTATTTAATATCATTTATGTTTGATTTATTATATATATGTTCCATTTTGTTTATGCTTAATGTCCTTAATTAACTAGCCATTGATTTAGCTAAGGGTGGCAATATGGGTCACGACACGAGGGGTCGACACGAATTCGTGAAAAATAAATGGGTGTGGGTTGAGTTAAATGAATTTGTGTCATAAATGGTCAACTTGTTTAACCTGTTTATTAAATGAATCGAATTGGGTTTACTTAAATGAATCATAGGTTGACACGATTAAATTGGTCAAAGTATAATATTGACATATTGTACGGGTTTATATGTAATTATGCATTTCTATATATAAACATATAACCAAACCCTAAACCATTTCAAAGTCATTTTCATTTTTTGGCAGCCCTTCTCACTTTCTAAGCTTCTCCCACACCCACACCCATGCCGCACCACTGAATCCACCCATTCTCTCTCAGACTCTCACGGTTGCAGCTTTTCCCCAACGGTTACCGCCTCTTCTCCCCTTCTCTCTCATAGTTGCTGGCTCTTCTCCCATTTTCCCTCACAGTCGCTGTCCCTTCTCCCCCTCTCCCTTATGGTCGTCGTCCCCTCTCCCCCTCTCTTTCATAATCATCGTCCCCTCTCCACCTCTCTCTCATGGTCATCGCCTCTTCATTTGAAAGTTTTGATTTTTCTTTTTTTGAGAATTATATAAATGCACTTTTGTTTGAATTATGTCTAATTTGTTTATGTTTGTTATATTTGAGAAATAAAGGATTGATTTTTGTCGACGTTGATTTCTGATCGACGAGAGTTCACAGCCCAATACCTGTAATCAATGTGAAACAAAAAAAAAAAAACAAAACAAAATAGAAGGCAGAAGGTCGAGAACAAAAACAACACAAGATTTTTACATGGTTCAGCAAGTGTGCCTATGTCCATGACTGTTCCTCTCAATATTTCTGCAAAGTAACAGTATAATATTGCTTAGGGTATCTGTTACAATGAATTTGGCCTCTATTTATAGAGAAAGAGACCTTACAATTTGACTCAAATTAAAATAGGAAAAGAATCTCGTATTAACTACATTTCTAATCAGTTGGTGTTGAATCAAGTAATTGCTCAGTAAAAACAGAGATCACGTTGACTGAGTGTGAATTAGAATTCATTTCAAATTCTGGTGAGAAAATCACGATCAAATCGGGTAACTGTCTTTTCTGGAAGATTTCCTTATCTAACTGATCATTAAGCGAGCTGTAAACTACATTGGACGATCTCGAGCCAGACCTCGTTCTGAGTAGCGAGCTGTGCATAGTGCGAACTGCATAATGTTAACAACGATTTGTAACTGTCATAATGCGAGCTTGCTGGCGCGAGTTGGCACGGACTGTAGAGCTCGCCTGGGTTGGATGTTGATAACTTACGCATTGGCTGCTGGGCCACTTCATTGGGTTGACTTGTCGGGCTTCTATTAGATTTTTACCAGCCCATTTGATGAATCCAAAAAATACCCATAACATCAGCCCCTCAACTCTCAGTTCGTTTTGCGAATTGGGAGTTCGAGTTCGCTGGTAAAAGCTGACTTACCTTGAATTTTCGTTTTACGCTCTTTCAAATTCTATCACATCAGTCATAACACGTGGCGGCCATTCAGACGATAACTGAACCGGTACTGGCATGTCTCGTGCATACGCATTTAATGTACATGTCTTTCAACTGATGGCTACATGATTACAAAGTCGTAACTCGAGTTGTACTATTGGATCCAAGGCGGTTATACGGCGTCCAGATCGGACGGCTAGAGCGCGAGCTCTACCATCCATATAAATAGCTGGAGCCCTTCAATTCTTTTGCTCACCTGTCATTTTCTTCTTCAGCCACCAAGTTTTCTCTTGCAACATTTTCACCGGTTCTCTATAAACTCTTCACTTTTAGTCGCCGTTTCTCTCATCTTCGATGAAGATTCATGGTAAGTTCTGTCTTCTAACTTCAAGCTTTCAGTTCTTGGTTTATTTTTGTTGTGTTGATGTTGCGTTATGCTTGCATTGTGCTTTTTGTGTTTGAAACGGGTTGAACGCTTCGTATTCTTAATGTTGAGTTTTTGTAATTTTGTGTTTCTTGTTGATCACGACTCTTCATTTTCTGTTGGTTTGATCTTATTGCTTGTCTATTTGCGACCTGTTTACTGTTTGTAGCTTATCATGCATGTGAACTGTAGGATTAAGCACCTGTAGATAGCTCGCTCGTAGGTCGTTTCCTCATAAGTTGAGCCCCTTATTATATTAGCGATCTGTAGAATAAGGAAGTCATTTAGGAGACTAACATTAGGCATGGTCTGCTTACTACGACCTAACTGTACCCTTTTTATGTGTAGATGGCTTCAAGTGGAGTCCGTAATGTTGGTGAGGCAACTCAAAGCGGGGAGGTTCCAGAGCAATTTGCAGCTCAGGTCGTTCCTGAAGCAATTCGTCGACTTGAAGCGGAGCAGAGAGCTCATGAGGAGAGGCAAGCTCGCGAAGTGTTTGTGTATCATTCTTCTACAGTAGATTTTGTCGAGTTGGGGGGAGTCGCTCTTCAATACCATATCCCTTGGGGCTGTCGCACGATGTCACCCGCTGTTAACAACCACACATGCTATCCTCTTAAGGGGTACATCGCTATCAGTACCCAACATCTTGGGCATGGGTTTAGGTTCCCAGTTTTTCCTTACCTGATCGAGTTCCTGAACATGGTCAAGCTCTCACCATTCCAGTTAACCCCAAACTCGTACTCGCAACTAACCTTATTAACTTTGGCATTCCTTAAAAAAGGGTTTTCCTCCTCCAACTCCAAAAATCATAAACCATCTTTGCAACATCAAAGGTGGTAGTGGTTTAAAAGATGGAAAGCAATATGGAATTTATTACCTCGTAGTTCGTCAATCGGACTACAAGAGCCTCCTACCCCGATGAGATGAAAAGGGTAAGTCTAATGTGGGAGCTTACAAGACGAGCTGGTTCTTCATCTCTTGTCTTTCCCTCAGAGATCTTAAAAACTTCAGCTTCGTTCTAAGTCCAAGTATATAGAGGGGAAATACTTCTCGAGCTACGAATCTTTTGCCCTTTAAAAAAAAAAAAAATTGTTTTGCAGACTCAAAAGCGGACAGATCTCTCTTAACAAAAAGGAGAGAAGGGTTCTCGAGATGCTTGCAAGCTCAGGTGAAACGACTATCAGTGATAAATTTGACAACGACCTCCTCCGAACTTATGGTCTCGCTCCTCCTGTTGATGCTCCGTTGATAGATAATAAAAGGGACATAGGAAGCAAGAGAGAATTCGAGCTCCCTTCTGTCTTTGAAATAATCAGTGAATAAGAGACCACTTCTCCTTCCTAGTTAGCCCCAGCTCTTGCCTCCACCTCGCACGCATATCAGATTCCTACTTCCCAAACAGTCTAAACTCTTGCCTTTGCCTCGTAGGCAAAGCTAACTCCAACTCCCGTTCTAGCTCAGACAGCTCCAGCTGTCCAAATAGATTCATCTCCCACTTCTGTTCAAACAACTATTCCAGCAGCCTCATCTTTATCTGCTCAAGCAGATCCAACTTCCACTCAAACAACAGTTCCAGTTCCTGTTGAAGCGGCTCCGGCTCCAGCTCATACCTCACCAACGAATACATCTCAAACAGCTATTCCTCCAGCTTCAGCTTTTGCTTCTAAACAAGCTCCAACTATGGAAAAGCTCACTTTTTTGAAGTATCCTCAGAAACGACCTATTGAGACTCCAACCCCTTTAGCTGCTCCCTCTAAGCGACCCGTTAAGACAAAAGCTCCTTCGCTTACTGTTTCTAGCGAGGTGCCATCTCCAACAACAACAACAGATCCATCACTGGTCCCAACTCTCAGCTTGCAGCCTGAAGTGGGGGAGGTGCAATTGATTAAAGTCCTACCTCAAGAGACCCCAACTGGTGCTAGCAGAGGTGGAAGGAGACAGAGTCTATATAGACGTACCTCTACCAAGCGATGTCATGTATATAACGGTAAAGAACCTGAGGTCGTATAGGCTGAGGAGACTGCTTCACCAACTAGATCATGCCCAGAAGATGGACTTGGGGGAAGATACCTAATGTCTTTCCTTGACAACTGGTCAGACATCATGATGATCCATACGAGGAGCTTAGAAAATAAGTCTCTTAAGGGTTTGGACCTGAACGAATACGTAGGTCGGCATGTAATGCTGGCAACTCACTTCTCTTTTAACTCCTTGCTTCTTTACTTTATTAAATACTAACTTGTAGAGTTTTAGACCGTTCTCGGATTAATAAAGCAGAAGAGAGGGACTAGGTTTCTGAAGATCGCATAGCAAGATTAGAGAACAAGCTGGATAAAGTGAAGAAAGAGATCCAATCCTTGACTGAGGAGGCTCTGAATGGCAGAAGGTATGAAGAGGATCATGAGGCAATGTTGGTGGATGCTAACGTAGCTAAACAGAAAGTTGAGAAGGCTTTGATGCGTGTAGAAAATGACTATGAAGCTACGAGATCTTATCTCACTGCCTTGTTTCGTAACCGCGGGGAAGAATTAAGCAAGACAAAGAATGAGCTAAAGCAATCCGAATAGCGAATTGAAACTTCTGAGAAGCGGGCTGAGGTTGCTGAGACGCGAGCTGAGGCGGCTAAGCAGCAAATAGAGGCTGCTGAAAAACGAGCTGAACAAGTACAGACTATAGCGAGGTGAACCGAAGAGGCTGAACAGTGATCTGAAATTGTAAAGAAGCGAGCTGAGGCAGTCGAACAACAAGTAAAGGCCACACAGCGAGAAGCTAAGGTTGCTAATCGTCGTGCACATGATACTTGTGTAGAGTTCATGGTTTTGAAAAAGAGATCTACTAAGGAAGCAGAAGTGCAGGTCGCCAAAGCCAAAGATGAGGAGCAAAGACAGGTAAGAACTTCCTCTTCACACTGTGGATGTTTCATCTCAAGCTAGATTTTTCTATATTTAGTGATGCGGGACTTCGTGCTGTGAAGGGGTTCAAATATGAAACTACCTCGTCTCCAGTTGTATCAGATGCACTTCCCCTGGCAATGGAATTACCCGACGCAACCTCTCATGCTGAGATCTCCTTGCGATCAAGGCAACCAGTAGTTCGCCTCATTCTTTGCCTTCTAGACACTTGTACTCCATTGATCGCAATTTGTAATGAATTTTTTGAACTTAATGAAAAAAAAAATTGTTACATCTTTCATATTTCAACACGCGTTTTAAATTTCTTCATTTGCTGTTACATTGCATTTTATTTTCCAAGTTGCGAGACTTCTTGCGAGCTAATCATAATGTGTAATATTAATTGGCTTAAGATCACAAAGTTGATGTAACAGCTTGAATTAGTTGATTCAAAGTAGTAAAATCTTCTTAGACGAACAGCAGATCGGAACCTTGACTGCTTTATTGAAGTGTTGAGCTATGCAAGGGGTCGTAACCTCTCCTGTCAATGATAATTTTTCATGAGCTATGCAGGGGTTGGAACTTCACCTGCCATAGCTTTAATTTGACAAACCATGTAGAGGTACGTAACCGTGCCTGCCATATCTTTAATTTGGCGAGTTATGCAGGGGTATGTAACCGCGCCTGCTATGTTGGCTCTTTTTTGGCGAGCTATGCAAGGGTATGTAACCGCACCTGCTATGTTGGCTCTATTTTGGCGAGCTATGCAAGGGTACGTTACCATGCCTACCATGTTGGCTCTATTTGGCGAGCTATGCAAGGGTACGTAACCTCGCTTGTCATTGCTATATTTTTCTTTTTGGTGAGCTATACAGAGGTCGTAACCTCGCCTACCATAGATGTATTTTTCGTTTTGGCGAACCGTGGGCATGACAACAAGCTAATAGGATAGAACTTGCTAGCTTAATAACTCATAAAATTTTGAGAACATGTAAATTATTAGAGCAATCACTCTATAACACAAGTAATATGAGGAACTTGGAGTTTTTTATTGACTGATAAAATAGGATTACAAATTTAACTCATGTAATTAAATGGCAATGTTACGGAAATCGCTAACCGCTAATTGACCGGCAAAGCAGCGGTTAGCGATTTATTGGTAACTCGGCAAGTACTGTTCACTGACGAACCGACGGTCAAACTGGTCAAACCTGTAAAAAAAATTAAAAATTTTCTATAGAATCAAAAATTCAAAATAAAATTATATGATCACAAAATATCATCAAACATTCAAACTTATCTCTTACAATCTCCAAAGTCACTTTAACACAATCATATAATTACAATATAATAATATGTTATATAATAATTAATATATACTAGATATTTTGATAAACCCCGATCCTAGTTTCCTCGGAGAATTCATTTCCGGTGATCGGATAGAAAATAAAGAGTCCAGAAATAGTGCAAGGGGCCCAGTTAGAATTTGATTATATTTATAAGGCCCTGAATGTCGTGTCAGGAAGAAATGAGAATTTTCAATGAATAATGTTCGAATCCAGAATGAATAGTGATTTTTTTCAGAAAAGATCCGAAATTAGTGTTTAAGATCGAATTTGGACCTGGTTATATTGTCTAGGGTCATAAATTGAGATTCAACGGGAAACAAAAGTTTTCGATGAATAGTATTTTTCGGATGAATAGTAAAATTTTCTGAAATTGACCTTAATAGTCTAAAAGGTCCGAAAATAGTAGAAGAGTATAGAGAAACAAAAATAGATCAAAAAGAAGACCATTTGAGTCAGTTTTAAGCGATCCGAAGAAAATTACGATATTGCCCTTTTAAGAGATTAATGAGTTTTAATGAGTTTAAACCCAATTGAATTTTTTTCAAAGCATGAGATTGATAGATAAGACACCCAATTAAAGTATTTCATGGTCAATTTGAAAATTTGATGACCATAGAATATTTTCAGAATATTTTCCAGTCGAAGTGAAATTAGATTATAAAAAGGGCAAAATAGACATTTTAAGTTAAGTATGCATGGATCACGCGTGAGCATAATATACAGAAGTTTCAAGGAGTGTAACCCAAGTGAATGAGAATGAGTTAAAGAGAATGGACATAAAAATCGAGTATTTAAGCTATAGATACGTATAAAAAGTTATCGGTTTATTTAACAGGATTTCGATTAGGAACATTTTTTTTTATCAAGTATATATGAGAGGTATTAAGCCGAAATTGAAGCTTATAAAGTTAAATTAGCCATAAGATATGTGTAAAATATTTATGGAATATTTTTCGAAAGGATTAGATATTGAAAGTTTTATTGAAATGAGAATTCGAAATCGATTTAACTCTCACCTAGATTTATTATTTTATGGTATTAGAAACCTTCGATTAGAGTTACGGTCGAATCGTATGCCTCAGTAGTGTTATCTAAAGTTTATTATATTTTCGTATCGCAAGTCGAATGTCGTTTGGTTGACCCCAGTAAGATTACAAAGTGATTAGGAATTAATTATATGTTAATCAAGCGAGGTAAGCTCACGGAATAAAGTAAAAGATATTTTAAATCAACCAATAAGAAAAGAGATAAGTGACTTAAAAAGTAGTGCCTATGGATGTGCCACATGTCATCAATCGATTGGTTGAAGAGATAAATGGATTAGAAATGCAAGTGGACCAATGGAATAAAAAAAATTATATAGTTTGGGCACTAGTAAGATTATTGAAATTTTGAGGTGATTAAATGAAATTTTCTTGAAGGATTTAATTGTAATTGAGCATAATATATATATATATATATATATATTCAATTTTGTCTCATTTGAGACAAATTGAATTGTGAAAAAGCGAGGAAAGAAAAGAAAAGAGAAAAAAAGAAAGAGAGAGACCCGAGAGAGAGAGAGGGAAGAAGAAGAAGATCCGGTCCGATTTTAGTCGAGGTTTCTTCACGAAAGTTGTTCCTCGTCATCTCCTCTAGCTAACTCCCAAATTTGAAGCAAAAAGATCGCCTATTTGGTGAGTTATTTCAGTTTAAAGTTTGATATTTCAAATGAAAACCCATTCTATTTCTTCTTTCTTTTTCAAATTTTAGTTTAGGGATGATAAGAGGGACTTATGAGGATGATTTTGGTGTAATTTATAAGTGAATTGATGGAAGAAAAATGGGTGAGAAAGAGAGAGAAAGTCACAATCAAAGAATGGATTTGTGGGATCCGAGTTCGTTTTCGATTCTAAGGCATTAGATTGATGATTTAGAGGTTAGAGAATAATCTTATGAAGTTAGATTTCAAAAACGAAAAGTTTAGGATTGATTTCGGAGCTAAACAGACGAGTTGAAGGGTGTTTTCCAAAATCCTTCTAAACACGTTCGTTTAACATTCGAAATAATTTATTTAATCATAGTTGGGTATTAGAACACTAGAAGATTGATTATTAAAGTTGTCGGATGTTCGAAACGAAAAATAATTTTTATTAGTAAACGAAATCGAACGAATTTCGTTCGATGCATCTGACAATGAAATTGAGTATATTGAGGTATTTCTAGGAAAGAATAAGTAGGATTTATGTAGAGAAAACAGATTTCGAAAACCCCGATTAAATAGAAATTGAAATCCGAAAGTTTAGGCGTTAAATGGTATTAATAGAATTAAATGAGATTTTTATTGATTTTGAATGTTATTTGAATGAGTTAAGTGACCCTAAATGAATATTTGATGTTTTAGGGTAAAAGCGGAGAGTTCCGGAGGTATACAGAGAAGAATCGGATTCTATCCGAGGACGTGTTGTGAGTGGAACTACGAGTTTTTAAAGATTATATTTTCTTAAAGTTTATTTAAAGTTAAAAAAATTTATTATAAATATTTATTCATTTATTAATTGAATTTATATTATAATTCTAGCATAAAGATTTTAGTTTATTATTTATGTATATGAGAATGTGCTAGAATTAAAGATTTTAGGCTTATTGCCTTGAGATTTAGAATATTTTAGTGTATTAAGAAAAAGAAATTTTAATAGCCTATGGTTTACCCTAGCCTCAGTTTAGTATTCGGCCGAATGCCCTATGCGTGATACGGTAGATGAGAGAAAGTCAGTCAGTGAGATTTGAGTCTAGTCGACTCTTGTGTGAGCGAGGCATGAGTGATCCGTATACACGTATAGGGTAGTGTAGTCGGTCCGCAACGTGGGCCCGCTTTCGACGACTACACATGGTAGATCCCCACTCCTAGTGGTTAGCTAGATTTTATATGCTACCACGTTAGGAGTAGATATTCCCTGGGTTACCATTTAGGCGAGCATTAAAAAAAATTTTAAGAAAAGATTCCAGAAAGTGTTTTAGAAAAGAACTTTAGAAAGCGTTTTAGTTTTAAAAAAACTGTTTTTGGGAGAATACGTTATATAGAAATGAGTTTTAGTGTATATAAATTATACCACTCACTGAGTTATACTCATAGTTTTCTTTAAATGTCTTTCTTAAAAATTCTCCCACAGGTACAGGAGCTAGTCGTCCAGCCGATGAGGTTCAGTCAGACGTGCAGATGGACGCATAGGACGACACTTATTTTGATCATGTATATGTTTATGTAGTTAGTTGTAAATATTTTAAAGAAATAGTGGATGCATTAGTTAAAAATGTTTTATCAAAGTTTTCTGAAATTCAGTTTTCAGATTTTATTTACAAGTTTGTGGTTGTGTTGTGAGAAAAGAGTCAGAGGCTCTGGAAGTTGAGAAATTGATTTCATATAAGTGTTTTTATAAACTGTATTTGAAACTTGCAGGGTGACATAGTTTAGAAAATAGACAGCATGCTACCGAAATTTTTATGAAAAAGTGAAAAATTTTTATTACTGTCACCTTGTAAAAGAAGTTAAAATATCTAGATAGATGAGTTTCCGGTGCCCTGACGGGATTCCTCTGGGCTAGGTATAGGGTTCAAGGGAATTCTTTCGGGGTGCTATGGGGTCTTTCTCGGGTCTAGATAAGAGATTCGGGAAGGGTCTCATCATATTTTAAAAATTTCGGCAGCATAACAGCTATTTTTTCAACAATTCCACCTTGTAATACACAAAAATAACAGCACTTTAAAATATTATCACATCTAAACAACTATTTAGGACCTCCGGTCCTTCATTCAATCTCAAACACAACCAACATCATATATAATATAACATGTCAAATACTAAATAATAACATAGCAAATATGAAATAGCAAGCAAAAAGGAAAAGTCCAAAAAGTATGTTAAGGCCCTGAAAATCTTAAGGGCAAGGAGGATGCAACCACTCTTCGTCTTCATAATAGTCTTCCATAACTTGTTCATTATTGGACTCAAACTCTAAATCAATGTTCTTCTCCCCCTCCTTTTCACCTTCCTCTTCAGAATCAAAATCTTCATCAAGTTATCTCATTTGCTCGAAATCAGACCCTATTTCATCATCAACATCAGCACCTGGAACAAGCCATCCTTGTGCATCGATAGCATCAACATTAGTTGCTAATAGTACGTCAACATTCTTCTCAATTTGTCTTTGCTTTTTGCGTAGCAATTTTGAATTGAACTGAGCAAAGATTAGATTGTTTAATCGGCTTGTAGTTAATCTATTCCTTTTCTTCGAATGTATCTACATAAGATTTAAAAATCAAAGTTAAATAAATTAGTAAATAACTAATATTTAGAACATTAAAAATATGTTCTTACCCATTCAAAATTGCTTCAATTTCGTTCACATCCAGATGAACTAGTGGTCAATGAAAGAAATCTTCCTGCGAATTTTTTCAAGTTAGGTGTTTGGCTTCCAAAGATGTTCCACCATTCAACTACACCATAAAAAATAATAATTAGTCAATTATAGAACTAGTTTTTAAAAGATATATTTTCATAATTATAATACTAAAAATATAATCTATAATAGTAATTTATAAATAAGTAAAACAACTCCAAATTTATGCGAATTAGAACATTTAATTTTTTATCCGAATCCATAGAATCATCTTCACATCCTTTAACGGCCAATGGTTTTCCAAAAGCACCATCCTTTATCTTATACCTTGGTCACTCGTGCATGATAATTTGATGTTGAGAGGATAGATCATCATGATAAAAAGTCTCCAAACACTCTATTAAGGCTTCCATTAACTCACTTTCAAGGAAAATTTTTGGATCCTTATAATGATAATAAGGGTTCAATAGAAAGGCCGTCATATGCAATAAAGAATCTAATCGATCTTTTAATCTTCCATCAATTATTTCAATGATTGGTTGATAACTATTTTCAACATTGTTCAAGACCTCTCTAATATCTTACTTAGCCTTTCTTAATTCTCCATATAACCATGGTATTAATGGCTTTCGATCCCCATCCACTAGTCTCAACACTTTTATCAAAGGTGCAAAAACCTTTATACAAGTTGTCACACCATTCCAAAACCCGAAGCTCATCACAATTGAGTAGGCCAATTTCCCTTTAACACTTTGCGAGAATTTGCACTTATCCCATTCTTCACTACTAAACATTGTCTTCAAAGCATTTTTTCTATCCATCAAGCTTTGTAAAGTAAGGAATGCATATGCAAACTAGTTTTTCCCGACCTTATGATGTCCTTCTTCTTTGTAAAGGACCTCATCATTGCCAAAGTCATGTGATGAGCGTAAATGAAAATCGTCAACTACTTTGCTTGCTTAATAAACTTGCTAAACCTCTAAAGCTTTCCAATACTTTCAAGCATGAGATTGATGGTGTGAGCAGCACATGAGGTCCAAAATATGTTTGGCCTCTTCTCCTTCAATATCTTGGCAGTAGCCATATTGTTATTGGCATTGTCGATTACTACTTGAACAACATTTTCAGGTCCAACTTATTCAATACATTCATTCACGTATTGGAAAATGTATTCAGCCATGTGTGCCACATCAGAACAATCTTTGGAAGAAATAAAAGTGGTTCCTACCCTGTAATAATCAAACGTCAACAAAGCATTGTTTATTAAATTATCAAAATTATCAATTATAGATTTATAGTATCAATGATATAGACAATGTAATGATGTATAGACTATAGTTGATAAATTATATGCAATCCATACCTGCAATTCACACACAAATTCATTATACTCCTCCTTTTTCTATCCGTCCAAGCATCCGTCATAATTGAACAACCATTTTGAGTCCACTCTTCTTCTTGCCTCTTAAACAACAACTTGGTCTCTTGCACCTTTTGGGGCAAGTATTGCTCCTCGATTTCATAACGCGTTGGAGGCCTATAACCCGGTCCAAATTGACCAATTGCTTCACAAGCACGTACGAAACTATCATTATCAATAGCATTCCATGGAATGCCACTCTCAAACATCCAATTAGTCACTCATTTATGCACTTGATCGGTTCTCTCTTTAAAGAGTGATTCGTTGATTTTTTTTGTCGCATTGACTTCTTCGAGCCTTGTAACAACTCCGGATTAATTTCATTTGCGAATCTATCAATAGGGCCAACAAAATGACTCTCTTTCCTTACCCCTCCAATCTCTACTTCTTCCATCTCTTCTTGTTCCCCAATATTTACTTCCCGTCTCTTCAAATTCTCCTCAATCATCTTATTTTTTTCCTATTTTTTATTTCCATAATTGCATTTTTACATTTATTTACATCTTCCGGTAGTGCCTTTAAACATTTAGCCACATTTTCGGATATGTGGCCCACATGTTCTTTCAACCTATATATCCCTCCGGACATAACCTTCCCACACAATTTACATTTAATTTTTTCCAAACTCTTCCCATCCACCAACATCCCATACTCTCATCCAATATCATCTGAATTTCGCTTGAGAGATTGAGTAGTGGAAGCTCCCGAAGATGTATTATCATTCGCCATAATTCGTGAATATCAAAGTATCAATTAACCTAATCATCCAACAAATATTGAAGCATTTCACAACCACAAATAACACAACAAATATTACAAAGAATATAAATAATTAAACATTAATACATTACATAACATAACATAATTATAAATATGTAACAATTTCAGTGCCTACAAAATCAAAACTTGGCACCCAAAAAATAAAAACAAAACCAAAAAAAAAACAACAACAACAACAAAACAAAACAAAACTCTCCCCACAAAACCAAAAGCAACACAATATATGTATATTTATATAAAATTAAAGATCTTGATTATATCAAATGAAACAGAACAAATCAACAACAACAACAATGCAATTTACCTTTTGTGAGTACATAAGTAACATGACAAATAATCAAATATTAGATTAGTATATTACAAAGAATTTAAGCAATAAATATTCAATAACAATTTCATGTATATATATCCTCACAAGCCATTAAAAATCATCATCCAAACTCAATAAACAACTCTTAGTCTTAACCTCTTAGGCCTTAGCAAAAAACAACATATAAATCATTCCTTTAATGTCAATATATAATAAAAATTACTACTTTATGTGTTAAAAACTTAAAAATCATAACTTTCAACATGTTTCAAGTTTTTCTTTGTTCAAATCACTATTTTAACTTTAAAAAAATCACTACATTAAGCTACATTAATATGAAAAAAATTTACAAAACTTAAAAACTAAAAAACCTAAAACTAGAAGCAAAAAAAAGAAAAGAAAAAAAAAGTTAAGTACATACCGCCGGTGATCGGCGAAGACGTCGGAGACGGCGACAACAAGATGGTTGTGGGCTGATGCCGGCGAGCAGACCTCTGACTTCTGCAAGAAGTTTGGTGTTGGGGGGGAGAAGAAAGCCTTAGGTGGAAGACAAGTGACAGCAAAACCGAAAGCTTTTCTAAGAAGCTTTCGGTTTTTGTAATCTGAACCCAAAACGGCGTCGTTTTGGGCTGTCCAAAATGACATCGTTTTAGGTTAAATAAAAAAATTTAAATCAACCCAAAACGATACAATTTTGGAAAAAAAAAAGCACTGATCAGCCAAGTCGGGCCGAGTCCCCCAATTACTCGGCCAAGTCGACCGATTAAAAGGCGGCACCGATTTTCACCACCGATTTGCCCCTTATCAGATCGATTGGTCGCCGATCACTGATTTTTTGCTAAAAAATTGTTGAAAATCGACTATTTTTGCAACACTGTTAAATGGTTACCGATAGTATGGTCGAAGATGCTCGACATTCCAAGCTTGAGGGACTTCAGCTCCATTCACAGTTACCAAACGATAAGCTTCATTTTCCAAGTTTACTTTGATAACATAGGGGTCTTCCTAATTTAGGCCTAAGGACCCATCACTAGTTTTGCGGGCTGTCGACAAAATAAGGCAAAGGACCAGATCTCCCACATTAAAACTTCGAACTCGAACTGCTACCCTCAATCGTGCTGCTTCTCTGGCTTCTTCAAGCAGATCAAGATTTATAGCAAGTAGCTGATCATTATCCTCTGGATTGAAGGTCGCTCTTCGTTGTAAGGTTACTTCTAACTCCGCTGGGATCATTGTCTCAGACCCGTATACCATTGAGAAGAGTGTTTCGCCTGTGGTACTGTGAGTCATGGTTTTGTAAGCCCATAATACCTTTTGAAGCTCGTCCACCTACACTCCTTTCTTCGCTTCCAGCTTCATCTTCAAAGTCTGCTTTATAATCTTATTTACAGCTTCAACTTGGCTATTGGCTTACAGATGGTCAACTACTGAGAAGCTCTTAACGATTTTGAGGTCGTTACAAAACTTGAGAAACTGGCCACTACTGAACTGGGTCCCATTATCTGTCACAATCTGCTGTGGAATCTCAAACCTGCAGATAATGTTATTCCACACAAACTTTTCAATCTTCATGGTGGAAATTTCTACTAACTCCTTAGCCTCTGCCCACTTGGTAAAGTAGTCCACAACGACCACAATATGTTTGCAACTTCCACGAACTGTTGGTAGTGGCCCGATCAGATCCATTCCTCATATCACGAAGGGCCATGAGCTCACCATTTATTGGAGATAAGCTCGTGGAATATGAGCGAACCTTTGGCACTTGTCGTATTTCTTGACTAGGTTGATGGCGTCTTGCTTCATAGTAGACCAATGGAATCCTTGCCGAAGTGCCTTGTGAGCCAAAGACAGCCCCTTAACATGATTTCCATAATGGCCTTCATGCATTTGCTTTATTACGATCTCGCAATCTTGGCCATCAATGTACCTTGAAAGTGGAACTAAAAACCTCTTCTTGTACAATACATCATCATAGATGCAATATCGGGCTGCTTTAACTCGCAAGCGCCGTGCTTCCAATTTGTCACTTGGCAGTTTTCTATCCTACAAATAACTCAAAATCAGGCCCATCCAGGAGTTAGGCTGTATAGCTATGGCCATCACTGAATCTTTTTCTTCTGTGCTTGGAGTTGGTAGGAACTCTACTGGGATTGCCCCTAGTAAGTCCGCATCTCGAGTGGTTGCGTCTGCATGCGAGTTCTGAGCTCGTGGGATTTGCTTCACCTCGTACTTCTGAAAATCACTTAGCATCTCATGAACTTTTGAAGGTACATAGCCATCTTAGATCCTCTGGTCTGATACTCCCCCAGTATATGGCAGACCACGAGCTGAGAATCATTGAAAATCCTTAATCGTTCAGCTCGTATTTCCCTAGCCAAGCGCAAACCAATGAACAGTGCTTCATATTCAGCTTCATTATTTATGGCCTGGAAACCAAACCTTAAAGCACAAATGATTTTATGGCCTTTAAGACTGATTAACAAAATTTCAACTCCGGCCTTCTGCTCGCTGGATGATCCATCAACATACAACTCCCAGGTCGAACATTCAGAAAATTCAGTTTCATCGTCTACGGGCCCAATGAATTCTGTAATAAAATCTACAAGAGCTTAGGCTTTTATGGCTGTTCTTGGCTTAAATTGAATGTCAAACTGTGCGAGCTCTACCGCCCATTTGAGCAAGTGACCTGAGGTGTTTGCTTTCTGAAGAACCTACTTCAGCGAATACTGGGTGATGACTTCAATTGTATGGGCTTGAAAATAAGGACGCAGCTTCCTCGATGTGACTACCAGGCAATAGGCAAGCTTCTCTATTTATGAGTGCCTGGTTTTAGTATCTTACAACCTTTTACTTACATAATACACAGGGAGCTGCGTCTTTTCTTCCTCTCTCACCAAAGCAGCACTCAAACCCTACTAAGATACTCCCAGTATAGAATGAGATTTTCTCCTTCTTTAGCTTGGAAATTAGTGGAGATCGTCCTATGTACTCATTCAATTGCTGGAAAGCTACCTCGCATTGTTCAGTTCACTCAAAGTTCTTTGCCTTCTTCAAAATATCAAAGAACGGAATGCACTTTTTTGTGGTATTCGAGATGAACCTACTAAGTACCGTGACCTGGCTATGAAGGCTCTGCACATCTTTAACCCGAATAAGAGACCTTATATCAATCAATGCTCTGATCTTCTCTGGATTGGCCTCGATACCTCTACTATTCACCATGAAACCCAGAAATTTCCCAGAAGCTACCCCGATTGCGCACTTGTACGAGTTTAGCTTCAACTGGTAGCTCCTTAGAATCTGACACATCTCCTCCAAATCGTGCACATGATCACCCATCTGCTTGGATTTTACCAACATATCATCGACATAGACCTCCATGGTCTTCCCAATCTATTCTTCAAACATCATGTTCACTAAGCGTTGGTAGGTCGCTCTTGCATTCTTCAACCCAAAAGGCTTCACCTTGTAACAGTACAGACCGCAATCGGTTACGAATGAGGTGTGCTCTTCATCCTCGGGATTCATTAGAATGTGATTGACAAGTCCCGTTCCTACTCTTCAAACGACCCGCCCGGCACCCCACGATAACCCTTCAGACGGGATTTCTTTCAAACTGAAAGATTCCCGTGAAGCTAAGCCTTTTTAAAACTCAACTTAGAAATCTCATTTCGGAAACTCTTTCGACAAAAATGTAGTCAGCGGAATAGGGTGAGAACTTTTTTTTTTTTTTTTTCGATTTAGAAATTATATTTATGCAAAACATTTCTATGAGAATTTTGACAGCACAACGGCTATTTATCTGAAAAATGTCACTTGGTGAAATCAAAATCAAAACTTGTGTACATTGTAAAATAATCATTTTCTCAACTATAGGGCCTCAAGCCCGTTTCCATAAATCACATACATTCTTAATATAGATATCGATTTCAAATTAAGTTTATGTTTCTAAAACATGGCATGCATGATCGATTATATATATATACATAAAACTCAAGTATGAAATTTATATTTACATATAGTTTTAAAACATCCGTAAGTTCAAAACTATGTATCATACATGAAAGCAAAAAGATAACACAGCCACACTCGACGATATGTGACACTATTCTTGGTAAGAGGTCTCCACTATCTGGTCACCTGCACCTGTACCTGATCCTGAGAGATTTTTATTTTAAGAAAACAACAACAACACTAGAGTTAGTACAATTCGCTTAGTGCGTATCATTAGTATCTATGCAAAACATAACTAAAATGTCTTTCTTTAATATCATTTTGAAATTTCATTTTATGAACAAAGTCATGCTGTAAAATATAAATGCGACTATAAGTCGAGAACCCGAAATATTTCAATGTAGGAATATTCACCTATATTTCTCATATTCAAGTATTCATTTCATACTTGTAATCTATTAGTGATGGCGATCTTCTTTTTGAAAAACTTTTTATTTAAAACATGTCATTCACTATCACTTTCGAAGTATACGATATTAACACACGAATGCATGGCAAAGTGGAATCCCTCATCGTCTCAGGCCATGCCGTATGGCAGAGCGGAATCCTTCATCGTCTCAGGCCATACGTATCTGGTATCACGTAGCAGAATTATCCCTCGCTACGGAGCGGAATCCTTCATCGTCTCAGGTAGTAAGCTAGTTTAATCATACCTTATATGGAGTGGAATCCTACATCGTCTCCCAGGCGGAATCCCACATCGCCACCGGGTACTCTACCGATACCGGAAATCACTTAATATAAGTAAGTACTGTTTACTAAAAATCATCTAGATCACAAGTTTCACCTTTTACCACTCACATTTCATGACAACTTCTATAGTTTAGACAAGTTGGTAAACTTCGTTTTCCATATACATCTATACATATATATAGATAATCAATTTAAGATTATTAACAATACAATTATATACATTAACATATAACTGTAATGTGAATATAAATATTTCTTAACTCAAAATACTTTCATTAGAACACTTACCTGGATTTCCTAACCGGCTAACTTTTCCTAACAACAAGGAACCTTCGTTATCCGCCTCATAAAATCCACACAAAATTGTCTAAAATGCTACCAAATGGAGTTTAGGAGCTTTGCATGTGTTCTAATTCTTCAAGAACATCACCAAATCCACATGCATGCTCTCGGTCACCATATCCACACCTTTGTCGTGACATGCAATGGAATCTTGAATGAGTTTGATGCTTGATCGAGAGAGATTTGTGAGGTTGAGCTTCGGTTTTTGGGAGAAAAGCAAAGATATGAGTGCTTTGAGTGACTTCGGTTTTAGGGAGAGAAAATGAGAAGAACAAAGAGTGAAGTTTTACTTGTCTTATTGCCGTGAATGACTAAAGACCAAGAGAGGAGAATGTAAGTGGAATTGTGTGACCATCAAACTTGGAGAGAGAATGTGTCTTGAGATAGTGGCGTGAAAAATGACTTTTAAAAGCTATGTTGACCGAGAGATTTACATAGATAATGGAAGACACCATTGATTTATATTCGTTTAATCTAACTTAACATTAAATATATATATATATTTATCACACTCACTTTTGACACTTGCCACTTGATTTACGCGTCCTTCCAAGCTCCTAAAAAGCTCTTTTCATATCCAGAATCCTCTTGGGTCTATCTAAAAATTTTATTGAAATTCAATTTAGAATTCAAAAACTACGTTAGCATTCGATTTGCCATCCGGGTCCATTCGTTTTAATAAATTTTAGAATTTTGAAATCATAAACTTACCCCAGATCCATTCGAAATATTTTTACGAAAATTAATTACGTATTCGGATTCAAATATTTTAATAATTTTACTATTCTGTGCATAACGATAAAATTTAAGGGGTTACTTGGATGCAGGAAGAGTATGTTACACTGATTGTAGCACAAGTACCATCCATAAAGCTCAGGAGCTGATGATCAGCTGTTGCATCCATGAGCTAGTCTATTCTAGGCAAGGGGAAGCTATTTTTTGGGCACGCTTTGTTTAAATCCATGAAAACGATGCAAGTTCTCCGCTTCCCATTCTTTTTCTTTACTAGCATAGGATTGGCAACCCAAATTGGGTAGTAAGCTTCGCAGATAAACTTGTTTGCTAGCAGCTTGTCTACCTCTTCCTTCAGCGCAAAGTAGTGTTCCCCCATCATTGTTCTCCTCTTCTAGCGAACTGGCCTATGGTTAGAGTTGATGTTCAATCTGTGCGACATGACCTTAGGGTCTATCCCCAACATATCTTCATGATTTCATGCAAATTGATCCAAGTTCGCCTTAAGAAAATCAGCGAGCTGAGCTCTTACTTCTGGAGTTAGGCCTTTTCCCAACTTTAAGTACCTCTTATGATCTACTTCGCTTACTTAAAAATCTTCCAACTCTTCGACCAGTCCAGTGGCTCGGTCTGCATCTACCTTGTGAGGTTCAATAGCATGGCTAACCCCCTTTTCACTCATAGCTCGTGGCTCGCCCCCTGAAACCACGTTCACCTTCTTTCCTCTAATGTCCATCTTCACAGCATCTTCATAGCAGCGTCTTACTAAATACTGCTATCCCCGAACACATCCAACGCCATTAGGGTTGAGAACTTGATTGTGAGGGTCCTGGTTGAAGTGACTACGTCTAAGTCATTCATTATAGGTCTTCCCAGGACCACATTGTAGGCTAATAGGCAATCAATGATCAAAAAATCCTCCAACATAGTTGCTTGACGACCTGCCTCCCCGAGTGTAAGTGGCAACTTAATCTGGCCCACTGGTATAATGGCATCTCCAGTAAAGCCATAAAGAGGCTTTAGGGAAGGCTTTAATTGCTCTGTTCCTAGCCCTATTTGGTCGAAGCAAGTTCTATACAGACGTTGACCGAGCTCCCAATGTCGATTATGATTCATCGTACTTCCATGTTACTGATCTTGGCTTGGATGACAAATGCATCATTGTGAGGCCAAACCACGTCTCTAGCATCTTCCTAGGTGAACACAATATCATCCAAGGTCGTCTTCACCTTCTTCGCGGGTCCCTCCGACCCACTAACTTGTAAGGTATGATTTGCTTCCTGAACATACTTCTCATGCGACCTGTTTGAAGCACCTGCGATATGGGGGTCACTATGAATTGTAAAAATTATCCTTACCGCAGGTTCGTGCTCTGGCTCAGGAGATCGCTAGAGCTGCTGCTATGCTGGCTGTTGTTGCTGCTGAGGTCGTTGTTGCAGAGGTCGCTAGTTTGCAGGTCTTACCACGTAATCTCTCAAGCGACCTTTTTTTATTAACCTTTTAATGGTGTCTTTCAAAGCCTAACAATAAGAAGTATTGTGTCTGACCTTATTATGATAAGGATAAAACTTACTCCTATCTCTATGCTGAACGGGGGCTCTCAAAGGATTTGGCTTTCCAAAATCTTCCTGTTCCTTTCTGCTGCATAAATCCTATCTTGTGAATCTGATAGGACGCTATAATTGTCACAGCGACCTTGACGCTGAGGTTGCTCATTCCTAGGCTCTCTCCGAGCCTTTTTAGCAATCTGGTGGCTTGATCCACTTCCTCAACCTTAACTTTCATTCTTGCCATTATTTCTCTTTTTCGACTCGTTGAAACTGTCCGCTTCGTTCTTCTGATTGGACTTCTTTCTTCAGGTTGAAGGTTTCCTCCCATCTGATCTGCTTTACAGCTCGCTCATAGAATTCTCCCAAATCCTTCACTGGAGACTTATAAATGCTTTCATACAATTTCCCATCCTTGCACAACCCAACCGAGATCACAGTCAAAATACTTTCATCCGATGGGCTCTCCACATTGGCAACCTCGCGTCTAAACCTAGTGATGTAATCTTTCAATGGTTCGTTCTAACGTTGAAATATGGTGGCCAAATAATAAGATGGTGTGAACTGCCTCCTCAAAGCCTTGTATTGGCTAACGAACTTCTGCTAACAATCTTTCCAACTTTCGATGCTGCGAGCTAGGAGATTCTTAAATCAAGTCTGCGGAATGTCCCCTAGGGTAGCCAGGAAGACGCGGTACTTCACCAGTGGGTTGTCCGTCTATAGATCCATCTGGACATTAAAAGCGTCAAGATGATCATATGGGTTGTTGTCCCCATTTTACTGTTGGATACTTAGGACTTTAAATCTGTGAGGGAAAGGCTGCATCTCGATCTCTCCAGTAAATGGAGTCTTCTCCCCATAACACCTACTCTGGTCCAGGCCATCAGGTCCTACTTCAAGCTGCTGGACCCTTTGGAGAAGTTCCTCTACTTGTGGGTCTCGGGGCTCGTGTCTCCTTCTGTGATCACGACCTGGAGAGCGACGCTCTGGTTCATACCTCTGGCTCTCTCTGAACAAGCCGCCAACTCGATGCAACCTTCAATGTCGCTAATTATCTACCTCATCCCCATCATGCCGAGATGCAGCTCGGACTCTATCGTGGCCAGTTTCCATACAGTGGCTTCTATCTTGACTCACCATTATCACCAAACTTGCAGGACGGGCGACTTCTCTTTCATCACGAGCGTGACGACCTCCAGTTCTAAAACACGAGTTGGATGAGTGAGCTGAGCAGGAAGGTCACGACACCTCCCTTACCGGCCTTTCTGGCACTTACACTCTTTCATACTACGAATATGCTTGCCTGAGTGCAGTAGCTTCAATCCTCGACGCATTCTGCACTTGAGCCTGTACAAACGCATTAATTGCATTTGCAAGCTGTCAAACCGTAAGCTCCAACACCTCTTGCCTTTGATGCCATGTTTGTAGCCCTTCGGCTTGGGTGACTGGAACTGTTTGGCAAGGGGCAGAGGAGGCATGTCTGCTATAACACCTACTGCTTGGCCTTGGGACGTGCCTGCTGTGGGCATGAGTGCGTTTTCCACCTGTTGCGCATCACATTGGTATTGACTAGTTTGACTCTCTGATTGGTCAGCCTGTTAGCCAACGTATCTAATTGTCTTTGTTCTTGCCATATCTGTTGAAAACTGACAAATTGCAGCAAAGAGATTGCAGTCTGAGCCCTCCTTCTAGCACCAAAATATTGACGTTGATTTCTGGTCGACGAGAGTTCACAGCCCAATACCTGCAATTAATGTAAAACAAAACAAAAAACAAGAACAAAATAGAAGGCAAAAGGTCGAGAACAAAAGCAACATAGGATTTTTACGTGGTTCAGCAAGTATGCCTATGTCCACGACTGTTCCTCTTAATATTTCTGTAGAGTAACAATATAATATTGCTTAATGTATCTATTACAATGAATTTGGCTTCTATTTATAGAGAAAGAAGTGTTACAATTTGAGTCAAATTAAAATAAGAAAAGAATCTCGCATTAACTACACTTCCTAATCAGTTGGCGTTGAATCAGGTAATTGCTCCGTAAAAACAAAGATCACATTAACTAAGTGTGAATTCGAATTCATTTCCAATTCTGATGAGAGAATCACGATCAAATCGGGTAACTGCCTTTTCTGAAAGATTTCCTTGTCTAACTGACCATTGAGCGAACTGTAAACTGCATTAGACAATCTCGAGCTAGACCTCGTTTTGAGTAACGAGCTGTGCATGGTGCGAACTGTATAATGTTAACAACGATTTGTAACTGTCATGATGCGAGCTTGCTAACGTGAGTTGGCGCGAGCTGTAAAGCTCGCCTAGGTTAGATGTTGATAACTTGGGCCTCGTCTGCTGGACTATTTTATTGGGTTGACTTGTTGGGCTTCTATCAGGCTTTTACCAGCCCATTTGATAAATCCAGAAAATACCCATAACAATTTTAATAAAGTTTTATTTGATATATATGACAATTATTGTGAAAGTTTGTTTTTCTTTTTTTGGTTTGTGGGATGTTTTTATTGTTAATTGTTTAGTCCATTGTGATAGAGAGTTGGTTGTAGGTTGATATGAGATTCATGTTATGGATTCTAATCCACTTGAAATTTAAATATGAATTAGCTTAATTGTCATGGTGGTGCTTGAATTTAGATATCAAAGTTTATTAATGTGAACCAATGAAGATGAAGAAATTAACTTTATTAAAATGATTTGAGACTAATAGAAACGAGTTAAATAGGTTATAGGTGAAACGAATTAAACAGGTTAAACGAATCAAATGGATTAAACAAATCAAACGAGTTAAATGAGTTAAACAGGTTAAACAAATTAACGGGTTGATGGGTTAATGAGTTTGAATCCTTTATGATCCAAGTAATAAACGAATTAATCGTATCGTGTCGTGTCAATTCGTTTATAAACGAATTTGTGTCGAATCCAAAAATGTTTATCCGTTTCTTAAATGAATTCATGTTGAATTAATCGAATTCATAAATAAATCGAATCGAATTCGGCTCAACCTAACACACTTAACTGCTTTGCAATCCCTAGATTTAGATGATATAGTAATCATGCATGATGAACTTGAAAAAGGAATTTATGTGTTTATCTTTAGAATAGGATGGCATATATTACATGAGATAGAATATACTTTGTGGGATTCATGTGATCATATATGAGTAACGAACACTTAATGAACCTGATTTAGTTAATCTTTATAGGAATATAGTAGGTTAATTACAAATGGTTATACCTACTAGATTTTCGGAAGAGACTTATGGATATATTAGAATTTACGCAATTAATCACATGGTGAGAATGGACTAATAATGGTAGACGAATAGGTTGAGTGAATTGGTTAATCGAAATTGTAACTCTAGGACTTCCAATCTGTTGGTTACAACTTTAGTTTAATATTGGTTTTTCTTGTATTTTATTTTTAGTATTTCTTAAATTCATTATTTCATTAGTTTGAATAGGTTTGGTTTTGGTAAATTTTAGTACTTAGCATAATTTGGTTTAGCAATCTTCGTGAGAATGATCTTTATTCGTCATTTTATTATTTATGGACCGTGTATATTTGCACGAGTTTCTTATATGTCATTTATGAATATGTCACACAAGCCATCATTGGAAAATCAAGTTTAATCGTATCTTTTTATTTATGTTGTTGTTAGAATTTCAATATGATATAAATTTTGGTCATTAGATCATAGTTGAGGATATAATTTTATTATAAACTGACATTAAAAAGCTTTTTCAAAAATTTTGCAAGCTCATTAGTAGAATAGGGGTTTCACCTGAACCCGCCTCCGCAAAATTTCATTGGTACGTGTATCAAAAAATTTGTTGGTGCAATGTAGGTTTGCCAAACCCACCCCAACCCGACTCATTATCATCCATATTATTTAACACACTGCCCCAAATTTTTTAGGTCAATAAAAATCTCTTCAATTAGTACCATATCTAAGATACTGCCAATATGCATTACCATATATATTATTAGTTTTAAACTTCTAATATGCCAATTCCAAAACTTCTCATAAATGTATTGTTGATTATTTATTTTTAACCACCTCTATTATTAGCCAATATTAAATAGGTTAAATTCTATCAGATTTTATAATATCTCTTAATAAATTTCATATCTGAGATTATCTATCTAATTAAGTTTTCAATTTTTTAAATATTGATAGTTCTATATATAAAGAAATCAAGCAAAGTAGAAGAGCAGAACTAAAGAAGATAATGAAGAAGAAAAGGTCAAAGGCTTTATGCATTATGAGATTATTGGATCAATAACTTACCAACGATATCCGTAAAAAATAATAGTGATGGTAAATTTTCTATCTCAATCATATTTACATATTCATAAGGTTTTTGTTTGTAGTTTTAATAAAGGATCATGCTACCATTAATTTCGATTCCTTTCTAGTCTGAACTGTTGCTAGCATGAAACCATTCATGGTACAACTGTTCAGAATGGCATGATGCTCCGTACAACCAGTTCTAACAAATTAAGGATCATGTTCTGTTACCATTGGTTGTAAGCTTCGTAAATCTTTTTGCAAAGTTGATGGATTTTGTAAATCATAAACTTTCTGATTTTGTAGTTTATCACATCATCATGTCAATCCGAGACTGGATCACATCATTCAATCATATGATGTGTGTCTCGGAAACAATCATCCAAGACAAAATGGTTCTTATCGCCTCCATTTTCCACATTCTTTCGGTTTGTGGGGCTTTATATTAGAGGAAGAACTGGTTGCAGTTTTTGTTTATAACTATAGCTACCACCAGCTGGTTATCATCTTTGATTTCGGATGTAACTGGTTTCTTTTGACCACTTCTGGAACCACTGCAATCACCATCAATATTCTTACACTTTGAGCTAAAAGCAGACCAAATTTTGTGACTTCCTTTAATTATTTAACAAGCCACTTCTGCACATCCTTTAATCATTCGCCACTATATAAATAGGACCTTCCACTACAGAATAATATCCATGCCCAAATAAAAGCTTACTAGAAGAAATAAAAGGGAAAATAAAAAATAAAAAATAACTGTGGCTCCAATCAAAGTTGTTGTCTCGTGTGTTCTTGTTATATGTCACATGCTTTGCATAGTCACTTCTGGAACGTGTAGATTTTTTGGTTCAGAATTATTTCAGTTAAACAATCATTATATGAATTTATTATTACTTCATATTATTATATTTATATCTAGATACGTTCATCGTATAGTTTTGTTATCTAATAGAGAGTATAGTAATGGATTATGTTATTATTTTAGATTGCAACGGAGCGATGAGTCATGAAGAGATAATCCCACAAGATTCAATACGTTGCAGAGAACATCCTGAAATTGGTTCTTGTAGGCCTGGCAAAGATGACAAACCTAACGAAGGTAAATGCTGGAAATATTGCATTGAACAATGCAAAGGAGCCACATGCAAACATGTTTGTAATATAAGGGCTACCAGTGCCATTGTATGTGCTTAACATTGATGTTCGATCTATTGCCCCCTATTTTCTCTAAATAATTCACATGGCTCTATTGCCACCCAAAAAATTCCTTGCTATACCCGTTTTTTAATAAATTATTTTATTACTAGTATATCTATTCTAAAGATGCAATTACTTAAAAGTACATAATTAGATAATTAAAATTTCCAATTTTCTTTCTACACCCAATTTAGTATAAATCCTAATAATATATGTTAGGCAAAATAATGTTAGCAATTTGATATTAAAAAAAAAAAATTGTAAAAAACAGATGGAAGGTTATAGAATTAAAAAGCAATGAAAAACAAAAATAATAATCCAATACAAAGAGAATATAAATATCAAATCAAAGCCTGTGTAGGAACAGAATGTCCTTTAAACAAATTCATTTTACACCGTTAAGGTCACTATCTATCTCTCAGAATATAATGATTTAAAACAAAATTGACGAATCGAACTACTTCTAAAACTATTATTTCATAACTCTAGATTAGAATACAAAAACTGTAGAGAGAAAGTATGGAAGTTAAAGTTGTTTGCAAGTGCACTATATCTTCAAAACTAGAAGCCAATTTATAGTCTCCATGTAGGAGTGATATGAAACTGATTTAAAATCAGTCATTAAACTAAATCAGAAATTAACTACTACAGTTATATTTTGAAAAATTAAATCTGCAATTCAATTTTGCAGTTAGCACCTACAATTACATTTTGAAAAATTAAATCCATAATTAAATTCTGCAGTTTCAATTTTTTCAAAATCAAGTGCTATAATGTAAGACCCGGAATTTCATTTCCCTGAAAAAAAATAGTGTTTCCCGGATAAATAGTATTTTCGGATGAAATAGTGTTTCTAGATGAATAGTGATTTCATGTGAATAGTGTTTTTGAGTGAATAATGATTTCCGGGAAAAGGAAAATTTCCTCAAGTTTCGTGAAATAAAAATTTTTCGATGAATAGTGTTTCCAATGAATAGTGTTCGCGTGAATAGTGATTTTCGGAAAATTGACCCCGGACATCAT
Organism: Litchi chinensis; assembly: GCA_019925255.1. Classification (NCBI taxonomy): domain Eukaryota; kingdom Viridiplantae; phylum Streptophyta; class Magnoliopsida; order Sapindales; family Sapindaceae; genus Litchi; species Litchi chinensis. The sequence goes on from CM034461.1 coordinate 18,904,321, forward strand.
AAGCTTCAGAATATGAATTAGAGTTATTAGAAACTGAAACGGAGTAAAAATGAGTTCGTTTGAGTGGATTCTAAAGGTTCCGAATATTTATGGATAAAAATACCCTCGTTGAGAATTTTGTGAATTTTAATGAGTTTATAACCGATTAAAAATTTTTCAAAGCATGGAATTGAAAGTTAAGACATCCAATTAGAGTATTGCATGGTCAATTTCATGATAGGATGATCATGGAATATTTTCAGAATTTATTGGTGTTAAGTAATGATTAAATTTAAGTTAAATGTAGAATTAAATGTATAGGAGAGAAGATATGTATTAAAAAAGCACAATCCATGTGCTTGGATGAAGGCCAATGAGGTTAAGACATCTTTAAGTCAAAAAGTGAGTGAGTAGTTGAGATTTAATTAAGAATTGGAGGTGTTGTTGGTGATTAAGTGGATGAAAGGCAATGACCAATCAAATGTGTTCATGTATAACTAATGGCATTTATGTGATTTTAGGATTATTTTAAAGGCAAATTGGGCATGGGTTAAATGGTAGTATATAAGTGATTGCATGATGGATGAATGAGTGAGAGATAAGTCGGTTGAAGGGAGGAGAAAACGTGAGAGCAAGCTGGAACCCGTGAGGCAAAACAGAACCGAGAGAGAGGGCTGGAACCGTGAGCAGAACGGAAGAAGAAGAAGAAGTTCTGCAGGCCGTGAAGAAGGAGAAGAAGAAGAAGAAGAAGAAGAGGTGATCCATCCTTTGTAGCCCCTCAAATCCATCCATCTTCATCAAGAAAAGTGAGGGTAAGTGGAAGATTAGTTTATGTTTAATTGATGAACTTTTAAGGTTATTAATTTATATGAGGTTTTGATGAATTATATGGACTAAATCAAGGTTGATGATCATCAATCTAAGCTTGGAAGTGAAGAAGAGGATTTAGGAGTCTTGGATCAAGGTTTTTGAAAGGTAAGAATTGGGGTTTGTAAATTAAAGTTGATGATATTAATTGATTCTTTTAGTTTAAGGTTGTAGTTGGATTTAATGAATGATTTATTGAAGAGTTTATATGAGATTAATTGTTTGAGATGAAATGGATGAATAAAGTTTATCATATATTAGTATGTGACTAAACTATAAAAGTATGGATAATGAGATTAATTGGATGCTAAATGAAGTGATATGTGAGATTTCATGATGATGGAAATGAAGCTTTGAAAAGAAATATCAAATGATTGTGTTGTTGGATATATACATGTATATTAGTGTATGGATTATGGTGTTTTTGCATGTATTTAAGTTGATTTTAATATTTGAAGAAGTGGTATAAGGTTTGGGAATGAATTTATAGTGATTGGAATTAAAAAGATGCAAGAAAGATGGAAATTGAATGTTGGATAACTATGTTAGTTAGGATGAAGTGTGAGAGAAAATTTGTCATCAAATAAATTGTATGTATTTTGATGATGGTTATAAGATGTTTGATTGCTTTAATGCCAAAGAAATAAATGGAAAGGGATATGAGAATATTAGTTGGGAAATTGATGGAGTTGTGAAATTATTGAGAAATTACATTAAAGAATAGAGTAAGTGTTTAGTTAATGTATTTTTATTGGAAATTTATGTGAGTGAATGATGGACTTCTTGAATGAATTAATATATGTGTTTGGATGGTGATTATGATGTGTTTGAATATTTGAGCACCAAAGGAATGAATTGATTTTTGATATGAGATTTTTATTGGAAGATAAGGTAAATTGGTGGATTTATTGAATATGTATATATATTGAGTTAAATTAAGTGATCATTGGGCAATTGATATGTGTTGAATTAAAGTGAATAAATGGTTGGATATTTGAATTGATTTAGATGTAAAGATTTTGGGTTAGAAAGTGATTGGAAAATTGTCAAGGATATAATGTGGTTATGTATTGATGTATGGATTTGTAATGAAGTGAAATTGTAATATTTATGAATCCTAAACCAAGATTTTGGTTGGATTAAATTGTAGGAAATCTCAAGAATATAAGGGAAGTGTCGGAGAGGTGGTGAAGAAATTGGAAGTGAACAGTGAGTGGTTTTAAATTTTTAAATTGTTTTATTGAAATGCCATGGACATTATTTTAACTATCAAGTTTAATTTAATTCTAGCATATTTTTGTGAGTATTACTATGCATGTATATTTCTTGAAGTCATGTTATAATTGCATTTAATTTTTGTAAAGTAAATTAGTAGCTTTTGATATATATACATGCATGAGATTAAGTTAATAGGATATTTCGAAATCAAAGTTGATTATGTAGTTGAGATTAGAAAAGAAATTTACAATATGAGAATTGAGTTATATAATTGTTGTTTCAGTAAAAGAGTTTATTATGTGAATTTATAGTCATTTTAGCATGTTATATATTTTATATGAATTGCATGAATATTTTCATTAAGTTGCAATTATGAGCATTTAAGTATTAAAGCAATTTAGTATATTGAGTTATTATACTTGAGAATTTTACGTATTAAAGTTATTTATAAATGATAGGCTTCGGCCTTAGAGAAAAGTAAAGTTTATTTCAAGTAATTAAAGAAAAGAAAAGTAAGATTTTTATTATGAAAAGATTTTAAATGTCTTGGGTTTACCCTAGCCCCCAGAGATTACCGACCGAAGTACCGTATACGTGTATGGCAAGAGCAGTTGAGAGAATCAGTTACTAACACTAACTTGAAGGAAGGGGGGGGGGGGGAGGGGGGGGTTGAGTCGAGTCTGTCAGTCGCCCTCTACACATATATGGTAGCGTAGATCTGTCTGATGTTGGGAGGGGATCGTAACCCAAGAGGTTTCCCACATCTGCGACTACGCCTAGTAGCATTCCTGAGCTCCTGTGGCGTCGAGAGATTCCGTCACAATGGAGCTAAGTTTCTCTGGGTTGCCTTTGGCGAGATAAAAGAGAAAAGCATTTAAAAAAAAAAAAAGACGTGAAGTTTATTAAATTAGAAATTTTTTTCAGTTTTGAGAAATAAAGAAAGATTTATAAGAATTATTCAGTTTTGTAATTTTAATAAAATTATAGAAAGATTATTAGTTTATATTTTTGAAAAAGTTTCTCCACTTGATTTTTATAAATTTGTAGAAAGATTATTAGTTTACAAAGTATTTTGGGAAGGAGTATACACTTTTGAAAAAGAACATATTAATGAAAAACTATCCCTTTGGCGAGATATAAAAAAGAAATTAAATTTTTATGCATGCCAGTTATTTAAGATTATTCATATTATATTCCTAGTTGTATCAATTACGTATATTTGTGCATGCAAAGCATTTTAAAAGTATTGTATTCGAGATATATTTTAGCTTATGAATTAATTATTTTAGTATGCGAGATATTTAAACGAGTAAATATTTGAAATTAATCTTAGAATGCGAGAAATCATTTTTAGTTTTAGAACTTAAAAGTTTATTTTCCAACCGTTTTTTGGAGAAGTTAGTTTAAACAAGCATATAGTTAGATTACTTTATCTACTCACTGAGTTTTATATTCACCACCCTATTTTCGTATTTTATAAAAATCCTCCCCAGGTACAGGAACAAGCCGTCAACCGGAAGAGGCTCCATCAGATGCGTAAGTGGCTTGACGCAACAGCATCACTGCATAAGTTAGATTAAAAGTATAGGTCATGCATTCCATGCAATTTTTTATGACTATGTTGTAAATAATATTTTGAAATTGTATTTAGTATTTTGTATCTATAAAATGTAGTTTTTGATAAATTAAATTATCTATTTGTTTTAAATAAAAGTGAAATATATTTATGGATTTCACATTGAAATGTTTGTGGATGTATGGTGGAAATGATTTGAGGGCCTAAGGCCCAGTAGTAGAGAAATGTTTGCCTTAGAAGTGTAAAATTTTGAAATTTACAGGGTCGCATGTTTGAAAAAGAGTCGTTATGCTGTCCAAATTTTTATAAATCTGTTTTATAAATGTTTAAATAAAAAGAAAAATTTTTATCACGTTTCCGCATTAACAGAAAGTTTTTATAAGTAAACGGCGTAGCCTTATGGGAACCTTCCAGTTAGATCAGATATCTGCTAGAGGGCTACTGTAAGGCGGCCGACAGGCCTAGTAAGAAGAGGGGCTTGTCATATAACTCCTAGCAATTAACACCTGCAATTACATTAAATCAAATCTATAATTCAAAACTGCAGTTTCAATTTTTTCAAAATTAATTGTTGAAATTCATGACAATTAACCCCAACAGTTACATTAAATCAAATTTGCAATTCAAAACTACAATTACATTACATCAAATTTGCAATTCAAAACAACAGTTTCAATTTTTTTTCAAAATCAATTATTGCAATTCATGACAATTAACACCAATAGTTACATTTTGAAAAATTGAATCTGCAAGATAATTTTAGGAAGAACTTCCTTTTGGTCCCTATATTTAAAAAAAAAAAATTCTTTTTAAATATAAAGTCGTTCGTAGCTTTCATGGTTCTTTACGTTTTAAAAACTAATCAAATTAGTCTCTTTGACATCATCTTTAATTGTTGCAATTCATGACAATTAACACCAATAGTTACATTAAATCAAATCTGCAATTCAAAACTACCGTTTCAATTTTTTTAAAAATCAATCATTGCAATTCATGACAATTAATACTAATAGTTACATTTTGAAAAACTAAGTCTGCATTTAATTCTATAATTTTAGGTTTATTTTTTTAGGGAAAACTTCCTTTTGGTCCCTATATTTTAAAAAACTTTTTCTTTTTAAATACGAAGTCATTCGTAGCTTTCATGATCTTTCATATTTCAAAAACTAATCAAATTAGTCCCTTTGATATCATCTTTAGTAGTCAATGTCAACTAAAAATATTAAAAGACTATTTTGCCCTTAACTTTATATACACATATTAAAATGACGTGTTTACTCTCTTAAAAGTTTTAGAATTACAATTTGACTTAAATTCTTTATGACAAAAATGCCCTTCATATATAAATGTATAATTTTAAAATCATATTTTATTGTGATATTGCCATTATTAATAAGTTGACTTATTTTACCATTTTAACCCTAAGTATAAATTGATACGCTAATAATGGAAGGATTTACATGACATTTGAATATGTGAAATTACAATCTTGCCATTCAACTTATATAAATTATTTTCTTTTTGGTTAAAAAAGCTATTTTACCATTGTGCAACAGTTATTTTTTTTTCTTTTTTTTTTTTTGGTTTATAAATATTTGTTGTTGTAGTATGCACATTTCCACACTTCCAACATTGGCAATGTGTATATGTATGTATATATATATATATATATATATATACTTACATGTATTATCAGTGGTTGACCTAGAAGTTTATATTGGATGGGGGGGGGGGGGGGGGGGGGTGGAGGCGCACTTTTATATATGAAATTTTCTTTATAATATTTTCTTCAATTGCTATAAGAACATTACATAAAATAAAAATAATTAAAATACATAATCAGTAAAAAATATATGTAGCTTTACTCCTTACAAAATTATAAGCAAAATTTCTTAAAATAATATTCTTAATAGAAGTATAAAAATAAAAGCATACTAATTATGAGTTGATTGTGCACTAACTCCATTTTTCTTAGTAAGAGAAATTCAAATTTCATATTACTTAAAAAAATAAATAAAAACTTAATTTATGGATATGTCTTCTTTATGATGATAGTTGTTATTTAGATTGCAAATAAATGTATGTAATCAACTATATATATTTATTATTAAAGTTACTAATCAAACTACATTTATAATTTTTTATCTAATAAATGTATGTAATTTATAACAAAGTAAAATAAAATAAAAATAAAAGATAAAAGTAATTATAATTTATTTGAGTATTTTTATTTATGAATTTTATCATATAAATTAGTTTATATGAAAGAAAAATAAGTCACACTAATAATCGTGAGCAAACTAAGACTTATTAAAATTAAATAATACAATATATTTTATTCTTTAGTTCATGTAAACATAATATAGTTTGCGATAAAAAAAAAAATTGAAATAAATATAATAATTTATGAAGTTAAAATATTTTAAATTTGAATATCGATTTGTAATAATGGAGAAATAAAGAAAAAAAAAAAAAAAAGGAACAATGCAATTATTATGAGTGAATTTAAATAAATAAATAAATAAAAACCATTATTGAGGCTAATGGGGATTGAACCTAGTCCCTTTAAAAAGGAAACCAAACACAACTATTAAAGCCAATGTGAGGCTGTGCTTGATTCTAGCATTTTATATATATATATATATATATATATATAATATTCTAAATGATTAAAAACGAGAAAAATCAAAAACTTGTAATCGTTGCTAGGAATCGAACCAGGGTGACACCAGAGAGAAAGGCACGGACACAACCATCAACACCAATCTATGGATATGAAGTGGTAAGGCATTTGAATTATTTAATTAATTTTTTAGCAATTTTAGAGGGGGCACGTGTCCCCTGTGGCCCAATAGTGGGTCCGTCCCTGTATACTTTAATGTGTCAATATGCCAATATTGAGTATGTAGACTTCTTTTTTATTTTTTTAGTCAAATTATGCACACTTGTTGTTGCATTACTTTCTTTTTTTCAAATAAATACAATATTGGTAAGCACACTTCCAAACAAAAATGGAATAGTATGCAATAATATATATGGATTGTATCCACAAAACAATGGCACTAATAATATAGCAAGAGAAAAATAACAATACTCAACAACAAAAAGCTTAAGGATAATGAGACCACTTGAAATATTAAATTTCATGCCAATGTTTTCAGCAAAAACAGTTAATCAACATGTTCATGTCACTACCCATGACATGCGGAACAACCAAATATTGAAAAAAAAAATAGCAGCTATTGCCATGACATGCGAAACAACCTAAAAGTGAGCAAAATAAACATCACATACTACCATGACATGCATAGCAGACTACAAGTCTCCAAAGAAACTTCAAAATTAAAACCAAGCAATGTATATCATATCTGCATAAAAGTGTGCAAAATAAACATAGTAAATACCACTAGCCATTAATTCTTTATAGTGGTGAGTTTGAACTCATCTACGAGCAATGTTCAGGATTCTATGATAGGAGAGGCATGCTTGATGTTTCATTGGAAGGGGTCCTTCTACATGAGTTTTGAAGCTGAAAATATTAATGTTAGTTACCATCAAACCCAAAAACTTAAACTAATAAAAAAAAAGACTTAATTATAGTATTTAAGACTTGATGTTGACACATGATACGTCCCCTCATATGTAACGTGGATAAATAATAGATGATAGACAAATGTTAAACGTCACTTACCGTCTAACATATGTAACGAGAAGATTTTCAGATAAATATGGGAGAGAAAGTTTGAACCAAAGACTTTTGTACTTTGATGTCATGTCAATTACCATCAGACTCAAAAGCTTAAATTGATAGGAAAGAGTCCAACTATAGTATTTAAGACTTGAGGTTGACACGTAACAATTAAAAACATTAAATAATTTGTTAGTGCATATTTCCATGCAAATGAGTAAGAAAAAGAAAGTAGGCAAAAACATGCATACAAATTGTTTAAAGTTTAAAAATCCTTTAAAAAAAAAATTAAACTTGCTTCTAGTAGTTTGTTGATAAGTTCGAACAGAGCTAGTATACCCAATATTATTCATGCTTGTTATCATTGATAGTTGTAGTGGGTGAATTCTACGGTATATTGACTTTGAGCAAGCCTCTTCAGTCAACTTTCTTGGAATCTAACAACCTATGTCCTGCATAAATCAAATAAAGAGAACACGGGTGATCTTGACACCGATGGAGTACCGATTGAAGACACTCCGACGCTCAAGTCAGTAAGCTAATTGTAAATTATAAGAGTGAACTAAAAGTAAAACGTCATCAGATTGAAAGCAATGTGCCGAAGAAGGAAAAGGACGGAAGACTATTAAGTCTTGACTGCCTTGATTTAAAAACTTGATAGAATAAGAGCACAAAGATATTGAGTGTCAGTGGACAAAGCTTCATATAATAGAACAGTGTAAGTGGATTATGAATAGTATACCAAACAAGTTCCTAGGAAAGAGAAGTCGACCACAACTGACTCGTTAAATACCAAGTCTTTCCTTAGCTAGATCTTTCCTAGACATGTACTTCCACACCACTATATTGAATTTATCATAGAGAAACTGTAACACCCTCCCCTCGATCCTCGGCGTACCGGACACCGATAACCGAGGCGGAGGACGTTACGTTATTTTCCATACTTATTTACGAAAATACATTTACTCCTTTAATATAATTAGTAAAAATATATATATAATTATTGAAAATCCGGCAGAGTTTCCTCTGTTTTATTGAGAAACCAAAATTTTTAAAACCTGCATAATCAAATAAACACTTCAAATATAATTTCCATTTTCTCAACTTCTATACTCGGACACCCCGTCCGTCTCAAAATCACTTCAGCACACAATCTCAACTCAAAGTAAACATTTTCTAATTGTACTTTCCAAACAAAATAAACACAGATACTTTAAAACACTACATCGATTAATTTTCTCATCTTTTTGAGAAAACGTTTAAAAACATAATTCAAAATTTATATACATTAGAATTTACAAGGTTTTACATATATATATGCATTTAAATATTACAAAATATAAGTTCATAACATTTCTTTAATGTAACAAAAATATGCACATGTCAAAAATGTCTACCAAAATGATTGGAATTTCTGCTGTGACTCTAGAAGCGCACTGAGATGATCTTTTTGTCGAACCCTCGCTCTCAGATCACATCAACTACCTGCGCGTGGAAAATCCAACGCGCTAAGCTAACATAGCTTAGTTGGTATACACAAAATAATATCAAGCATAAATTCCCACAAACATAACATATCGAAATCACAGAATTTCATAAACACCGCACGTACATATTATCTTTTTATAAAAAAACAATTAACGTTCAATATAATATATTTTCAAACAACCAATCGAAACTTTATAAAATGTAATTCAAAAACATAGATTCCACTCAAATTCATTATCGAGTATTATTATATTATAAGAGCCTTTCGTAAATGCTGTCACGATACCATGGATCGGTACGGATTTCACATCTATCTCCGGCATCGGACACTCGGTGCCTACCCGTCGGTGCTCAATTTCACAATCATTTCACATTCTGGACCGGACACTCGGTGCCTTTCAAAGTCCGTTAATCACATCATATATAAACGTAACGGCGCAGTACTGCTAATAATATCCTATTGGCATGCCAAACACCAATCCCCACCTACCAATGTACAGGTTTACTCAGGCTCTCTATAATTTTATTAATAACGAATATTATGAATTTCAATTAAACTTTATTACACAATTTCATTCGTTTCTCATTTCCTCTTGATTTCAAAAGATGGTTTTTCGAATTTTTTCTCTTCGAACCCATCATTAATCATACAACTCATCGCAACATAATATAAATAGCATGTGAATACAAACGAAATGATAAAAATGCCACTTGTTTTCTTTATGTCTTCAATTTCGACTAAGGGGTAAAACTCTCGAAAATTGATTTCGTTTTCAAAAGTCATGTCACAAATCACTTTAATACCATTCGTTAAACACGTATATAAGTTTAAAAAGACGAAAATACCCCTAACCCTTAATTAATTCAAATTCGGATTTAAAGGGGGTTTTATACGAAAATGGTATTTCACTTGATTTTAACCCATAAAATCTCTTTCATTGTTATCCTACCAATACATACATATCATAAATAACAACTCATTACATAAAAATCATATTGACGCAGAGATACGAAACGAAATAATAAATTTTCGCCACTAAAAAAAAAATTAAATTTCGAAAACAATTGTATACCAACCTTTTAGAGCTTATAATCAAGCTCCTAGCCCTCCAAATAGAAGCTCAAAGCTTCTCCTTGCCCTTACTAGATTCCCCACGCCCTAATTTATCACCTAAAGTTTAACATTTATACTTTTAAAACCATAAAAACCAAAATAACTTAATTAAATGCAAAATCTACTAATTATTCATGCTTATGGATATATTTACATGCTAATTAATCTATTTGAACACAAATAAAATCACCAAACAACCCTTACCTCACTTAATCCATTAAGATCCGAAAATATAACGTGAGATTTAGAGGGCTTTTGCAAGAAATGGGATTGTACATATATAGGAGGGCTTAAATGGAAGAAAACTAAAGTAATTTTGGCTTGGAAAATGAAAAAAAATCTGGAAAGAAGTTGCAGCAGCAGTGTCGGCAAAAGGAAGAAGACGAGCTGCAGAATTTCAGATTTTTCTTGTCTTTTTATACTAACATACTTTTCAAAATTACACTTTAACCCCGAAACTTTTTAAAATTGCACTTTGGCCCAAAAATTCTGACACACACCCCTCTCCTATTAAACAATACTAACAACTCACCAATAATAATTTCCAACATCAAATCTTTTCCAAATAAAATTCTAATTAAATCATTTTCCTAAAAAAATTACTTCCAAAATAAATTTTCTAACAATTAACTATATTAATTATAAATAAACTAATTTTTTTTCCACTTAATGCAATTATATTCTAGAATTAATAATATTATTAATACGGAAGCAATTATCGAGATGTTACAGCTCTTCCCCTCTTAGAAAATTTCGTCCCCGAAATTTACCTCATTCGAATAGCTGCGGATACTGCTGACGCATTATTTCCTCGCTTTCCCAAGTTGCTTCTTCCACTTTATGACTCCTCCAAAGCACCTTAACCAATGGAATCTTCTTATTTCTTAGCTCTCGAATTTCACGATCCAAAATCTTCACAGGCTCTTCTTCATAGGATAAATCAGGCTGTACTTCAATAGATTCAACGGCTATCACATGCGAAGGATCCGATCTGTATCTCCTCAACATAGATACATGAAATACATTATGTATCTTATCCAATTCTGGTGGTAAAGCTAGTCTGTAGGCTACCGGTCCCACACGTTCAAGGATCTCATATGGGCCAATAAACCTAGGACTCAACTTACCTCTCTTACCAAATCTTAACACCTTCTTCCAAGGAGATACCTTCAGAAATACTTTATCACCAACTTCATACTTGATATCTTTCCTTTTTAAATCCGCATAAGATTTCTGACGATCGGATGCAACTTTCAATCTTTCCTTGATGATCTTAACTTTTTCTTCAGTTTGCCTGATCAATTCCGGTCCCACTAACTTGTCTTTACCAAGTTCAGTCCAACACAAAGGAGTCCTGCATTTTCTTCCGTACAAAGCTTCATATGGGGCCATGCCTATACTCGACTGATAGCTGTTATTATATGCAAATTCGATCAAAGGAATATTATCAATCCAACTTCCTTCAAACTCGATAACACAGCTTCTGAGCATATCTTCTAGCACCTGGATAACTCTTTCTGATTGTCCATCTGACTGCGGATGAAAAGCGGTGCTGAAACTCAATCGAGTACCCAAAGCTTCTTGAAATTGCTTCCAGAATCTTGCCGTAAACCTCGAATCTTGATATGATATTATCAACATTGGCACTCCATGCAATCGAACTATTTCCTTAATATACAGCTCTGCCAATCTTTCCAAAGAATAATCCATCCTGACTGGGAGAAAATGCACTGACTTAGTCAACCGATCTACAATCACCCAAATCGCATCTTGCTTACTCCGAGAAAGAGGCAACCCTGAAACGAAATCCATCGTAACACGATCCCACTTCCACTCAGGAATGAATATCGGCTGCAACAATCCTGAAGGAACCTGATGCTCTGCTTTTACCTGCTGACATACCAAACACTTACCCACATAGTCCACAATATCTTTCTTCATACCAGGCCACCAATACTGAGCCTTCAAATCCTGATACATCTTGGTGCTACCCGGATGCATCGAATATGGACTACTGTGAGCTTCCATCAGAATCCCCTTTTTCAACTCGGCATCATCAGGAACACAAACTCGATCTCTGAAGTACAAACAATCTTCTCTTAACACAAACTCAATCTCCTTCCCTTCTTGAATCGATCTACAAATTGCCATTAACTTCTCATCTTGCTTCTGCTTTTCTTGAATCTGCTGAAGGAAACTGGGCCGCACTTGCAATTCAGCTACTAAAGCTTGATCTTCTCTTATCTGCAACTGAGCATTCATCGCTCTCAAGGCAACCAAAGACTTTCTACTCAACGCATCAGCTACCACATTCGCTTTTCCTGGATGGTAGTCGATAATGCAATCATAATCTTTCAGCAACTCCATCCATCTCCTCTGCCTCAAATTAAGCTCCCTCTGAGTGGACAAATACTTGAGACTCTTGTGATCAGTATAGATATAACACTTTTCTCCATACAAGTAATGCCTCCAAATCTTCAAAGCAAAGACTATGGCTGCTAGCTCTAGATCATGAGTCGGATAATTCTTCTCATGATTCTTCAACTGCCTGGAAGCATAAGCAACCACCTTTCCTTCCTGCATCAACACACAACCAAGACCACTAAGAGAGGCATCACTATAGATCACAAAATCCTTACCAGATACAGGCTGAGTAAGAATTGGAGCCTCAATCAATATCTCCTTCAACTTATCAAAACTCCTCTAACACCTATCCGTCCACTCAAATCTAACATCCTTATAAAGCAATTTGGTTAACGGAACAGCCAAAGAAGAAAATCCTTTCACAAACCGCCTATAATAACCAGCCAAACCCAGAAAACTTCGAACTTCAGCAACATTCTTGGGTGGCTTCCATTCCACAATTGCTTCAATCTTCTTCGGATCGACCTTTATACCTTGAGCAGAAACAATATGCCCAAGAAAAGAAATCTCACTCAACCAAAACTCACACTTGCTCAGCTTGGCATACAACTGCTTTTCCCTCAACATCTGCAACACAATCCGAAGATGTCGATCATGCTCTACTGGAGACTGCGAATACACCAAGATATCATCAATAAAGACCACCACAAACTGATCTAGATACGGACGGAAAACACGATTCATCAAATCCATAAAAGCTGCAGGTGCATTCGTCAATCCGAATGGCATCACCACAAACTCATAATGTCCGTATCTCGTCCGGAAAGCTGTCTTAGGAATGTCTAATTCCTTCACCCTTAACTGATGATACCCTGATCGAAGATCTATCTTAGAGAAAACACTAGCTCCTCTCAACTGATCAAATAGATCATCGATCCTAGGCAAGGGATACTTATTCTTGATCGTCACCTTATTCAACTGCCGATAATCCACACACAACCTGAAAGACCCATCTTTCTTCTTCACAAACAATACCGGAGCTCCCCACGGAGATACACTAGGCCTTATAAATCCCTTGTCTAGTAATTCTTGCAACTGAATCTTCAATTCCTTTAACTCAGCAGGTGCCATCCTATAAGGGGTAACAATTACCGGAGCAGTTCCTGGCATTACTTCAATCACAAACTCTACTTCCCTATCTGGCGGCAAACCTGGCAACTCATCTGGAAACACATCTGGGAAATCACACACGGTGGGTATGTCCTGAAGATTAGATCCGGGCCTCTGAGAATCAACCACATGTGCTAGATACGCTTCACATCCTTTCTTGATCAACTTTCTAGCAACTGTGGCTGAAATGACATTAGAAAGGTAATCCACCCTTTCACCCACCATAACTATCTCTTTCCCATCGGCATTCCTCAAAGCAATCCTCTTCAGACGGCAATCGATTACCACCTGATGCCTGGACAACCAATCCATACCCAAAATTAAATCGAACTCTCGAAATGGCAGCTCCATCAAATCACCTGGAAACTCATAACCCTGAATCTGAATCAGACACTCTCTAAACACCCTATTCACAACCACACTATGACCCAAGGGATTACTAACCAACACCTCATGATCCGTAAACTCTGCCTGAAGACTCTGCTCTCTAGGAATAACAACACTGAGATATGAATGCGTAGATCCTGGATCTATCAATGCATGCACAGAAATATCAAAGACTGAGATTTTACCAACAATCACATCGGGCGCATCCTGCTCTTCCTAAGCCCTGATGGCATAGGCTCTAGCTGGCGCACGAGTCTCCGATCTGGCTGCTGACTCTGGAGTCCCTCTCTGAACACTGCCCTCCGTCCCAATCTGACTAGGTCTCCGCCCTCTCGAAGCTGTAGGAGCTGATCTCTCTGGCTGAGGAGCTGGCGTAGGTCTATTCTTCGGACAATCTCTCTAAAAATGATCTCGAGAACCACACCTGAAACAGGCTCCCGTCAACCTCCAGCACTCTCCTGGATGCCTCCGACCACAATGCTCACATAAGGACTGGGCTGATCCCCTAGCTGTACTACCTGGGGCACTGGCAACTGAAGCTGCTGACGGCGCTGGCCTAGCAGAAAACCCCTGACCCTGTCTCTGCGGTAACGGCTGACTACTTGCCTGAGGACCCTTGAACCTCTTACTTGACGACTGAAATGAACTAGACTGCCCTGGTCCTCTCTTCTGCTGGCTTCGATCTTTTCTAGCTTGCTCTTCTTTCTTCACTCTTTCCACATTCAGAGCTGCAGATACCAATCTGGGAAAGTCCTCTATCTGCAAAGCTGTCAACTGGAAACGAATATAATCATTCAAACCATCTTCGAACCTCCTGCATCTATCAGCCTCTGTCGCCACTATCTCTCTGGCATACTTGCTTAATCGAATGAACTCTCTCTCATACTCTGTCACTAACATCTGCCGCTGCTTCAAATTAATGAATTCTCTCTTCATGCTGTCAATATGAATACGACCAACATACTTCCTCTGGAACTCTCTCTGAAAGAACCCCCAAGTCCTTTCCTCCGGTCGTTCAGACTGAGAAATGGAAGTCCACCACTGGTAGGCATCCTCCTGCAATAATGAAACTGCACACTCCAAACTCTCCTCAGGGGTGCAGTGCAACTGCTGCAAAATCCGCTCTGTCCGCTCCATCCAAAACTCAGCTGCGGACGCATCCTCGTCTTTCCTACCGTGGAAATCTGTAGGTCTATATTTAGCAAGCCTCTCAATCACAGATCTCCTCGGAGCAGCTCGGGCCATCTGCTGAAATAACTCTGCCATCTGCTGCATAAGGGCCGGCTGACCCTGGGCTTCGGGTACTGACGTCCCCCGACTGGACGATCCTCCGGATGCACCTCCGGCTACACTAGCAGGACTACCCGGCCTGCTCCTATCACTCCCCTCAACTCTCGGAGCCTCTAAGGGGTCCATCTTTTAACCTATTTAAGACAAAAAGAAATCCGCGCATCAGAGTCACATTCTCCTATACCATTCCTATATGTAATGCATGTACACTCAAATACAACATTTCTTTTTCAAAATCACCAAATTTAAGAAAATCCCGAACCTTTGCTCTAATACCACTAAAATGTAACACCCTCCCCTCGATCCTCGGCGTACCGGACACCGATAACCGAGGCGGAGGACGTTACGTTATTTTCCATACTTATTTACGAAAATACATTTACTCCTTTAATATAATTAGTAAAAATATATATATAATTATTGAAAATCCGGCAGAGTTTCTTCTGTTTTATTGAGAAACCAAAATTTTTAAAACCTGCATAATCAAATAAACACTTCAAATATAATTTCCATTTTCTCAACTTCTATACTCGGACACCCCGTCCGTCTCAAAATCACTTCAGCACACAATCTCAACCCAAAGTAAACATTTTCTAATTGTACTTTCCAAACAAAATAAACACAGATACTTTAAAACACTACATCGATTAATTTTCTCATCTTTTTGAGAAAACGTTTAAAAACATAATTCAAAATTTATATACATTAGAATTTACAAGGTTTTACATATATATATGCATTTAAATATTACAAAATATAAGTTCATAACATTTCTTTAATGTAACAAAATATGCACATGTCAAAAATGTCTACCAAAATGATTGGAATTTCTGCTGTGACTCTAGAAGCGCACTGAGATGATCTTTTTGTCGAACTCCTCGCTCTCAGATCACATCAACTACCTGCGCGTGGAAAATCCAACGCGCTAAGCTAACATAGCTTAGTTGGTATACACAAAATAATATCAAGCATAAATTCCCACAAACATAACATATCGAAATCACAGAATTTCATAAACACCGCACGTACATATTATCTTTTTATAAAAAAACAATTAACGTTCAATATAATATATTTTCAAACAACCAATCGAAACTTTATAAAATGTAATTCAAAAACATAGATTCCACTCAAATTCATTATCGAGTATTATTATATCATAAGAGCCTTTCGTAAATGCTGTCACGATACCATGGATCGGTACGGATTTCACATCTATCTCCGGCATCGGACACTCGGTGCCTACCCGCCGGAGCTCAATTTCACAATCATTTCACATTCTGGACCGGACACTCGGTGCCTCTCAAAGTCCGTTAATCACATCATATATAAACGTAACGGCGCAGTACTGCTAATAATATCCTATTGGCATGTCAAACACCAATCTCCACCTACCAATGTACAGGTTTACTCAGGCTCTCTATAATTTTATTAATAACGAATATTATGAATTTCAATTAAACTTTATTACACAATTTCATTCGTTTCTCATTTCCTCTTGATTTCAAAAGATGGTTTTTCGAATTTTTTCTCTTCGAACCCATCATTAATCACACAACTCATCGCAACATAATATAAATAGCATGTGAATACAAACGAAACGATAAAAATGCCACTTGTTTTCTTTATGTCTTCAATTTCGACTAAGGGGTAAAACTCTTGAAAATTGATTTCGTTTTCAAAAGTCATGTCACAAATCACTTTAATACCATTCGTTAAACACGTATATAAGTTTAAAAAGACAAAAATACCCCTAATCCTTAATTAATTCAAATTCGGATTTAAAGGGGGTTTTATACGAAAACTAGGGGTGGGCACAAAAACATGGAACCGATCCGAACACCCTGATCCGGTTCGATCCGTGGGTGTTCGGATCGGATCACATGTTGAAAAGTAAGGTGTTCGGATCCTCACTTGTGAAAACACCATGTTTCACGGATCGGATCGGATCGGGGTATCCAAAACCGATCCGATCCGTGAACCCGTGAACAATGATACATACGTAATTTCATATGCCTCTATATAAAGTCAACGTAATTTGATGTTGGTAGCCGACAAAGGAGATGTTGCACGTGTTTGATGTTGAGTAATTTGTATGAATGTTTACAAATTTTGGGAGATATGTATTACAATTCACGAAGGTACACCAACAAGATATCTCTATTTATCTTCTTATCATAAGTTGAAGTTGAAAGTAGGTGTTCTGATCCGGTCCAATCCGGTCCGATCCGTGAACTAGGTGTTCGGATCGGATCGGTTCCTTCTCCTTGATGGATCATGTTCGGATCCAAAAATGGCGATCCGCGAAGTTACCATGTTCGGATCGGATCCGGTCAGAAGCGATCCGAACATGGTGTTGCCCACCCCTAACGAAAACGGTATTTCACTTGATTTTAACCCATAAAATCTCTTTCATTGTTATCCTACCAATACATACATATCATAAATAACAACTCATTACATAAAAATCATATTAACGCAGAGATACGAAACGAAATAATAAATTTTCGCCACTAAAAAAAAAAATAAATTTCGAAAACAATTGTATACCAACCTTTTAGAGCTTATAATCAAGCTCCTAGCCCTCCAAATAGAAGCTCAAAGCTTCTCCTTGCCCTTACTAGATTCCCCACGCCCTAATTTATCACCTAAAGTTTAACATTTATACTTTTAAAACCATAAAAACCAAAATAACTTAATTAAATGCAAAATCTACTAATTATTCATGCTTATGGATGTATTTACATGCTAATTAATCTATTTGAACACAAATAAAATCACCAAACAACCCTTACCTCACTTAATCCATTAAGATCCGAAAATATAACGTGAGATTTAGAGGGCTTTTGCAAGAAATGGGATTGTACATATATAAGAGGGCTTAAATGAAAGAAAACTAAAGTAATTTTGACTTGGAAAATGAAAAAAAAAATCTGGAAAGAAGTTGCAGCAGCAGTGTCGGCAAAAGGAAGAAGACGAGCTGCAGAATTTCAGATTTTTCTTGTCTTTTTATACTAACATACTTTTCAAAATTATACTTTGACCCCGAAACTTTTTAAAATTGCACTTTGGCCCAAAAATTCTGACACACGCCCCTCTCTATTAAACAATACTAACAACTCACCAATAATAATTTCCAACATCAAATCTTTTCAAATAAAATTCTAATTAAATCATTTTCCTAAAAAAATTACTTCCAAAATAAATTTTCTAACAATTAACTATATTAATTATAAATAAACTAATTTTTTTTTTCCACTTAATGCAATTATATTCTAGAATTAATAATATTATTAATACGGAAGCAATTATCGGGATGTTACAGAAACACTAAATCTTGAGTAGGAAAATGAGAACAGAAGAGAGAAGAAGAAAAAACCTCAAATGGCTTGCAAGAGATGAGCAAGAAAGGCAGGATGTCTCTTCCTTTTGGTAAAGCCTCTATTTATTGGTGGAGGAGGTGTCATAGGAATTTATTGTAAAGTAAATGTCATGGTTAATAACTTGTTGGTTACAGGGTTTAATAGTATAATTTATGATATATCAGTTACAAGGTTTAATGATATGATTTATAACATGTCGATTACAAGGTTTAATGGTATGATTTATAACATGTTGGTTACATGATTTAATGTCCTGGTTTATGATATATCAGTTTCAGGGTTTAATATCATAATTTATGATATATCGGTGTCAAGGTTTAATATCATAGTTTATGACATGTTGGTCATAAGGTTTAATACATTTTCCATTATAATTTATTTAACCTCATGCATTAAGAATAATTAATCATCACTTAAAATTAGACCTTATTTGAGTTGGATCAACCAAGTTTCTGGGCTATTCACTTGGGCCATTAGCTTGGGCCAATTAATATGTTGAATTAATATATCATAACAAGCTTTGAGCTTTCATTGAGCTTGGAAATTTTTTACCACTATAATAGTGATGCTAAACCTATGATTCATATTGGCTCTTACTAGATGCTATATTGGAAGAAATGGCTTTATAGGCTCCATGGGTTTGCATACTAAAGGACATATAAGTCAGCCTTGAGAATTAGTAAATTATGTCTTAATTATCACTTTTATACAACTTGAAAACTAAACTATTTATGCACCTGATATTGATAAATTATTGTTGGGTAAGCTCAATATCACTATCCTTGACAGTAGCTACAACAGTTGCATCATGTGTTTTTTTTTTTTTTTGGTTTTTGCTTCTTGATTGTTGGTTTTTTTCCCTGCTTCTTCATTGTTAGTTGTTTTCCCCGTTTCTTCAATGTTGGTTCTTTTCCTGTATCATTACAACAAAATAATGCAATGCATTTTATTAAGAAAATACATGATAATGCATTTTTTTACATATTTTGCAACGACAAACCTAAGTTTTGGAGGATGCAGCATGACCTTTATTAGGTGCCTTTCTTTTAGCCTTTGTTAGTCTGCCTATCTTGGCTCATACCTAAGGTGGTAGAATTTTTTCAAACTCAAATGTGGGCCATTTGCTTTCATCTGGAATTGGTTTATTAACCCACTGTAAGTTAGCTGCATAGCTTCTTTGGTGTAGTACCAATGCATGTAATCATGTGGAAGCTATTTTCGATACATTAAGACAACAATGACATGCTTGCAGGGAAGTCCAGTGATTTGTCAGTCCCTACAATCACAGGTTTTTCTTTTTTCTTTTTTTAATTAATGTTGACTAATATTCTCTTGTCCTTTAAAAATGCATTGAAATCAGCAACATTGCCTATCTTTACTGCTGCCCACAGGTTTCCATTTATAGAGTCATTCTGAAAGATAGTTGTGAAATTAGCTAGCTTGTGTCTGAAATAGTACCTTTTCCTAGCATGTGGCCACTCCTTTGCTAAAGTTGAAATATAACCTTTTTGATGATCACTCATAAAGCAAATAGACCTTCTATCATTCCATCCCAAACACTCTTTAAGCAAATATAAAACCAAGTCCAAGTATTAGTATTTTCAATCTCATATACACAAATTACAATAGGGAAAATCCTTGAATCCCCATCTAGTGGTTTTGCTGATAGTATGACTCTTTGAAAAGGACTTGTGAGGTGGCAGCCATCAATACCTATAAATGGCCTATGACCCCTTGTGAACCTAATTTGATGCGCATTGAAGCTTAAGAAAAACCTTTAAAATCGAGGATTACAACTAATGCTATGGTCAACCAAAACCTTAGCATAAGAGCTTGGATTCATTTTCAAAACCATATTTACATACTTTCTTACCTTAGTATATGATTTCACATGGTCTTTTTTCAAATTGTTAAGCACTTGCTTCTTTGCACGATAGGTTACTTGTAAGGCACAATCAACTACAAATCTCTCCTAAACTTCATTCTTCAAAACGTCCAAAGTAATACGTGGATTAGCTTTTATTGTCTTGCCTAGTATAAAGGCAACCAAGATGCATTAGCTTCCTTATTTATTGCCACCCTTGGACACATGTTATGTCCCTTAATAATACTCTTCACCTCAAATGTGACTCCATTAGAAAGTCGGGACACATGTACTCTCCAGTCACATGTTGCATTCGTACAAGTGATCGTGTATCTACATAAGTCATTCTTCATATTTTTCAGTTCAAATCCCTCCTGGATAGCATATCTTTTGACAACATCCCGAACAAGTTTTGCATGGTGGCCAAATACATGACCCTCTCTCAAGGACATGGAACCATTTGGATTCAGAGCCCATTAATGTTGACAACAATATCTAGCCATTCTAGCAATCCCATTATCATCCTTATCAGAGGATAAAATAATCACTATATCCTCACCATTTGGATCACAATAATCTATGTTTGCATCTTCACTTCCTTCATCCATTAAGCTCAAATTTGACCCATCAATTGACTCACCTATTGACTGATCATCTATCTTATAATCTTCATCAACCTCACCATTAGAAGCCTCTATATTTATTGCTAGTTTAGTTTCTGTTGCAACAATTTTGTGATAAAAACCAATCTGGTAAATTTCAATTTCATCCATAACCTTTCATAAAAGTTTTATTTTTAAACGTAAATTGGTTTATAATCCCGTTATCCCTAAATTACTATGAAATTTATCAAGTTAATTAGTCCCCACTATCAATTAAATGTCAATCAAACCTAACAAAGTAGATGTCATTTTCGTCTTTGGGTAAAATCATTTTAATTTTAATTAAAATATTATTTAAAAATAAAAAGAAAAAAGAAAAAAAAGAAATAGATCTACATTGTCCATCCAAAAATGGACGGTGGAAAAATATTTAAAAAATAAAAAATATATATAAAAAATAAAAGTTAGAAATCAAGATGGAACTCCACTGTCCATCGAGATTAAATTTATTAATAAAATTATTATTAAAAAAATTAGTCGAACCAATCAACCATCGATGTTGATATGATTTAAAGCAGACAGCATAACCACTAGATCGTATTTGACAATATGATATAAAGAACCAAATCGTCTAACAACGATCTAGTTTAACCCAAATCGTTGATTTGGGTTAAAAACTGGCTAGATCGCCTAATTATAATCTAGGTCTTCTAGATTGTGCTTGACGATATGGGTTACACCCTTAGACGATGATGGATATCATCAACCACGAAGATTTTGAGTCTCCATTTGATGGAGATCCAACTAGAAATTTCTTTAAAAGGAAAAAAATCTTTCTAGTAAAGTTATCCACCATTGATGGATCTCCATCAATAATAAAGATCCACTAGATTATAATTTTATTTATTTTTATTTGTTAAAAAAATATTCCTACAAATTAATTTTATATTTTAAAATACGACACATGTCAACATTATTGGTTTGAAATTATTTAATTTTTTGGAAAATTTTTTAAATGGACATGTGTTGCTTTGTTATAGGTGGAAAGCTTAAAATTAAATTGTTCTGTTAAAGAGCAAAATAGTACTTTTACTTTGTCCAAAAATTTTAATGGTAAAATGGTATTTTTCATTTTTTCTGTCATGTTGATCATTAAAAATTTTGGTCATAAAGATCAAATTAATGAATTTTTTGATAATTTAGAGATAATGAGATCACAAATCAATTTACGTTTAAAAAATTAAAGTTTCCTAAAAAGTTAGGGATGATATCGAAATTTGCCCAAACCAATTCACATGACGATTGAAGAGATTCTTTATATCTAATGATGAGTAAATTACAATTTAGCTATTTAGTTGAAACATAATTACAGGTGGAACAATACTTTCAGTTTTAATACAATTAACCCCTTTCCGTTAGAGAATCTCCGTTAAATTTAACAGTTAATAATATAAATATGATCAAAAGACCAAAATGCTCTCATAATCAAAATTAAATAAATATTTATTTAAAAATAAAAGTAATTAAAAAAATGTTCTTTTCATCTGGGAAAAAACATCGTCCATCTATTACAAAATCATACCCATCTTTAAAACATCAGTAGAAATTTACCCAAATAAAAAAAAAATACCAACCTAATGTGCAATCATCAATTTTCAACCCGCAAAAATCATTAATATCTACCCATTGCAATCACCAATTTAAAAAATCATCAACAATCACCAATCAAAAAATCTTCAACAATCATTAGTTCAACTCCATTAACAAGCAATCATCAACATTTTCAAAAAAGGGGGAAAAAATTAACAATCAACCCAAAAATATCAAGGACCTAGATTTCATTTAAGTTCGAAAGTTCGCTTCAAACCCATATTTCATTTGGATTTATTCAATAGAACCTAGATTTCATCTGGATTTTTTAATGAACCTAGATTCATCTGGGTTTGATTCAAACCCAGATGATTCTAGATTTGAAGGAGAAGAAAAGAAAAAAGAGAAGAAGAAGAAGAAAAAGAAAAAGAAAGATCAGAGAAAAAGAAGAAAGATGAATAAGAACAAGGTAGAGACGGTGACTAGCTGGTGGGAAAGAATAAGGGGAGAGAGAGAGATATATATATATCTTATTAAAACAATTAATTCTAAAAGAAAATAAAAAATATTGTAAACAATGTTAAAAGATAATTTTACCCTTCAATCTGTTGACTCTTGGACTTGTAATTACGTTTCAATTAGGAAGCTAAATTATAATTTACTCTTTAATAATATACCTATGGATTCTATGATAAGGTTGATAAATCAATTTTAAATTAATTTGGGATGAGATTTTGGGACTTTTGTAAGAATTAGTAGTTAGTGCTTTTGATTTCCAATTCAAGTTCCACCGTATTTATTGACTTCCATGTATAGAAAGTTTTCATCCATGATCCTAAGAGTAAATGACATTCACTAACCATTGCTTTCACTGATTACATTATATATATATATATATAAAATATTTTTTTATATAATTTTAAAAATAATTACATTGTGATCAATTGTACTAATGGTAATAGGGGAAAATACAAATTTACCCTTTCTTATTGAACAAAAATTGTTTTTGCCAATCAGGTTATGCCACATCCCACCAAAAATTAAATAATTTCAATCATGAGTAAATTGCACACTCCTAACATAATTACACAAATATATGACTTTATGATGCAATTTTACAAACATTAACTAATGTTTTATAAGTATTGCAACAACATTCTCTACCATTAATTGACTAACTATATTGTCAATGATTAATGGTCAAAGCTGGAAAAAAACTTAAATATCTCTTGTTTAATGAGTTAAAGATTAAAAAAGAATCCATAGTCATTATTTTAATATAAAAAATGTATTAAAATATAAAAATTATTAAACATTAATATTTAAAAAATAATAATAATATTCTACTCTTGTACCCTGTTCATCTTCTACATCATCAATATTCAATAATGATCAATATACAAACCTAGATTCATTAAAACAAAAATACACAAACCAAATTAAAATCCAAATTAAACCTTATTGGCTCCATTGGTTTTTAATTTTGGTGATCAATTTTCTTTTAAAAAAAGGTTTATTTTAATTCATAGCTCAATATATTAATTTTTCAAGCTTTAAAATATTAATAGCTTTATATATAGAGATATCAAGGAAAGTAGAAGGGCAAGAATTGAAGAAGACAATGAAGAAGAAAAGGTAGAAGGCTATATGCATTCTAAAATTATTTGATCAGTAACTTACCAATGATATCCGTAAAGAAATGGTGATGGTAAATTTTCTAGCTCAATCATATTTACATATTCGTAAGGTTTTTGCTAGTAGTTTTAACAAAAGATCATGCTACCATTAATTCTAGATCCATTCTTCTTGTTGGGTTATTTAGGCCTTGGGTCAGGTTTACCCAAGATGACCCAAAACTCGAACTTGTATGCATGATTCAACTTAAGACCCATAAGTTTTATATGGATAACTGTTTTAGCAGTTGTTGTCAGTTTCCATAACAACTGCTCTTGGTAGTTAATGAATACGTATATAAAAGAGGGTACAGTTTTGCAATGGGTGTATATGAGAAAAATGCATCAGAAAGATTGAGCGTACAAAATCAAACATTTACAAAAGAGAACCAATGCAAGGCTTTTACACTATGGATTGTGGTTTTGGTTTCAAACCTTTGTGACCAAATTCCGACTAGTTGAACAACATACTTTTAGGAGTTTAAGCAACAATTTACGTTTTTCATTCCATTTTATTTCATTTAATTTATAGTTATCAAATGTACAATAGATTCTTGTTTTTTATTATCACTTCTTAAATATGAACTATTGCTAACATGAAACCATTCATGGTACAACTGTTCCTAAAGTTGACATCATGCTCCATTGAACTAGTTTTAACAAATTAAGGATCATGTTCTGTCGACATTGGCAATAAGCTTTGTAAATCTCATTGCTAGAACCTACCAATGCACATGTTGAATATTGCTGATGGATTTTATAAATCTTAAACTTTTTAATTTTGTAGTTTATCACATCATCATATGGATCTTGAGACCGGATCATATCATTCAAAGATATGATATGACCTCGGAAACAACCATCCAAGACAAAGGGTTCTTGCGCCTTCCATAAACCGCCTACCTTTTCCACATCTTTTTGGTTTGGAGGGCTTTATATTAGAGGAAAAATTGGACGTAGTCTTTGTTTATAGTTATAGTTGTCACCAGTTGGTCATCATCGTATTAGAGGGCTAATTGCATCAATATCCTGTTGATGTGTGTGGTGGGATTGAACTATGGTATGTCAACTCGAAGTGGGCTTGCTAGTTGACTTCTTTGGAACCCGACAAAGAGAGTGCAGTGATCTTGACACTGAGATGATGCTGGTCAAACATCCTTCAACGTTAGATTAAACGTGATAATGCAAGTAACTGTAAACAGCAAAAGTAAATAGCGTCATCCTAGTGAAAGTAAGACAATAAATGTTGATGATATAAGCTGTTGGACAGAGTTGATGGTGGCCTGAATTGGCGGTCCGACACTGGGGGAGTGGCACCGAGTAAATGTGGATGACAAAGTGGTGGTTGAAGTAAGTGAATCCGGCTTTGAGCAGACAAAGGAGGGAACATGACGGAGAATACGCATGGCGGAAGACTCTCGGAGCCTAACCTGAAGGTTGGTCGGAGTTGAATCACTGTAATCCCTAGTGATATTTCGCCAGAGTGTCTGTATGCATGAGTGTAGAATGCACTATCTTCAGGGTGTTGTGCCCTTTTATAAATGACCATAAGCCTACAAAGTAGAACGCTCACCTAAATAGGTGAGCTTAGGAGTCCGTGTTTGGGTGAACCATGGGTTCATCGTAGGAAGAAGTTTCAAGTAGGTTAGGTTTGGTCATGCTAGAGTCAGAATCGGAGCACCAGCTTTTGGGCCTAAACCATGCCGACCGAACTGCTGGGCTAGACTCATTCCTCTACTAGGATACAACTTGGGCCCAATGTTTTTATGAGCCAAAATTTATGTCCACTACAACTAGTATACATATAAAACTAAACCTAAAACTAAAACCAAAACCAAAACCGCCTTTCCCTCTGATGCAAATAATTTGATTCTTCTTTCGTACTAGAATGATCAAAATTAAGCATAACTCTTTGATTTCTCATTCAATCCCCATTTTATCATCTTCCTGCCAAAATGTGCTGTCTATCTTCACCAGGTTGATTTCCATTAACTCTCCCGACGATCTGCAAGGTCTGGTTGACCCCGAATACAATCCCATTTCGATGGACACCAACAACAGGCATCAGGTCGATGACTTTTTCTTCTTGCGTGATTCATTGATGAAGTCCGATGCCGCCGATTCAACCCCAAAATCTGATGATGCTGGTAAGTGCTCCAACCACCACGCCTTTCTCATTTCCAATGCCTTGTTGAACAACAATGACGGCTTTGGTAACGATACTGTTAAGTTTCTTAGGAAATTTAGAGACAAGTTGAGTGAATCTTTAGTGATTGATGTCTTGAGGACTTTAGTCGAAAAACCTCAATTGGGTGTTAAGTTTTTTATGTGGGCTGGTAGACAAATTGGGTACTCACATACTACGCCTGTTTATAACGCGTTGTTGGAGATAATTGAACGTGACAGTAATGATAGGGTGCCCGAGCAGTTTCTGCGTGAAATCGGAAGGGATGATAAAGAAGGGGTTGGCAAGTTGCTGAATGTTTTGATTCGTAAATGTTGTCGAGCTGGTTTGTGGAGTGTAGCTTTAGAGGAGCTAGGGAGGCTTAAGGATTTCGGGTTCAAACCCACACGGGCAACTTATAATGTGTTGATTCAAATCTTTTTGAGGGTGGATCGATTAGACACTGCTTATTTGGTGCATAGAGAGATGTTGGATCTGGGTTTTAGTATGGATGGATTTACTTTAGGTTGTTTTGTGCATTCTCTTTGTAAAGTGGGGAGGTGGAGGGAAGCCTTAACCTTGATTGAGAAGGAAGAATATGTGCCTGATACTGTGCTTTATACGAAGATGATATCTGGGTTGTGTGAAGCTTCGCTTTTTGAGGAAGCTATGGATTTTTTGAATAGAATGCGGTCTACTTCTTGTATTCCTAATGTTGTGACTTTTAGGATTTTTCTTTGCGGGTGTTTGAGGAAAAGAGAACTAGGTAGATGTAAGAGGATTCTCAGTATGATGATCATGGAAGGTTGTTATCCAAGCTATAGGATATTTTGTTCTCTTGTTCATGCTTATTGTAGATCAGGAGATTACTCTTATGCCTATAAGTTGACCAAGAAAATGGTTAAATGTGGGTGCCAGCCAGGATATGTGGTTTACAATATATTGATTGGTGGCATTTGTGCCAATGAGGAGTTGCCCAGTTCTAATGTGCTGGAGTTGGCTGAGAAAGCTTATGATGAAATGCTTAATGCAGGAGTTGTACTAAATAAAATTAATGTTAGCCATTTTGCACGGTGTCTTTGTGGTGCTGGAAAGTTTGAGAAAGCATATAGTGTTATTCGTGAAATGATGAGTAAGGGTTTCATCCCTGACACAAGTACATACTCTAAAGTAATCGCTTATCTATGTGATGCCTCTGAAGTAGAGAAGGGATTTTTATTGTTTCAAGAAATGAAACAAAATGGTTTGGTTCCTGATGTCTACACATACACAATATTAATTGACAATTTTTGTAAAGCTGGCCTTATTGAACAGGCTCGCAACTGGTTTGATGAAATGATAAAAGAAGGTTGTGCCCCAAATGTAGTAACTTATACTGCTCTTATACATGCTTATCTTAAAGCAAGAAAGCTGTCTGCTGCAAATGAACTCTTTGAGATGATGTTATCTAAGGGTTGTGTTCCTAATATTGTGTCATTTACAGCTTTGATTGATGGCCATTGTAAAGCTGGAGAGATTGAAAAAGCTTGCCAGATTTATGCAAGAATGAGGGATGATGTGGCAATTCCAGATGTAGATATGTACTTTAGGCTTGTTGACAGCAACAGCAGGGAGCCAAATGTTTTTACCTATGGAGCTTTGATAGATGGTCTGTGCAAAGTACACAAAGTCAAAGAGTCCCATGACTTATTGAATGCTATGTCAGCAGAAGGTGCTGAGCCAAACCATATTGTGTATGATGCTCTTATAGATGGATTTTGCAAGGTTGGGAAGCTTGATGAAGCACAAGTGGTGTTTGCTAAGATGTCGGAGCGTGGATACAGTCCAAATGTGTATACTTACAGCTCTTTGATTGACAGAATGTTTAAGGATAAGCGACTGGATCTTGCTTTAAAAGTCTTGTCCAAAATGCTAGAAAATTCTTGTGCTCCTAATGTCGTAATCTACACAGAGATGATTGATGGCCTCAGTAAGGTTGGAAAGACAGATGAAGCTTATAAGCTTATGTTGATGATGGAAGAAAAGGGTTGCTATCCAAATGTTGTGACTTATACAGCCATGATTGATGGCTTTGGCAAAGTGGGTAAAGTTGACAAATGCCTTGATCTTTTTACACAAATGAGTTCCAAGGGTTGTGCACCAAATTTCATCACTTATCGGGTTTTGATTAACCATTGTTGTGCTTCTGGTCTTCTAGATGAGGCTCACCAACTTTTGGAAGAGATGAAGCAAACATACTGGCCTAGGCATGCAGCTGGCTATCGTAAGGTCATTGAAGGGTTCAGCCGAGAGTTCATAGTCTCTCTTGGCCTTTTAGATGAGATCAGTAAAAATGATTCATTACCTTTCTTACCTGTTTATAGAGTACTGATTGATAATTTTATAAAAGCCGGAAGACTAGAGATGGCTTTAGAGATGCATGAAGAGATGGCATCATATCCATCAACTTCATTGGCCAACAGGAGCACATATATTTCATTAATTGAGAGCCTCTCTCTTGCATGTAAGATTGATAAAGCTTTTGAGTTGTATGCAGACATGACAAGAAAGGGTAGTATACCAGAGCTAAGTACATTTGTGCATCTCATTAAAGGACTGATTAAAGTTAACAGGTGGGAAGAGGCCCTTCAACTGTCAGATAGTATATGTCACATGGTTCGTCTCTCTCTCCCATTCCCTCCTTTCCTCCCTCCTCCACCTAATGTTAAGCTGTAACTAATTTGTCGATGTTCAAATGTGTAAAAATGCATATTGTTGGAAACGAATGATGGAAATCCAACAGCAAACACTAGCATAACAAAGTTAAACCTAAACATTTTTACTTCAAATCAAAAATATCATCTATGCTATTCTGATGATATGTACATCAGATATGCATTTTTACTTTCAGTGCAGTCCTTAATATAACTGTGTCTGTCCATCTATTCTCTCCTGCTCCAACTTTATTGTCTGTAAGGGGTTTGAACTATAAAGAAAGTTGGGCTCAAGAGCTTTATTCAGAGCTACATTTTTCCACCAAGCTTGTTGTTACATGACATTGCATTCTGTATTCGATGTTTTCTGCAGTGTAGTAAATCTAAAACCTCCCTTCTGTATAGCTCCTAAGATATATTATTGTCCTTTGTTAGTGAGGAGATGTGGCCTCTGTGGCTTCAAATGTCTTAGGACTCAGCCTATGCTAAGTGGACCCAGTTCTTATTTAATCAGCACATTATAAGGTTTTACATCTTGGAAAATTCTAGCATCTGACGCTCATCTTAAAGACCAGCAGCATAAAAATGGTTTACCACATAGGAGGTGAGTTTGAAGCTCCTTCATGGTGTCTTGCTTGACCAAGATATCCAAAAATGAGACTGGAAAATCTATTTTCTGATTATGTGACTAAAGGATATACATTGACATATCTAAAAATGAGACTGTAATATCCATTTTCTAATTATGTGATTAATGGATATACATTATGTGTGAAGATCCACATTTTTCACCAAAGGTTTTACAATTAGTGAGCTATTCAACAGAGATGGGATATAAGGATTATTGTGTGAAGTTATTGGCATTGAAGAATAGGTTCCATGACAGTGTTTTGAGTTTATTTATCACACTATTTGGAGAGTTTTATCAGGGAAACTTTTACCTTCTCTATGTCTTTCAAGTTACATGTGATGGATAAATGCTTAGAAATGTGTGATTGTGAGGATCTTTAGCGGCAAGTTGGGGAACTTTAATATAGGAAAAACATGCTCGAAACCTTTTGCTTGGGTCATGTGCTGAATTTTAGCTCAGACTGTATAGTCGACAGTCAACAATTACTGTCTTCTTAATATATTTTCTGATTATGCAGATGATAATTTTCTAAAAAACATTGAGATCTGAAGCTTTAAAATTTATGAAGAATTTTTATGCCATTAATTACAAATGAATATGCTTTCTGGTGTATATCAGAAGTCTTGATTTAAGCAGTTACTATTGCTGATAATTGTTGTTTTCCTCTTTTAAAAAATTCAGAATGTATTATTTTCTAACTTAGCCATTTGATTCTTATTTCTATGTTTAAAATTTAAAATTTCTATTTGAGCAGGATCTTCAATGGCTCCAAGAAGAAAAATCTGGTTCCATATAGGCTTTTCTACATGTTTTCTTTAGATCTGATGCCTCAACGTTGCAAGGCCACAAGTTCTTATCAGAAATGGTTCTACAGAAGCAGAATTTTTTGTGCATGCATATCAAAATGAGGAGATGCTTAGCAGTTAAATGCTTCTTTAACTGAATATGTATACTGGGTTTCATTGGTTTCCCCATGATATGCAACAATGAATCTGAAGAAAGATGTACACTGTGGGTCCAAATGTGGAGAAAGTTTGTTCTCTTGTTACCCAAGCTGACAGAGTCAATAACAGTATGTCTCTCAACTTTTGTCCAGATTTACTATTACATGGTTTCACATTAAGCAGATATTGCTGATTGGTTGTGATGCATCCTACTTACTTTAAAAGAGATTCACTGCTGCAGTTCACTCCCTTTACAATTACAAGGTCAGTATAGTTAGAATCATTATCCATTCCCATAATAGAGTCATAATAGTGTACATATTTCTTTTCCAAGTTCATTAAAATATAACATTATTATATACTCTTTAATTCACATTGTAGAGTATCTCAAAAAGAGAGAGAGAGAGAGAGAGAGAGAGAGAGAAGTATGGTAGAAGCCTTTCCTTGTGAACCTAGTTCTAATCAGCTTCAATTTCACTCAAAACATTTTAGTTATATTTAGCTCTTTACAGTATCAGTTGTTGTATTTTATTTAAAACCTAGATTGAGGAAAATATATCCAGTACCTTTTTTCTTTTTCCTTTTTTGGTTTCGCTTTCCCATTCTTAGACTCCCTTTCATTTCTTTGATTATTTACTTTTGGGATACTTCTAAATAAACACCAGACACACCCACCCACCCCAATATTTGATGCAAATATAGTTGGCAATTTTAGACACCATCTCCACACCACCCCCCCCCCCCCCCCCCCCCCCCCCCCCCACCCATGTTAACAATTCTGTTAGAAGAATGGGATTGCCATTAGTAGTGTTAGGGTAAAAAGGTCATTTACCCTAAATCTTATATTAAAATATTTTTAACAAAAAAAATAAATTAAATTAAAAATAAAATTAAACTAAAAATAAAAATGACCTTTAATACCCACCATCCATTAACATAGATGATCGGTGGACTTTTTTTTTTTTTGGTTAAATTTAAAAAAAAAAAATCTAAATGTGAAAAAAATAAATAAACAAGTGAAGATCCAAAATAAATCTCCACCATCCATCAACATTGATGGACAGTGAAGATCCAATCTAGGTCTCTACCTCAATTGATGGAGATGGATTCCACCTCCGTTGATGGAGATTGATTGAACCTCCATCTCCATGGGTCATCCATCTTTGACGACAAGGATTGTTCGATGATGTTTGAAGGTGATAGTGGAGAGGTAGAGACGAGAGAGCTCCAAAAGATAGCATTTGGCATTTGACGGCGTGTCGGGGTTCAAGAGAGTTGCTACTCAGATCGTCAAAACGATCTGTAGTGTTCCATATCGATCGATGATCTAGAATGTTCTAGATCATCAGATGATCTAGATTTGGAACTAGATCAGCGATCAATCTAGTTCATGCTTTTTTAATTTTGATTTTTAATTTAATTTTAATTAAGTTTAATCTCCACTATCCATCTCTAATATGGATAGTGGAGATCTTTCCTTATATAAACCATTTAATAAAAGGACTCATAAATCATGGGTAAAGATGTCATTTAGTGCTCTGCATATGTCAGACTTCACTTTATTAATAGAAGACTTAACGGTTGGGTGTAAAATCATCAATTACGAAACTATGGGGTGTCTTTTCATAGTTGCGGCAAATATTGGGGTTTTTTTTAGAAATATCCCTTTACTTTTTCTAGCCAAGGGCCTTATTTTGATTATCTTGATGACCTATCCTTCTTCATTCCTGTTGTGCAGGCTGGTATTACTTGTTACTTGATGCACTACTCTTTGTTGATCAGTGATCATGAACAGGTCAGGTCATTTTAGTTTTCTTTTTATGCAGCTTTGACAATGATAAACACTGGCACATACAGATGCACACACATGGTATACGTTTTTCTAATGATTTAAATAAAAAACAAGCTATGTCAACTAATCGGATGATGGATTAAAAGAAATCAGTTATCTGTTTTAATTGCATTTGTAATTTAGTTCTTAATTGGCAAATCTGGTGAATGATTGTTTAATGTTGGATCAATTGAACTTCCTCAATTATATTAGTTTTGTTTTATTTTATTTTATTTTTCATTCTGTTTATCCCTTTGACGTGCTTCTTCCTGTAATATTGTGCTATATGTAAGCTACTTTATATGATTTTAGCATTATCTTAAATTGTGGCCAAACTTTATAGCAACATATAATCCCATTTATTTGTTGTATAATATCTTGTCTGAAAAAGTGACAGTTATACAGCTATTAATTTATTGAAGCATGATCAATGGTGTGTTTTATTGAAATTCTTGATGTTATGCTGTCTTCTTGCAATTGTTTTGACTTGGTATCATTGTCCTCATAGGATGCATAGAACTTTGTATGGAAATTTAATTACCTTTTTTCCTTTTTTTTTTTGAGGATTTATATATGAAGGGAAAAGAAATCGGAAAAAAGCATGATGGATAAGACTAGTTAAGGAAGAAAGCACTTGAGAGGCACCAAACAATAGAGTTCAAAATTTTTCCCTTAATATTGTTTGATCACTTTATTGTGTGCTCGGTATATCAGCAGAAAAATATGGATATTCAACTTATCTGCAATTTTGTGGTCTCACTGATGATATGGCTTCCTTTAAAGTTTTGACCAACTTGCATTAATGGAAAGGATGTTTAATCCATATCTGTGGTGGTTATCTGGCAAGGTCAGGTAGTACCTGCAGTGGCAGAGGGTACAGAGAGCTATGCGGGGCCATAGATATATTTGAGGGTACACTTTCCTATCATAATACCAAACTGGTTAGTTTTTCGGATTTAATTTAGCTTGAATATTTTATCAAAAAAGAAAAAGTTAAACAAAAAAAAAAAAAAAAAAAGCTTCGATGCATATTTGATAACTTTATCAAAGCTGAGCTTGCAAAATACTAAATTCACTTTTCAGTCTCTAATACAAATTATCAAAACTGTCTTGGACACATTTAAGACCTTGTATAAGCCTGAATCTGATGCTTGGAAGCAACTAATGTGATGTTTATGCACATGTAATTCATAAAAATAATCATTTTTAGTATTGATCTGGTGCCTTTTCTTTTTGTTTTTCTGGTGTAAAAGGCATATGAAAGGCATCAAATAAATTATAGTATGTCGATTCAATTAATTGGTTTGTTAATAAAGTTTTAAGTCTTAAAATTTCCGGTGATATTAATCATAGAAAGAAGGAAAGAAACTTTACATACTTAGATGATGAAGACAACAATGATGAAGAGACAAAGAATAATTAGAAGATGATGGGAGAGAGAATCAAATCCATAATCGGAGGCAAAATAGGGAAGTGAATTTGGAGAGAGCTTAGAGAGAGATGAACTGAGATTGTTGTTGACTTTGCTCAATAAATGGGGAACGGAAGGAATAAGATATAGATTGATTTCTATAAGAATTTTTTAAACTAATTTATTTATTAATTTTTACTTAGTTGATGAAAATAATATTTAATAAAGGTTAGTGGGTTACTCTTGGCATAATTTTTTTTATTGTTTTTTCTTTATTGTAATTGTTGATGAATGAATAGGTTGTAATTTTAAAATAGTTTCATCATTTCAAATTGAGGCGGCCATCTCTGATTGCTTTGAGGTGGCCGTCTCGATCGCTTTGAGGCGACTATCTCACCTCACTTTTTGTTTTTTTGAGATGACGGCATCACCTCACTTTTTGCCTTTTGGAACCTTAAATTCACTAATGGATATTTTGTGTTCTTTACAACATTATGGGGTACAAATCACTCTTCTTTTCTTGTATTTGCATTGCATATTTATTTTTCAGTTTATTTGTTGTCATTAGTTTGTTTAGTTTTTGTTTTGTATGGAGTGTGTATTTTGAGGGATAAGAATCATTTCGTCCCCATAATCAAGACTATCTTCATCTTTTTAGCTAATAAAACTGCCTTCATGCCATCAACACATGAAAACACTCCTTAGTTCTTAGTTTAGTTTATTCTAATGGAATTCCTGGCTCAGGCATTCATTAAAAATGGCAATGATTATAGGCTGGAAATTGAATGATGTTGACATGTAGTTCTTAGGGTCCTAATTTAGTGCTAAATGCTTAAGAGCAAACAGTTGAAGAGACCATTTGCGGACGACTGACTTCATGCTGTATACTAAGGATCATATATTCTTTTACATAATTGTTTTCTGGGCAGGGCTTTATTTTCTAATTTATATAAAGATCTAATGTGATGTCAAACTGCAGGTATTGGGCAGCTGTAAGTTCACAAATGTCTCACCACCACTTTCGAAGCGTGGCATTGCTCCAAAAGTTAAGTTGCAGGATAGTAGTCAACTTGAAAAGCTATACAATTTGATCCTTGCTTTTACCAATCATAACAGGTATTTGCATATTTTAGATCTTGCACCTCTCTTAAAAGCATCTGTTAATTGTAAGTCCATTATAATCAAATACTTGATCGAGTGTGGTCCATCAACCTAAAGATTAGAATACACCCTGCCAAAAGCCCCTTGTGCAACATGTAACTCTCTTCATTACATTGTACTTATTATCAAGAGCTATGGCAGGGCCTAAAAGCTCCCTTGGGAAAATCTAACAGTAAACAATGCTCCATAGGTTTCATCCTTACATTCTTCAGTGTGTCACTAGAATTGCATCTAACATGTCATTTACTGTTTTCTTGAGAAGTGAATTTCTGTGTATAATATTGTTTATATCATAGGGTTCGGCTCGGATTTGATGGACTCATCATGATATGGGAATGACATTGTTATCTAGCATGCACGTCTCACTGCAACTCTTTTAGCTTCTCACAAGCTGAAAGAGGTGAAATAAGTTGCACATAGAAGATCAAACTCTTGAAAGCTGCAATCATGGACTATAAAAGGGGAAGAGTAAAATTTTCGGAGTGGGGGCAAATCAATCTTCTTACAAAGAAAGTATTTTCTTGGTTGATCGAGTGTATTAATTAAGTTAATAATGTAATTAATCTACATCTTTGGACACACACACACACACTCACATATATATATATATATATATGTATATGTATATATTAGATTGAAGCTAATCATGGGCCATAAACGGCACATGTGTTTCTAGTAGTAGGAAAAAAATTTGATTGATGCTAATTATGGGCCAAGTATCGTCCCGCCCAGGCAGGATCATACTTTTATATTTTCTATTTTATTTGAGTATTATTTTAAACTCGTTAAATACATTTAAAAGTTATTAGAATAATTTTATTAAAAATGATTTCAATATCAATTAAAAAGTAATTGTTATTTCATTTATAAATAATTTTACTTGTTTTTGTGAAATAATTTAAATATTTTTATTTAGAAAAAAAATTATTTTTATTTTTTTTTTTTTTTTTTTTTTTTTTAATAAAAAAATTATAAATATCAAACATGAAATGTAATAATTTTTTTGTCCAGCCTTTTTTATTTCAATTTTTATTGTATCAAACATATCATAGTTAATTTTGTCTAATTGAATCTTATTATAATAGTCCAATTCAACCTCGTACACAAATACACACTATTTATCTCTTAGAAATGAATTTATAGATTAAAATTTTAGGAATGATAAAGGTATTTGTAGATAGGATTATACTAACAGATGTTCTTTAATAATAATAATAATAATAATAACTAAATAAATATTTGTTCAAAATTCAGTGAAATGGGAAAAGTTGTCTAAATTGCTGGTTATATTATGATGTCAAAATTATTTTCCAAAATTAAATCAATATGTTAACTTAGAAAACTATTATGTTAAATAATTGTAAATTTTCACTCACTGATATTACATGTCCATATTAAATACATGGCTTTGTTGTGAGTGTCACGGCCATTATGTTTAGTTTTATGTTGAAAGTGATTGAGATACCACTACAGTTATAAATGAATTTACAATTAAAAATTTGAATTTCCTTACAATATAAGGAATAAGTGAAATTTATCCTTAATTTTTTAAAATTAATCATCCAAAACAAAAATTACGAATCACATGATAATTATGATTGAGTAAATTACCTCATACCCTCCTAACGTTTGATTTTTAACAAGCATGACAATGTTCACATTTTTTTACAGCATCATTATTTCATTTAATAATTTGACTTTCTTTGACCATTACCTTTGACTCTAAAAGGGTCATATGTTATTTTCTTTTTCATTTTTTTTAACTTTTTCTTTAATTATCATCAAATTGACTATAAATGTGATTTCTACCATCCATATATTGTTAGATGAATAGTACGGATCCATTTTTGAAAAATTAATATTTTTAGTTATTTTGTTTAATTTTTATTTTATTTAAAAAAAAATGGATCTCAATCATTTATTTATTAGATGGATGATAGAGATTTTTTTTTTTTTTTTTTATGTTGTATATAAATAAATAAATATATATATATATATAAATAGCCTTTTAAGTTATAGTGTGGAAGTCGATTGAGGTTATTTTTGTCTTTTTATCAATTTTCGACGTCGAATAACCAGTTTCTACCGGTAGTGTACGGGTGGACGTGGTAAATAACTGCGAACACTGACTACGTTTGTCAAACATCAAACATAAAAGGGTACAGAGGTAATTTACACATCATGATTTACATTATTGCACTCCGTTGCTGCGACAGCTGTTGTATCCTCTTTTGAGATTGTAACGCCTAAATCCTAAATACATAAGCAATTAAACACTAGTTCTTCTTCTTCGTTGCAGCAGGTACTTGACTTTAGGGTTCGAATTGTTGCTGTTAATTTCAATCATTTCTGATCTGAACTTCTGCTCTTCGTGTCGATTTTGATTGAACAGATGGAACGCTCTCTCACTTCTCTCGCGTACAAAGGTTCCATTCCTGAAGCTATTCTTGAAGCTAAGAACCAAAAAAAACTACTTGTCGTTTACATTTCTGGTAATGTCTTTATTTATTTATTATTTTTTTAAAATCTTTTAGTTTGAATGATTAAATTGTGTTATATTGGATTCGATATTAGTGTAATTGATAGTTTTGAAGTTGGAAGATGAGGATACACAATCATGTTTTATATGTAGACTACATTTAATTGTACTGTAACAACAAGCTGTAGAGACAATATGTGGATGGTCCACTAGTATGCCTCTCACACTTTTAGTTGTGAGTTTGAGTCATTTTTGTCTCCCTGGAACCGAATTAACTCGATTATAATGCCCTTGGGTGAATCATGGGTGAAAAGTCAAGTTTAGTGGACGTAATTTGTGCTTTCTCAAGTCTTTTTGTGCTAAAACATGGACGTGAAAGACGTATGAGTGATTAGTAAGAATGATTGGGTCTTAGGTTTGCTCTCTCAGGGTTTGAAGTTTATACTCTAAGGAGCACCTACATGGTCAAAGGCTATAGTTTATTGCTTCCCAAAGATTGTAGGGTTCAATGGGGCTCCAGTTTCGAACTTGAATTCACTAAGCGGTTTTGAGGAATTTTTGGTTTATTAAAAACCCAAAAAAATGATGTAAAAGATCACTTATTGGGACAAAAAATTGAGAGATCTTTGAACTATGAAAAGACTTGACGTTTCTTTAAAAGTATATACTTTTTAAAGAAAAAATTTGATATTGAGGTTTAAGTTAAAGATAGGCTTGGAAAATTTTGAAGGTTGTTGTACTCTAGATATGTCTTTAGCTATTATCCATAAGAGTGGTGATCATGCATGGTAGAAATTTTATTTTAGTGAGACTAATCAACGGTGGAACAATGACTAAGAGAGTGAGGCATTAAAAAGCATTGGAATAGCTGTTGTGTGTGAAAGTCATATATGTTGTTATTTTGGACTTGAGTTATATGATATTGCTATCTAATTAGAAGCCATGGTGAATTGGTACTATCAGTTCACTTAGGTCCATTCCTATATAACAGATGAACACAAAAAAGAAAAAAAATGGAGTTTACTCTTGATCCATGTATAATAGGCATTGTCATTTACCTGATATATGTGGTCTTGTTTGTTTTGTGCTGTTTGGTGCCTGGAATATATAATTAGGTAAGTGTGAATATCTGGTTGATGGAGTGTTAGGGTGATGTAATCTAAATGTTGTTCTTGAGTGAATACTTGTAAGAAACATATTAGGGTTTCTCATAACCTGTCTTTTGGACTTGTTAAGGAGATGTGGTCTGTAGTAATCCATTTTCTTTTCTGAATTGTGTTTACAACTTCATGTTTGTGGGGTAGGAATGCTTAAATTTCCCAAGTTTTAATGCAGCCCTGAGGTTTAACTGATCCTAAATGTAATGTGACATCAGGTAACTTTTTATGATAACTTCAATATCAACAACAGATAAGGTATTCAACTTAAATTATAACTATATTAAAGTAAACTGTATACTATCTACCAATAACATGGTTAACCAATTCTAATAGCTATCAAATTGAATAATCAAGTGAGAAGTAATAAACTGCTGGAAGTGACTTGTAGGATAAGCATATCACTAAATTTTATGAAGTAGTAAATTTACTCAATAATTTATTAAGTAAACTCTAAATTATACAACCAATGAAACACTTAAATATTTTCAATAGCTAATAAATATGAATAATTGTCTGACAACAAGCTGCTGGCATTATGTTTGAAAGATAAGCATTCATAAATGGCTTAAATATAATCTAATTGGAAAAAAATCACTGTGCACTTGGATTAATGTAGTTGCTGTTAAGGTCAGGTTAGTGGAAAATTGCAAAAGATGTGGAACAATGAAGTACTAATGTTAGACAGGTGAAATCTAATAGTGAAGATTTGCATACTGATAAAGAACATGGACCTAGTCATTCTGTTGAAACTTTGATCATCTTGTTTAACCACACCAAATAGAAGACCAAAAAAGATGCAAGCAGAAGAGAGAGGACATGAGTAGATAAATACTACGGAAAAAAAAACTAATAATAAAATAAATAAATAAAAAGAAGAACTAATGGAGGTTTCAATAAGAAGTCAACTTCTAGAAATAAGGAGAATGTTGAAGTATAGGTAATGGGCTGTTGAATCTATGATTTCGAAATATGTCAAACCGAAAAAGGAAAAGAAACATAGAAGAAATGAAAAATCATTAAGAAGCCCAAATCCTAGCAAATAAAATTGTACCTTATGGTGATACCCTATCTGGTTGTCTAACTGAAGTGGATATATAGACATCCCAGGTGTGATAGTATTGTGGAAATGTATGATGAGCAGAAAAAAAAAGCAAACTAGATTAGTATCCATTCACTAAAATAAGGAAATTCTAATACCCAAGCTACTTCTGTTAAGCAGTATAACATGAAGGGGCAGTGGGCCCAGAATGCCGACAGGATATTAAGTGATCTTTTGCATTTTCAGAAATATAATTTGTAAAAATTAATATTTCTTTGTTTCTAATTTCAATTTGAATTTTAGGTGAAGATGCAGAGTCAGTTAACTTGGAAAACACCACATGGACTGATTTAAAAGTAGGTTTTGTAATGTTATGTTGATTTGAATGTTAAAATTCCCTTTTTTTTTCCTCCTATCAATGTTTGATTTATGTGTTTTCATATGTGTTCAGTTGGCAGAGTCTCTATTGAAGTATGCTATCTTATTGCATATCACTGAAGGGAGTGCTGATGCTGCAAACTTTTGTGCAATATGTATCCTCGTATTAAATGAATTTCTTTTGGTAGCTTCACATTTATGCAACTTTTCTGTTCTGTTAACAGAGAGTATCTTATATGATATACATTTGAGTCGTTAAATAATATACATAACTTGCCTAGTTGTTGGAATTTTTATTGTGGTAGTTTATATTAAGTTTGTCACTGTTGTTACTTGTTCACACTGTTTCACCTAGCAACTTCAGGAAATATTTCTGAGTTTTATGAACTTCTCTTGTGCTTAATAAAAGGTATGAGTCAGCTGACTTGGTGTTTGTGGGTTATGAGATAATAACATAGCTAAAGCAACATGATATATGTGGAATGTCTTTGGTGAAGCACCAAGTAGATTATCTGCTCTTACTGATGTTAATGAGAAATGTATTTGTCAAAATGCCTGTATCCAAGGTAGTGTTGATGACCTTTGCTATCTTACTTGAAAACTTTGAAAGTATCCATTTATAAAATTCTTTTTAATGGCTACTTTGATATTTTGACCATTGGTTGCTATTTTTTAATTCTCAGCCATGTGAACTTGCTTCAACTTGACATTGCTGCTGTCACTTTATTTTGTTTGTTGCATGCTTTATATCTCTATCCTGGCATGTTTCAACAAAAAACATATCCTTGCATCAACATTTTCTAGATCCGCAGAAGTCTGTCCCTTGTATAACAGCTATTGGGTACAATGGCATACAAGTTTGGAAAAGTGGTATGTTTTTATACTTGCGGTAAAAGCATATAAAACTATTATAAACATCTTCTAAATGTTTTATGTTTTCTTTCCCTGTAATTGTCCAGAAGGATTTGTTAGTGCTGAAGTTCTGGCGTCCAGTTTGGAGAAGGCATGGTTGAGTCTTCATATCCAGGTATGCTAGTACTGGTTTCTCTTCATGTGATGGAGGCAAGTGGCAGCCTCCTTTAAAAGCTTATAAGTGTGAAAACAAATATTTGAAGGCTCAAAATTTAATTTGGCATGCTTTGGATAATGATTGACCTATTCAGGATCTTATGTGATTAGCCCAGTAGTTCATTTTGTCAGTCCAGATTTTTGTCTAGGAAGTTAAAAAGTCAGTCAACAAGTCTTAAATGAAGTAAGTGTCTCTATTGTCTTCAACAAGTCCTAAGGGGTCAATCAGAGTCTTGTATATAAGCCATTTATGTTTCTTCTCTATACCCTGGGTGTCTTTCTGATAATTCTATAAATATGGATGTAAGTTGATATGTTGGAGCATGAATGAATATTTAAGAAAGGGTTTAGCTCTTACAATTTAGATTGTGTGATACAATCATTTGCTCAAGGGGTAATGTTAAGGGTCCTTGGGTGTCTAAGTTATCTATTTTCTCTGTCTTTCTATTCCTAAGTTATTATTATATGTATTTTTCAGTCTCTTAAACCTACCTACAGCTCATAACAAATAGGTCCCAAATCTGTCCTGCATATTGTGTTTTTGGTATTCAAGCCTTTTATCTTTGTGTTCACACTGTGTTGAAATTGTAGGAAACAACTGCATCTGTACTGACTGCTGCACTTACTTCAAATAAATCCGAACTTCCTACTTCTGGCTCTTCTGTGATCGGCTCATCTGAGCAGGGAAGTTCTTCCAGAACTAAGGCTGTTCCATCATCTGCATCGAAAAAACATGACCAATCTGTAGAGTCTAGAGCATTGGGTCAATCTGAGAGAGTTAAGATAAACTCTAAATTCAGTGGTCATTTTGTTAATTACTTTGATATAAATAAATATATATATGTTATAAGGTTCTACTTTTTGTGTTTCGTGCATGGACAGGAGAACAGTGAAGTAGGTAGTGTTAAGGCATCTTCAAAGCCTCTGAGTGATAACCAGTCTGGGAGTGTTGAGGATAAGCACTCTACCTCTTCCACTGAAGCAGCCAAGAATTTACGTAGTCTTGTAATGGCAGATCCAGAAGATTCTGGAGTTGAGCACACGTCTGATGGCTCTGAAGATCGTTCTTCTGCCCCAGAAAGAAATATTCATCATCATTCAAGTGTTGAAGGAAGAAGTTCATCAAATATTTCTGCTGAAGCAAATGAAGCACTACAACATGAAGGTGCAGTGGGCCCAGATGATGGTAAGAGTGATGCATTGGGTGATTGTGGTAACGTCAGTGAGATAACTGATGTTCATTTAAATATCCGATTCCCTAATGGGGTTGGCCTACAAGAGATATTTTCTGTGACAAGCACCTTGAGCATGGTGAAAGATTATGTGGACAAAAACCAGGCAAGTGAGATGGGCAGTTATGATCTTGCCATTCCATATCCTCGCAAGGTATTCAGTGATCAAGGTATGAATCTTATAATTCAGACTAATTCATATGTCAAATTATATAATTTAGTTTATTGAAAATTTACTCAAATTGTGCTGAGGATGTGTTTAAAGTGAAACGTTCTGTTTTCTTATACACTGTTTTACATTTTCTAACATAGAAATTAATTACTGAAATGGCATAAAAGCCTTCCATTTATTTGCGTTAAGAAACTGCATATGCATCTGCATTGATTTTTGCACCTTCTTTGATATTACAAGATGTGCCATTCAAAGCGAGTGTTCTCAAAAGGTTGCATTCGTCACCAACGTATTAGACTAACAAATGCTTCTTTGAATGCTGACACTTAGAAGTAGGACATGCATGCTAATTAAGGTCATAGTTGTAGTAGTGAACTTGATTGTGAAAGATGGTTGGCAGAAACTGATATTGCTTGCTGAATATTTTATCTCCTCATGTATAAAAATATAGAGTTCTCAATCAGTGGTTGCAGCTGACATGTTTAGCATTATTCCCTTTATTGCTTGTGTGCACACAATTTCGCTGCCTGCTAAAATTCTTCACTGT
Source organism: Litchi chinensis (assembly GCA_019925255.1). Lineage (NCBI taxonomy): Eukaryota > Viridiplantae > Streptophyta > Magnoliopsida > Sapindales > Sapindaceae > Litchi > Litchi chinensis. Next base: position 18,947,484 of record CM034461.1, read on the forward strand.
TGTGTATCGCTTGTCTTGTTTAGTAGTGGATGTTAATTGAATCAAGTAAGTTGGCTGCTAGTGCTTTCTTGCATGCTAGCAGTCTATACCAGAAATATGTTGTTTTTTTTTTTTTTTTTTTTTCAGTCACAGCATAAGCTCTAAGGATACGAAGTTATTCTTTCAATACCACTTGTTATCCATTCCTTTTTATCTCTTTGCAGTGTATGTATTAGATCTTTTGCAATTCATTCAAATGAGGAATTTTGAGGATTGATATTGTTTTTAGGAATCACTGTGTTAACATAAAAAATGTGCTCCCTTTATAGTATTCTATTCCTTTATACGTCAGTGGGAAAAGACTACATTTGGAGTGTGTACGATTTGTGATTGTCCTTCTTCAACTTGCTTCAGATTTAAGCAAATCCTTGTCAGAGCTGAGCTTGTTCAACAGACAAGCATTGATAGTGGTTCCACGTCAGAGAGCTTCAAGTCACTATGAAGGGGGATCATTGTCCTCTAGGCAAACCGGTTCTTCTAGTAGTGCTGATTCTTCAAATGATAGTGGAGGGGGCTATTTTGCATTCATCAAAGGAATTTTGTCATATGTGAATCCGTTCTCCTATTTTGGTGGTAACACAAGCTCTTCAAGCTTGGGACAAGAGGCTCACACTGGTACATGGGAATACAGTGAGTTCATATACCATGCTTGAATTATCCTTTGTAGCATTGAACTTGGGATTAAAAATTTATCTCTTATTTGTTGTAAGAGAGTTTTATATCTTTGTTTAGATCATTCCTAGTAGCTAAAGTTTCTGCATTGAGTGGTTGCGAATATTTTCATCTTGACATGAACTGATTAGGAATTAATTATTGGGAAAACAATGTAAGATAACATAACCTTATTTTTGCAACTAAACATGAACTGGTTAGTGAGTAATTATTGACAAAGAAATATAACACATTGACAAAAGGAGTAAAACAGAAAGAAGAAGCCATCTTTTTATAATATTGTGGATGAAGTAGTGGAATAAGCTAGCCTTGCTGGGGATAGTATTTTTCCTGTCTCTGTGCAATTTATTTGTCTCTCTCTCTCATAAAATATCTGCTGATATAAGTATGTTTAAATCTATATGAATGTTCACATGTTTGTCTCTTGGCTTATGTGATGGATTTGCATTGTCAGTGTACTGACCATTATATGCGTATCTCTTCTTATATTCGATTGTTTTATTATTTCTCTATCCTTGATATTGACATGGGCATGGCAGTTGGTGATGGGAGTTAAAATCAGTGGAAATTGGTATTCTGTGTATGTACATATTTTAAATCTGTTGCAATACAGTGCATCTTTTGTACTTCTGCAGTAAAAATAAAAGAATGGAGGATGAAAGGATGACGAAAACGATTAAGAAGAGAGCAAATCTTTTATAGAAAATATAATGATTGTACACTCTGTTCTACGTTTTTATTTCCTCCATGAATGATATTTTATACAAACATGCTTTAGTTTTTTAGCATCTAGCATTTTTCACTTTCCCTGATCATGAGGGTTTAAAAGATGTTTGCTGAGGGCAAAGTTTTGTGTTAATTTCCCCAGACTCCAAGTTTGTTCTTGGAAGATGGGAGGCATATAGCCATGGAAAACCTGATCATTTCAAACTTTCCTTTATGGACATGTAATTAAATGTGTAGTGAATGTTTTATGAATATGATCTCACTTTCAGTCAGCTTTATTGGAATCTAGTTGTAGCACAATGTTCGAATGGTAATTTTAGTGAAATGTTCTCACAATACGTACTGCTCACCTATTCTGATTTTGATGTGTTAGGTCCAAATCCTGCACTTCGGGATAACCTTGCCAGAAATGATAGAACTTACACACCCTTCTCACCAAATAACGGCACTTCATCTGGAAGAAATGACAGGAATAGCAGGAAACCGTCCACATCACGTTTTGGAAGTAATATTCATACATTGAGACATGATGAAGATGATGACCGGTTCAATGATAGAAATGCCTTCTGGAATGGAAATTCTACACAATATGGTGGCAACAACAATGACAGGTAAGATCTAGATGGTAGTTTACACCGCCCCAAAGGCTCCAAGTCTAACCCCTGAAAGAAAGCAGAAACTTGGGTTGTTTTTGCTTGACCAAACTTTTCAATCCTGATGTTTAGTTTGTTCTTAAATAAAATTTTAGTGAATAATAATAAATAAATATATCGATATATTTTACATATATTTTCCAGTATCTAAGTGTCTTAGATGAGACAAGATACTAATGATGTTTCCGTACCGAATGATGTACAAGTCCATAGTCATGGTTGTAAATTTTTATTTTTGTAAATGTTGAGACATTGATTGCATGTTGTTTACCAAGGTAATTACTTGTAGAACTTTTAAATGCATCGTAGGCCCTAGACCAGTTAAATTATTACTTTGCATACATTTTCTAGCATAACATTGCATCACCCATCTCTCGAAAAACTTTTTAGATCAATTGGCCTACACATTTGTCATTGGAAATAAAAGCTGAATATTATTTGTTCCTTGTTCCATGGGTGGCTGTCATAAAAAAATGTTTTCTACATCCATTGACATTTTAGACCCATACGATAAGTTTATGTTTTTTGTGCTTGTTACGCCCTCTGAGCTATCAATACTGCCCTTAACTATTATTGATAATCTCAGATATACTAACGTCGCATTATGCCCATTTTAGAACTAATATGTACAAAGGTTGAAGGAAAATAAAAAAAAAAAAAAAGAAAGAAACCTCAGTACAAGTCCGCAAGTAGAATATCAATGTTTAGTGGAGCAATGCAATGGCACTCTTCCTCTCGGTCACTGCTTTTCTTGAGTGGCTGATCCAAAATTTGAGTTATAGAAATCTTATTTTATTTGTGGACAATTTTGTCATTTTATGTAGATTGTTTCTCTCATTTTGAGAACTTAATTTTAGATTGTGTTTTAGAATCCTACATTAGGAAAGTCCGAAAATAATAAATGTACATATAATATGTAAAAAAAAAAAAAAAAAAAGATTATCAATGTCTTTGGTAAGGTGAATACATTTAAAAAGCACATTATACATCAAGTAGTTAATTAAAATCTGGAGGATAGTGTTATTATTTTGCTTTTCCTTTGCTTTCTCTTTGCTTCCGGTACAACACCACCATGAACATAGCTTAATATATGCAATTACTACAATCAAATTTCAACGTAACCGTGGAAATGGGTTGATAACATTAGGAATTGAACATTACAATGAGGAATCTTATGATAACATTTCATTTTAGTCGTTAGTTTACATACAGAGAACTTGAATCGAGCATTGTCAAATGCTCGAAATATTCACCAACGAGTGAAAAAGCGAAAATGAGGGCAAGCAGAAAGTCCAAAACAATATCTGAAATGAAAATAACATCACTTGACCAAAGTGACATGTTGGCTGTGACTTAAGAGATATTTAGGAAGTCACAAAAATTGCTCTGCTCTTTGAGTGATGTGATCCAGTCGTCATGATATTATAAACTACAAAATCAGAAAGTTTAAGATTTACAAAATCCATCAGCAAAATCAATTCAACATGTGTAGCGGTAGCCTGTAACAATAAGACTTACAAAGCTTACTGCCAATGGTAACAGAACATGATCCATAATTTGTTAAAACTAGGTCAATAGAGCATCATGCAAATTTTATGAATAGCTGCGCCATGAATAGTTTCATGTTAGCAAATGCTTAGATTTGAGAAAAAAGGAACCAAAATTAATTGTAGCATGATGCTTTGTTAAAACTACAAACAAAAACCTTATGAATATGTAAATATGATTAAGGTAGAAAATTTACCATCACAGTTTCTTTACGGATATCATTAGCAAGTTATTGATCTAATAATTTCAAAATGTATATAGCCTCTGATCTTTTCTTCTTCATTGTCTTCTTCAGTTCGTGCTCTTCTGCTTTGCTAGATTTCCTATATATAGAGCTATTAATATTTAATATACTAATTATGTAGATATCTCTTCGGATATGGAATTTATTAAGAGATATAATGAAATCTGAAAGAATTTAACTTATGTGCTGACTAATAAAGGAGGTGGTAAAAAATATATAATCAACAATATATTTATGAAAAAATTTTGGAATTGACATATTAAAAGTATAATATATAATTTTATTACTTTTCATTTTTATTTCCAATTAGTGAACACAGTGTAAAGACTCCACATTTCTTTTAACTTGGTTGCTTAATCTTTTTAAACATAATTTTTATCCAATTATAGGAGCATTATTAACGCATTTATTATTGAGATTACTAAAATTCTAGAGGTAGAACTATTATATTTACATTAAATTAGAAACCATTAACAAAAAGGTAGTGATTAGATATCTACTTCTATTAACATTTATAAACTGTGGACTAGACATTGTGCATATGAATCAATCAAGTATCTTTATAATTTCATGATATCTACATATGATATCTACAATTCTTGACTAACAATTGTTGGTTGACAATGTTTGTGGACCCTGACAGCCCATGCATAATTACACAACTGATTACAAGCATTAATGATCATCAATCCATCATTCATCAATGAAAAAATGAATATAACATGTTTAAGAAACCAAAGTGAACAAATATTTCGAGGACACTCAATCAAGCAACCCCTAAAGTAATTATGCATGTAATCTAAATGCAAGTAACACCACCACCAGTACTAAAAGTTTCTTTAAGCTTAACCAGGGCAAACCATAACTGTAATTCAACCTGAAAACTCCATAATTGCACTTTAGAACCAATTTCAAGATGATTCCTTGGGTTGTAGGCAACTAAGTTCCAATTTTTAATCAATGCATAAGAGAAGGTCTTGCCCATCTTCCACCTTTTAAATTCAAAATTTGTTGTTTCGAAACACGGTTGAATCAACGTACACTGGATCCCCTTTTGACTCACTATGTGAGTTTCCTCCTCACTCAAAAAACCATGAGTTCTCACTTGTTGTCTTGGCATTGAAAAGCGAGCTTGACCACAATCCATATCAGTTCGCGTCAACTCCTTTTGAATAACCAGTGTAACATCAGTACCGTTTAATCTCTCGATTTGATCTTTGAACTCTTGAGGAAGTTCAGGAGGTGGGTTCAAACCCAGTTGATCATCAAGATTATGTTTCTTGATGATATTCCTTTTCTTTTTCGTCCGCTTCTCCTCCAAACAGCTATCAGCAGCCTTCCTCTTCTTGTCCAAACTATCAGTCTTCATCTGCTTCTTCACTGCTGGCGCCTCCTCTACTACTCCAAAATAGCATCTTCCCATAACGGACTTGTCATTGCTTTCAACGCGTGAAACATCAGGAGGAGGTACCTTGATTCTGATTTTCTTGGGAATTGTGAACCTGAGATTGACAAATTCAACCCCAAAATTACTCTGCTTTTCTTGAAGAGCCAACAGCTTTGGCGCTTTTGGAATAAAGCTTCTTAACACAGCCTCTGTCAACAAGTCTTGTTTCAAAGCAACATCACCATCGGCAGCTTCTTCCACTTTTTTCACAAGCCGATCAAAAGACCCACCATCACCTATTAACTTCAACTCTTCCAAAGTCCTCATTCTCTCTTCCAGTTCTTCTTCTTCTTGTATGTTAACGAGAGACGAGAGAAGAAGGGCAAGAGAGAGAGAGGAGAAGACGACTCAACAAACGTAATTGTTAATGAGATTACTGTCAGGAAACAGGGTCTGATAACGCTGCTATGCTTGAAGAATTGCCCAACGGTCAGTTTTGAATTACTCCCACAATCCTTGAAACCTGACAGGAATGAGTCAAGTGATTAGTATATAAAGAGTGAGAGGCAGAAAACAAGTAGTATTCCTAAACCGAGATGAAATCGGATTATTATTCCAATTAGTTTCTAAAATATCTGATTTCCGGATGTTTTAGTAATCCTAATCAGAGTTGAATTACAATACAGTTTTGTAAAAGGGAAGTTTCCAGGGACATGAACAAAGATTTAAACATGTCTTGTGTTATAACGGTCCATTCGGTTAGAAGGAATCTTTTTTTCGTCTGTGTAATAAATGAGAAGATTTTGGAGCCAATTTTACGGAGCCTCTCTCTCTCTTTTCCGGACTCAGCATATTGGAATTTTTGCAGTTGGGCTTATAAAACTTCAGCCCAACTCAATATTGTAAGCCCGATCCATAACATCAAGTCCACTTTATATTGTAATAGAAAGATAGAATATGCTTTTTCAAAAAAAAAAAAAAAAAAAGTAGAAAAATCTAATTAAGAATGTAAGATTTTTATTATTTGTTAATATTTATATGATAAGAAAATGTAAGAAAAACTTTATTAATAATAAACTAATTTTGTTGAATTTTGAGAATTTAAGATTACGTTGAAAAATATTATATTATAATTTATAGAGTTCCAAAAGTTATGTTGTTTAACATCTTTTAGCTGAACTTGTGTTCCACTTATGACTTAACAGTGTTGAATTATACCTATTAGGTTATTTTTATTATTTTTTTAAGTAATCAAATCATTTAAAATTATTCAAAAACAACTAAAAAAAATAAATCATCTATCTATCTTAAAATAATAATAATAATAATCATTATCAATCAATCAATTTAATTTCTTTATGTGATTGAATGTGCACGTAACACATCGATACCCTATCAATGTGACAAGCTGAAGGTGTAGACAGAAGAAAAATCAAACTAAAAACCATTATAAGCTACCAACAATTTCCTCTGTGTTGTTTTTGAACCTTGCCATATCAAATAATATCTTGAATTAATAGAAAATTCCATTTCCATAACTTGAGAAACAAGGTCTCTAAAGGTTGGATTTTTCCAAAATGAAGATACTATGTGATAAGATAGATTAATCCGTTTAGTTGGATTATTTTGGTATTATCCTCTGTTTGTTGTTGCACAATATCACATCGTAATTATTGTATTGTATTACTATGATTGAATAGTAATTTTTAGTGAAAAATTAGTAGCAGCATTCTAAAGTAATGATATTAATAAAAATAAATAATAAGCATAAAATGATTTTACTGTGGTTTATCGTGTTGCATTACTATGTTTGGTCCAAAGTTATAATAATTTTTAATTAAAAACTAATATTAACATTTTGAATAATTATAGTAATACAGAAATAGTAAGAATAATTTGATTTTAAAATTTATGGAAATCAAAATTAAAATTTCTAATATCAATGGAAAAATCATAAAATGAACAAAAATTAAATGCATTATACTTTTACATCACATTTCAATAAATTTATCTTATTTCTACAAATTTAGATAAAATTTTATACCTTGTTCACTTTTTAATATTATTTCTCTCTCCTTTCCCACTCGCCAAATGTTTAATTGAACTCTTGACGAAGCACTGAGTCGTAGTCTTCTTCTTCCACCTCCTAGAAAACGTAAATTTGTAGATTACAAAATCTTTTTTGTTGTGACAATCCTATTGTGATAGTTTCCTATCATGACTTGCAGCAAGAAGTATGTAAATCTACAAATATAGCAAATTTGTATTTCTGACGAGGGGAGCTCCATGCCAAAAATGAAAGACAAAGAATGCAAAAGAAAAGGAAGGAAAAAAAAAAGAGAGAGACGAGAGCTACCGAATGAGTTTTGATGTTATTTGATTATAACCATCCATTAATAATAATGTTAATGTATCACAAGATCAATGAAAAATAAGATGAATGCTAGATGGAAAAAGATTCAAGTTGACAAGAACAACCATTCATATCTTCTCCTCAAATCCCAATCTTTTTCCATTTCATCCTCCAATCCCAATCTTCTTCCATTTCATCCTAAGATGAAGAGGGACATTTTGTTTTGATACTTTTCTACCACGTATTTGAATAATGTTATATTACCCAAAAATTTATATAAATTCATTATTAAAATAATATGATAAACTTATATATAATTATCACATCATTAATACATTTTCTCAAAATTAATAAAGTAACTACAAATCAACTCACCACGTTATTTGAATAATTGTTTAAACAGCAAAACATTATTCTATTTTTCATTTTCCTTTTCTTCATTCGTCAGGTGATCCATTCTAAAAGTGATGTTTTTCACTTTCAAAAAAGTAAAAAACAACAGTGCTGTTTTCATAAAAGTCTCCCTTGTTATTTTCTCCCCCTCAATATTTGCTGGCCGCATGGTTCATTAAAAATATAAAATAAAAACCTCTTGCTCTGGTTATCAGATACCAACTCAGACAATTTTAATAACTTAAAGAATTGGAAAGTATTCCAACTAATTTTTTAAAGTAACTAAAACACACGAAAACTTGTAGACTTAAAAGACAATTCTATCACCATAACTTTCACAAGTTTATTCTGCACAACAATAAGAAAGCACAAGAAGCTTTATACTTGTGCACATTCATATGCAACAACACTATTAAACCATCTTATTTGACAACCCTTCAGGCTGATACTGTGTTTCTTTCCAAGGGAGTTTTTGTCGACAACTCATCTCTGAACCCTAACATTTTGTTTAGAGCACCGATGTAGGCCTTGACACTTGAAACCACGATATCCATTGATGCTGCGGTTCCACTGCACAAGAAAATGGTGGTTTAAGCAAATGCAGATCAGGAGCAGAACCAATGTATTTCAAAATGGAACATCGATCGCATGCCATACCTAAATGTTCGTTGTACCATCTCACCAGTTACAGCATTAGTTGATGTGGGATTATTATCCCCACGAATTAGAACACGGGTTGTGGCTATTGCATCAATGCCTTCTGTTACTGCAATCATGGAATACTCAAGGAGAGTCGCTGGTTCCTGCTTATAGAAAAATTTGTGAAACCAATTTAACAAAATTCTGATATAAAATTGAACTGAGACCCCAAATCTGACATTGATTATATCAAACCTTCACAATGAGATCAACAGCCTTGTAAGCTGAATCAACAGGTCCCGTTCCAACAGCACAAGCAACATGCTCCTGCCCATTGGCCCCATTGAGTTTAACTGTTGCCGTTGACAGACCCAGAGTTCCACATGTAACCTGTTCATGTGGTGTAGAAAAGGAGAGTTCTTACTGGCATTGCATGTATTACAATCAACTATCAAAAAGTACAAATAAAATATATAGAAGGAAATTTAGTTTGACTAATCTAATTGATGATCTTGGATCTTCTGTCTCTCGTTCTCTATCTCATTATTTCAATTCATCTCATTCTATATTTTCCCTATTCTCCTATATCACTTCAAAATATCATGACCAATTAAACTAAAGATAACATGCAAAATAAAAATAAAATTATTCCGCATAAAAAATGACAAACTTAAAATGAATTCTAAATTTACCTGCAGATCAAGAAGCTTCCAAACAATTTCTGGCTGAAACACTTCGTCTGATACCAGTGCTATGAGGTCAGCATCAGTAACTCTCTGTTATACCAGTAAAACAGATTAAGAGTAAGCATATGCATCTCAAAAATAAAATTAAAAAAAGGATTCCAAAAGTAAGTTTGTTCTTTTGATGGACTTTTGGTTCACTTCTGTATCTTTTTTCTTTAATAAATTTTTTGTTTCCTATCAAAAAAATGTACGCTTGCTATGAATAAATTAATATAATTGTTGGATATTGTAATCACAGCAAATAATTTACGTCACCTTTTTTGTTTCAGCCACTGCTTTGAAACGCCAAAAGATATTCCCAAGCTGCTCATCATCAAGCTCGTAACCAAGCTGCAGAATTAGGAAGAAAAAATGACTTAGTTCATAAGCCTGAAAGAAAGCTGATTAAACAAATCTTAAACAGGGTAGATCCCTTTGTACCTCTTTCAGTCGATCCTTCAAAGCATGGCGTCCACTTTACCCAAAAAAAAATAAAGACAGAACAAAAATAAATTGTCTTTTGAACACAAAGCCAAGTTTTTAAAGAACATTAGAAGAAATACCTATATTAACACCCCATTTCGATATAGCACAGACAAACCACAATAGAAGAGAATCAAAAAACAGTATCTATTTACCTATGAAGTGGCTGATATCTTACAAATTGCACATAAAACGGAAGTCCTACTCCTAACCACCTACCCAATAAACAGATTCACACGCTAAAACATGAGTGGTTGATTCAAAAGCATTCTCTCGCCTTCTACGGAAGTATTAACAAAAGACATGATGCTCTTGATTTGAACACATACATGTGAAGAATTAATTTGGCTTTCTGAAACTTTTTCATCATAAATAAGATCAAATCAAAGGTTATCACAAATACGGAGTATATTTTAAGCTTGGTTTAGGCTTCTATTTGGTGGTTCCTAAGAGAGTAACAGAGCCCCTTCATACATAATTTCACAGCAGCCATTTGAAAATTTGCATTTGACCAATAACATCCAGAAATGAAGATATTATTTGAATTATTATTGCATGTCAGTGAGATCAGCAACTTAGAAAAGCATAAATATACTCTTATCAAAAGATGAAAGCCTTAATTATACACTTCTTTTTTCATATGAAGAGGCTACAATATACTTGTCATGATTTAGAAACAAAGGAAGAAGGAAGAATGAAAAGGAAACATGAAGAGTGAAGAGTTATTAAAGACCATACCTAAGTTTTCCAAGGACAATCCCAGCTTCATTGGATCGTTCAAGGCCTATGTCTTCAACAGATATAATCTCATATGTACCTTTATGTTTTAGCATTCCATCCTATTGAAGAAGAAGAATTCAATGAGATCTATGTAAGCCATATGGAAAAAGAACATCAATAATGCTGTCAATCTATAATGCAGGCATTTTTCATGGTATCGCCAAAAGAGATGTAGTCAACAATTTATGCTTTAGAGGAATGTAAATCATTACCTCCACTTTCCTCACCGAAAAGCATTACAACTCCAGCAACTTATTAAAATTTTTTGAATGCACCATTACAATTATCTTAGAACTAATCTAAAGTTCAATGCAATGAGACAAATAAAAAAAAAAAAACACACACACACACAGAGAGAACATGAGTCAATAAATTATTGTAGCATCTTTCTGCAAAGCATATCATTTCCTGAAGAAAAAAAATGACATTTTCCTATCAAGAGCAAGCTCTTCATAGACTGCCTGTTACACTGTTAACGTAAGCTTCAAACAATATTTTAAAAAAAAATTATTAAGAAAAAAAAAAAGATTCCTTAAACCCACACCGACCCCCTCCACCTCTTCATTTTCTTTATAATCAAAAGAATCAAATAGTGCACAGAGAAACAATCTCCTTTTTATTTTTAATTTTGATTATTCTACAGGGACAAGTTGTTGCCACCATCAAAGAGCATGCTTCTCAACTATTACAGATCAGAGGAAAAATAAATAATAAAATAATTTAAATTTAAAAAAAAAAAAAAAAAGAAAAAGAAAAGAACACTATTTCACCAAAGAATGTGCACGCAGTGACCAAGTAAATTAATAATACATGAATATAAATGGAAGACATGGGATCATACTTATGAGATACCAATAAGCAACAACGCCCTTCAAGTTGAAAGGATAATAACACAAACCTGATGGATACCACTTTCATGAGCAAAAGCATTAGCTCCAACAATAGCCTTGTGTGGTTGCACATGCAACCCAGTATACTCCTCTACCTATAATAAAGAGACATTTAGTAAGAAACACCATCCAAAGCACCTTCAATTAGCAAGAAAAACAGGCAGTGAAATCTGTTCTCAAGAGAGTACCATCTTGCTAGTCATAACGATGTGTTTTGTGTTAATTCCAGTATAGAGACCTCCTAATACATGGTCCCCACGGCATTTAATGGACATCACAACCTAAATCATTGGAAATCAAATAAGTAAATAACAAAATATACAACAAATGAAGATCCAACAAATAAAAGATCAATTAAACAAGACAGAATGATATAAAAATGGAACAACTAAGAATTAATGTTGCAGCAAATATTCCAACAGTATGATATAAAAGTGGAACAACTAAGAATTAATGTTGCAGCAAATATTCCAATATGCATAACATGATAGGCACGTAATTAGATACAAATTAATAGCATTACCTAAGTAATAATATTATTAGCATGGGATACAAAGCAGTGAGCATGACTAAGCAGCAAGTAGCTGCTCTTTAGAACAAGTAAAATTACAACTGTGAAGCACACACCTCGCTGTAAATAGCAGAGAACATTAAAAAAGATCACATTGCTTAAATATTTAACTGATGAAATCTCCTGGAGAATACCTAGGAGACTTGACACCATACACGACGTCATCAGTTACATACCGCAAGCACACTAGTAAAGAAGTTTATCACTCCATTGTGATTCTTTTATTATTTTTTGCAGAAACCTCCAACCTTGTGACATGAGCATTTCAAATGGATAAACATGAAGAACAAGAAATATGATATATTTGAGACTTTATTAGTTTATCAAGTTTAAATTTCTTTGACAATTTCCTTTTATTTTAAGACTTATACAGAATCTTTTATTTGTTTGGTTTATGAATTATTATTTGAGTTTGTAAGGATTGTCTTTCCTTTATTTAAGTTGATGTCATTACATAATTTGATAGAACTATAGAAGGATGTTATCACAATGCTCCGCATTAAAACCTTCACTTGACTCGTTGCTTATTTATAAAACTAGTTTCTTAATTTTTTAGATTTAACAAATGAAGAAGGGTCCTTAAGGCGTTATTGTTAAGCTAAAAATTGCCCTTAAAACTTGTCAAAAACTTAAACGAATTCCTATTGACAGCTACGTGAGATCAATCAAATCATGAATAACCACCCTTTTACATATTCCTATTGTACAAAACAAGATCAACCATTTAAACTTATAAAAACAAAAATAATGAGATATTTACATGTCTATGAACAAATACAATACCTACCTCCTCTAATGATGCATTTCCAGCTCTTTCACCAATGCCATTGATTGTTACTTCCACTTGTCTAGCACCTGCACACGCCCCCTAAATCCACAAGAGTTCAGATGGGAGACCAATTCAGTTATGGTAACACATGATATGCATAAGGTACACTAGAAAATGCAACAACATACAGCTATAGTGTTGGCAGTAGAAAGTCCAAGATCATTCTGGCAGTGAGTCGAAATAATAACATTTTCGATTCCAGGTGTATTAGCTTTTATGTCGGCAATCAATTGTCCAAATTCAGAAGGCATGGTTATACCAACAGTATCAGGTATGTTAAGCGTCGTTGCCCCAGCCTTGATGACTTCACCTAGGATCACATACAAAAACTCCCTCTCGGATCTGGTAAAACCAAACAACATACCAACACAAATCACCAAGTAGCACAGGAAGCCTTTAATCCTATCTAACAGCAACAACAAAAACTATCACTTATTCTTAAATTTTTGGGAAAAAAGAAATTATCTATCAATGAAACAATTCTTCATTTTCGAACTCAAATCGGACTCATTTTACTACAAAATCCTTCCTCATCAACCACTTTTCTCTCTTTCCAAATTCCAAACTATACAATTACCCACAACAAGATACTCAAAGAACATGCTTGTAATTCTACTCTTCCTAACTAAGTGTACTCTAAAATCACTACTGACCGATTTTCATAAAAACTATCATTTACTCATTATTAAATTTTGGGAAAAAAAATTATCTATCAATGAAACAATTCTTCATTTTGAAACTCAAATCGAACTCATCTAACTACACAATCCTTCCTCATCAACCACTTTTCTCTCTTCCAAATTCCAAACTACACAATTACCCACGACTAGATACTCAAAGAACATGCTTGTAATTCTAGTTTTGCTACAACATCAAGTGTACCCTTTTCACTAAATCAACACTCACCTATTATCATACACTCCAAATACAACAACTAAACCAAAACAAACCTTATCAACTGTCAAAATTCATACAAATCCCTACTACACACCTATATATCTTATAAAGTTCAAATACATAAACCAACCTTAAACAAAACAAAGCATAAAAGGGTGTAACCTGCCAGCATCCTCAGGGCTGAATTCAACATCCTGACAACCGAGACTGCGAGCAAACTTAACATTACTCTGAGCAATTTCAATGACTTCCTGCTTACTCTTCCTCAGCTTGTACTCCATGTGAATCCCACTGGTGGCGATAAACGCGTGAATGCGGGGCCTTTTCGCGTACTTGACAGCCTCCCAAGCGGTTTTGATATCCTTCTCATTGCATCTAGACAGCCCACAGATGACGGGCACGTACCCCTCTTCATCGACGGCGTTCCCCACCTCTTTCGCGATGGTCCTGACGGCCTCGAAGTCGTCCTTGGAGGCGGCGGGGAACCCTGCTTCGATTATGTCCACCCCCAGCTTCGCCAGCTGCCGGGCGATGTCCAGCTTCTCCTTCAACGTCAGCGTGGCGCCTGGCGACTGCTCCCCGTCGCGAAGGGTGGTGTCGAAGACGCGGACGTAGTTGGGGTCTGAAATGCGGCTGGGCACGTACTCGGGCCAGCGGCGGTTGTTGAGAGAGCAGTGAATGGAGGTTTTGAAGAAGGGTCTCGAGTTGTTGCAGCTGTAGTGGACAACTGGAGATGGGTTTCCGGAGAAGAGAGAGAGCTTGCTTGGTGTGAAACTGGGTTGGTTTAATAAGAGTGTAGCAGTAGCAGTAGCCATGGAGGTTGAGGTGGAGATGGAGTTGGCGGCGGGGGCGGCGGGGGGTTTATGTTCTATGCTTGTATAATGGGTTCATAATTTTACAAAAACAGGCATATATATATATATATATATATAGATGTATATATGTATATATTATGAAAGGTAGGTAAACATCAATTTAAATAATATTATTGATGGATAAATATCGATTTAATAATAATATTATATGTACGAGGTGGTCAACTGACAACTTGTTTTGCCTAAAAGTAGATTGCTTAGACTTTTGTTATGATGTGTAAAAATCTCTCTTTAGTTTTCAATAAAAGAAAATTTACTTCCCTCTCATTGATTCCAGGAAAACCTCCAAGTAAATATCAATTCATCTCTATCTCAACTTTTGTTTGTTTGTTTATTTATTTATTATTACTTATTGTACCATTACTTCCACTTCCCTTTAATATTATGATGTTAATTTTATAACACGTTATCAGTACGATTTAGGACCTGAAGTTTTGAACAAATTCAATTAGAGCCTGAAATTTTGGATTTCAATTTATTAGAACTTGAAGTTCTCAACACTCTAAATCTAACTATAAAGTTTGGTTATACCAACTCAATCAATGTATGATTCTACTGACTCGATTATTATACTAACTTCATTTATCATTATTATCATATATTGCATATTTAACTATTTGACTTTATTTATTGTTATATGTGCGGCTTTGCCGCTATTATCTATTTATTTTATTGCACATTACATGTATGACTATACCAACTTAATATATCATTCACATTAACAAATTATAATCGATTGTCTTATTTCTCTATATCTTTATTTTTTGTGTTTTTGTTCTCTTTAATTTGTAATATACCAGAACCTGAAGTTCTGGATTTCAATTAATGGAGCCTAAAGTTCTATATCTTGTTTAAATCTGAAGTCATCATTTTTGACCTAAAGTTTTAAAAGCATATATGAAATTTTTGGTAACCTGAAGTTTCAAATATATTCATTAAGGCATTTATCATATACAAATTTTCTCTGAATATAATGTTAATGTTATTTACCATTTTGATTATGTCACCAATTATGTTATTTTATGCATATAGCTATGTTGAATGCAACAAATCCACAATTTGCTCTGCTAGATATTTCTAAAAAGAACTATCTTTATTAGATTCTTGATATAGAGCTATACCTACAATTTAAAGACCTAATTGATACTATTAGAGATAATAATAAAACGACTCCAAAAGCTAAAGCTACAACAATGCTAATTATCCTAGTTATTTACAAGAAAGTCTGAAAAATCAATACCTCACTGTCAAAGATCTATTAATTTTGTGGAATAATTTGAAAGACAGATATAACTATCAGAAGACTGTCGTCCTTTTAAGAGTCCGGTATGAATATACTCATTTAAGACTACAAGATTTTAAATCAATTGCTGATTACAATTATGCCTTATTTGTATAATGTAAACTCCTAGCTCCGACTGCTAAAGTCCCAACGTTAGAAATTAAGTTCGAGAGATAATATATAACTCTCAACGTTTAATTGATTTAATTTCATAGCCTCCAAAATTTATTCAATTAGAATACGACGAAATTCGTCGTATTAAAAAGTTGAATAACGTTCCAATGAAAATCCAAGTTAGGAGATCCAAGATTTTAATAAAGGCTAATCGAATTAAAATTCGATTAAAAAGAGAGCGTTAAGGTAAATGAAATAAGCTTAGCGTTTTAAGGTAAATTCTAGCGAGACGAAAAATTAAATCAAATAGAAACGGAAGAGATACGGAAAAATATTGAGGGATGTGGCCATGAAAGGGAACAAGACAATGAGTTAAATGAAAATTTAAAAAAAGAAATGGGACAAGATGCAAATATTAGAAGTTGTTGACTATAAATACCAACACTTAGCTGATTTTTCAGCAGAAATTTCAGCCCCTTTCAGTCAAAAACAGTCACTGCCGAGAGAACAACCGAGAAGCTTCGTGAGAGGGAAAGAAAGGAGTGATCAGCGTGAACCAGAAGGGAGAAGAGAAACAGACCAGAAGGGAAAGGCTGGAGGCAAGGAAGAAGAAGACAGCAGCAGCAACCAAAGCAGACTCCAGCGCACCAGTAGCTCGCGCGACAGTGCAGGTCGCGAGTTCGGGCAGCTCGCGTGAGGAGGATTCAGAGGCCGTGAACTGCAGCAAACTGGGCAGCAAAGGAAGAGAAGAGGGAGGGGACACGAAGGGGAAGGAGCACCAGCTGCTGGTCGAGCAGAAACAGAGCAGAAACGGACCAGAACGCGAGCTGAATCACGAGCACACCCGCGAGCAGAATCGCGACGAGCTGGTCGGCCAGGGAAGAAAGAACCTCCCAACCAGCCTTCCATCCCCTCAATCCACCTCTTAGGGTCCCTAGTAAGTCATCCAAACTCTCCAAGCAAGCTCTAAGTGAGATTACAATCCATTTTTCTTTAACTTGCTGCTGAAACAAAACAGAAATTGATGACAGCTATTGTTGTTGTTGTTGTTGTTGATTTGGTTGATAGATTGCTTTTAAATCTTGTTAGAACCTTATGAGATTGTTATAGAATCATCAATGAGGAGTTTTGGGTGTAATTGATGCCTTAAAATGATGTATAAGGGCTGTCATACCCAGATAGAAACCGAAAATGGTGTTTATGCACACCAAGTGGTTGATAGAAGTTGTGACTAAAGTTTGAGCATTTAAATGATCAAACTAGATTTATGTTTGTATTAGAGACTTGAAGGGCAGTAGTTAGACCTTGAAATTAGATGGTTTTGAAACCAATTTCAAGCCTTAAAGAGGTTGGAAAAGTTAGAGAAAAGTCAGAGTTGCAAAAGGGAGAAATTGACAATGTTGGTGAACCCGAGCTCAAATTTGAGCTAGAGGAGACCTGACCATATTTGGCTTATTTGGGGGTGTTCTACACCTCAAATGATGCCTAGGAACCATAGAAAACCATAGGTTTTGGAACAGATCGAATCCGATAAAAATTGTGCAAGTTATGTACAATATAGTGCCGTTAGAGCTTTGAGAAGTGAAACGGTTAGCTTAATGCAATTTTTATGGCACGAAATGAGTTTAGTTAGTCATTATAGGTTAAATGAAGCTTAGTTATGGAATAAAATCTAGCGTCGCTAATCTGAAACCAAGAGTTTACAAAACGTGCATTAAATTGCACCCGAAAGTGTCCAAAACAGACGTTTTCATTAGATTTGATATAGAAAACGTTAATATTTCTCAATGAAATTTGTCGTGTGACTAGAATGTGATATAAGTGAGCCATAGGAAAAAGAACGAAGGAAAACGGAGCCCCGAGCAGCAGGTTATTGCCTGTTCTGTCAAGGGCTGTCCATTTTAAATAAAATTGTGATTTTTCGTTTTAAGCCTCCGACAAGTAAACAGACCATGTGGGGATATCCCTAGGGGTCCAAAACTAAAACTTTTCCACAAAAATCGGGATTTAAGAGTCTCGGTTGATTTAGAAACGAGTTTGGAGCTATATAGAGAGAATTGGGCATAGTTGGGAATTCCTAGTATATAGTTGAGAAATGGAGGTTTTTGTTAATAGTAATGATGAGATCATGTTGTGTAGGTGACGAGCGCGTGAGCGGCGTCCAGGAGCCTCGTCGAGACGCTTGACGCGGCCTTGAGGTAAGTGGTTCGCCACTTATGAGTGTTTAAATTCTATATCAATTCATGATTATTCGTAATGGATATTGTAACTAAGTAATAAATGAAAATGAAAAGGATTTTCAATGTTAATGTTCAAGTTAAGCATATAGATTCCTATGGAATCTATATTGTACTAGAAACTAATACTAAGTTGTTATAGAAAGAGTAAAATGAGAAAGTTTTCAGAATATGTAAAACTAGTGAGTTTTGTGCTTTTGCACTTGAAGAAATTGATTATAAAATCCATGTATATGCCTTAAGAGGTTATGAGAGTTAGCGTTACGTGACGACGCAGAAAATTCCGTCCGTAGTCGTTCAGAGTATAGAGAAATTAGCACTACAAGACGACGCAGAAAATTCCGTCCGTAGTTGCTCAGTTTCCTAGAAAATATAAGCGCTACGTTGCGATGCAGAAAATTCCGCACGTAGTTGGTTAATTAACAGTTAGCGCTATGAAGCGATGCAGTAAATTCCGCTCGTAGTTGCCTAAAGTTTTAGCACTACACTTGCGATGCAGAAAATCCTGCATTGTAGTTGCTCAGCAATAAGTTTTAGCGCCCTACGTGCGATGCAGTAAATTCCGTAATGTAGTGGTTGAGATGACTTAGTAAACTTCATGTTGGCGTTAGTTTTAATCGTCCGTGATGGTTAGAATGTTTAAAGGATATATATGGGGGTTTTGAAAGAAATCATAAAACAAATGATAAATTGTCATGTTAGTGTATGTGATATTATATCTTCGTTGCACTAACTTAATTGTTTATTTTGTAGCTATTTATATTTCATTGTGTGCCACCGCGGACGACAGGACGTCATCATTTTGTTGTATATATATATAGGTGGGCGATCTATGATATGTGATGATGTAAAATTTTATGTATGAGATGGATATGTAATTGAGAAACAAATATTCATATTTTGAAATTGTATATTTGTACATATTCATGCATTCTATATATATGATGCATCTAGATATATTCTACATGAGTTCGTACTTATGAAAAGAGAATTGGGTGTTGATGTTGCATGTTTGTGGAAAAATGATGATGATTTGTGCATGTTTGGGAATAAAGAAGTTGGGAGGAATTGAGGTTTTAGTCGAAGTGTAAATTTCTTGACAGGTAAATTTTGGTTTATAAAAAATGTAGCCGTTATACTGTCGAAAATTTTATAAAAAGTATTTGAAATAGAAAAGCGAAAAATTTTGTCACTCCCAACTAGTTATAGAAAATTCAAATCACTAAGTTTTAACGAGTAAACCGGAGAAGAAGTTAGGGTTCGCTTCTCGGATGTCTTCGATCCGACAAGTCGGGTTCGATGAGTCCGTTGAAGTGTCCGGCAGAATCCTCCAGACAAGAGCTTAAATAAGGTCTGGGAAGGGTCCTGTCATATAACCTTAAGACTGCAATTGTGTAGTGAAACGTTGACTGATATAGACCTGCTGGAAAAAATATATGCTACTTTCCATGCCTCTTATGTGTTCCTACAACAGCAATTTAGAGAGCACAGGTTTACAAAATATTTTGAATTAATATCATATCTTTTAGTAGCAGAACAGAACAATGAGCTTCTAATGAAAAATCATGAACTCCACCTAACTGGCACAATAGCATTTCCAAAAGCAAATGCTAGTGCAAGTAAAGGCCATGGACGTGGACGTGGACGAGGTCATCATTATCATGGTGGTTATAAATTTTTAAGTCATCGAAACCAAAAAAACATCCCCTAGAAATGGAATTTTTATAATGCCAAACACGACAAGGGCAAACATGTTAAGAAAAATGCCCCTAAAAATTATGAAGATGTTTGTTTTAGATATGACATGCCTAGACACTGGTTATGTACCAGTCTTACGACCAAGTATCTGGTTGATCTGTATTAGGTCTCTATAAAGAGGAAGGAAAACAAAATAGAAACCAATTTTGTAAATCAAGATGATAACCCAATAAACATCACAAATCTAGATGTGTCAGATTTTCTAAATGAAGCATAAATGGATCACTCAGTTATATTAATATCGATTAGAAAATTGCCTAATTAGAATTATCATGTTCACTTTTGTGTTTTTTTTTTTTTTTTTTCTAGAAATTATGTTAATACTCAATTTTACAGCCTATTAGAAGGAAGATAACTTGTTACTTTATGTTTTGTTATCAATGATGTACTAACATATGGTTTCTTTAATGAAATATGGATATGGATGAATTATCTATTTCCAAAAGGGAAGGTGCAAATATATGTATTATCAATAGTGTAACAATGCATACTATTTTTTAGAATAAGAAATATTTCTCAAATCTATCAGTGATCAAAATTATGATAAATATTATATCAGATCCTGCGGACTTAATAGAAGGTTCTAGAAAAGCTATACTTTTGTTAACAAATGATACTAAATTATGTATGAATGGTGCATTATACTCAAGTATATCCAGAAGAAATCTACTTAGTTTCAATGATATACGTAGTAACATATATCATATTGAAACTACAAATAAGAAGAACATTAAATGTTTATGCATCACTTGAATTATTTCAAGCCAAAAACTTATTTTAGAAAAGCTCAAAGCTTTCTCATTTGAATTATATTATACAATTATAAGATCAATTGAAATATATATATTTTTGAGCCAGAAGCTTTCAAAACCAATAATATTTCAACTTTAGCATGACCATCTTGGTCATTCAAGATCTACAATGATGTGTAGAATTATTAAAAACTCTCATGGACACCTATTAAAGAACCTAAAGATTCTATCATCCAATGAGAATAAATTTACAGTTTGTTCACAAGGAAAATTGGTGGTTAAACCATCCATTTCTAAGATTGGTTTTAAGTCTCCATCTTTTCTACAAAGAATTCAAAGAGACATATGTGGGTCTATCCATCCACCAAGCAGACCATTTTGTTATTTCATGGTATTAATTGATGCATCCCCAAGATGGTCACACATATATTCGTTGTCTAATCGTAACATTGCTTTTGCTAAATTGCTTGCTCAGATTATTAGACTTCGAGCATAATTTCTAGATTATCAATTAAGAATATACGACTAAATAATGCTGGTGAATTTACATCAAAAATATTTGATGATTATTGTGCATCGATTAGAATCGATGTTGAACATTCAGTTCCATATATATATATATATATATATATATATATACCCAGAATGGTCTAGTAGAATCATTCATCAAACGCATTCAGATAATTGTAAGAACTTTTTTTATCATAAACAAAACTATTAATTTATTCTCGGGGACATGAGGTTTTACATGCAGCAACATTAATTCGTTTTACGCCCGCAACCTATTACCACTACTGTCCATTACAACTTGTGCTTGGACACCAACCTAATATTTCACATTTACGTATTTTTGGTTGTGTTGTACAAGTTCCTATTGCTCATTCTCAACAAACCAAAATGGGACCTCAACGTCATTTGGGGATATATGTTGGCTTTAATTCATCTTTAATTATCAGATATCATGAGCCATTAACAGGTGATTTTTTTACTGCTCGTTTTACAAATTGTTAATTTGATGAGACAACTTTCCTACCATTAGGGGGAGAAAAAATTTCTCTTAAAGAGAAACATAAGAAAAATGTCACTATTGGAGAGAAAAATGAACTCTTATGGAATGTGATAGCAATATCTCATTTGGATCCTCGTACCACCCAATGTGAAAATGAAGTACGACGGATAGTTAATCTTAAAGTGATTGCTACTCAATTGCTAAATGCGTTTACTAATGTTGCTAAATAACAAAATCATATATACCAACTGTCAATGCACCAATTAGAATAATTCTTCTTGTAGAACAATGTAATCAAAATGCAGCAAATGAATCATCTACTACACGCTAGAAGCATAGTAGATCGATTGGTTCCAAAGATAGTATTCCCTAGAAGCAGAGAATGAAAAATCACGATTTTATTGAAAACAATACTCAAGCTACAAAATCCATACTTTCTGAAAAATCAACTCTAAAAGAGTTACCAATTCTTGAGGAGATTGAAACTCTTAAAGAGGTACAAACCCTTACAAGATTGCAAAATTCCAAAAATAAGGAAATTGCATTGAATTTTGTAGAAGATATATGGAATCGTGATGAAACAATCATTGACGATATATTTTCATATATAGTTGCTCTTTAAATTATGAACGATGATTGTGAACCACATACGGTTGATGAATGTTGTGAAAGACATGATTGGCCTAAATAGAAAGATGCAATTCAAGCAAAATTGAGTTATTTAGCCAAACGTAGAATATTTGGATTTATAGTCCAGATGTTTGGAGGCGTCAAACCTATTGGGTATAAATGAGTATTTATACAGAAATGAAATGAGAAAAATGAGATCGTAAGATATAAAACAAGGTTGGTTGGACAAGGTTTCGTAGAGATCAAGAATTGATTATGATGAGACGTATTCATCTATGATGGATACAATTACTTTTAGATTTTTAATAAGTTTGACAGTTTCAGAAGGGCTCCAAATGCGTCTTATGGACGTGGTAACGACATATTTATAGGAGTCATTTGATATTGATATCTACATGAAAATTCCTAAAAGATTTAAAATGTCTAAAGTATATAAATCAAAAGCTAACAATGTTTATTCAATTAAGTTACAATAGTCCTTATATGGATTGAAACAATCCGGACGCATATAGTATAATCGCCTAGTAAATACTTGATAAATGAATGATATATTAATTATTCTATATGCCTATGTGTGTTCATAAAGAAATCAGAATATGAATTTACAATTGTAGCAGTATATATCGACGACATAAATTTATTTGGAACTCCTAAAGAGCTCCTAAAAGCTTCTGAATATTTGAAAAATAAATTTGAGATGAAAGAATTAGGGCAAACAAAATATTATCTCGGCCTGGAGATCGAGTATAAATCACATGAAGTATTTATCCATCAAAGAGCATATATTGAAAAAATCTTAAAACATTTTAATATGGATAATGCTCCTCTCTTGAGTATCCCTATGCTTGTTCAGTCACTTAATCCTAAAAAGGATCCATTTCAACCTAAAGAAGATAATGAATAGATGCTTGGTATAGAGATACCATATCTGAGTGAAATTAGTGCTTTATTATATTTAGCATAATGTATTAGACCTGATATTTCTTTTTTAGTAAATTTATTGGCCAGGTTTAGCTCTGAACGAACATGATGTCACTGGAATGGGATCAAACATATTTTTCATTATCTTGATGGAACAACAAATTTAGGGTTATTATATTCAAAATCTGCTAATAGTGCAGGTTTGATTGGTTATGTTGATGCTAGATATCTTTCAAATCCCTACAAGGCTCGTTCACAAGCTGAATATCTTTTTACTTATAATGATATAGCAATTTCATGACGCTCTACAAAACAGACTTTTATTGCTACATCATCCAATCATTATGAAATTCTTGTACTTCATGAAGTAAGTCGAGAATGTAAATGGTTGAGATCTATCATTCATCATATCCAGAGTACATGTGAACTACATACTATGTCAAATTCCCCCACAATCATATATAAAGATAATGATACACGTATCGCTAAAATTTGAGGAGGATACATCAAAGGAGTTAGAACCAAACATATCTTATCAAAGTTCTTTTATACTCATGAGCTTCAATAAAGTCAGCAGATTAATGCTAAGCAAATTCGCTCCACGAATAATCTTGCAGATTTATTAACCAAAACATTACCAACTTCAACATTCCAAAAATTGATTTATGACATTGGAATGCATCGATTATGTAAGCTACATAATTAACTATGAAGCATTCCTTCAGAGGGAATATATTAATGTTGCGTTTACTTCACTTGGAGGAATTAGAATAGAAATCGGAATGATCTGGAATCGGAATGACTTGGAATTGGAATGAAGTATCGGAATCAGAATAAGTTGTTTACTTCAACTGTAGGAATCGGAATCGGAATCAACACTATTCCCATTAAACTGTTTACTTTGCTTTAAAATCGGAATGGATTAATTACAAATTACAAAAATATCCTTTATTAAAATTATAGATTAATTATAATAGTGTGTAATTTTTTATTATAATATGCAATTTTTTTCCTTTTTAATATCAAATAAAAAACTGTATATTATAATTTAAAAAAACTGCATATTATTTTAGTAGTCTACTAACCTAATGTACAGTTTTTTTATTATAATATCAGTTTTTTTTTTTAATATCAAATAAAAAACTGCATATTATTTTTTTAAAAAAATTGCATATTATTTTAATAGTTCACTATGATAATTAAGAAATTGGTGATGAAAAACCAATGATGTGCAGTTTTTTATTATAATATATATATTTTTTAATATCAAATAAAATAGTTTTTTTTTTTAAAGAGGAACATAAGAGACTGTTCATCTTGAAAAAGGGAATAGAAATGGGAATGAGATTCTCAAGTGGGTTGGGGGGAATGAGATTCTCATTCCACAACCCCAAATTGATGTGGGGCCTACATTTTTATTCCCATTATGGAATGAATTTTAAACAAGTAAACACTATCAATCAATCTCATTCTCTATTCACATTCCCCAATCCATGAAGTAAACACACCATAAGTTAATATGGATATATGTGCACTGCACTTTTTTTATTTCGATCAGGTTTTGTCCTACTGGATTTTCTTAACAAGGTTTTTAATGAGGCCATCCTTTTAAGCACATCCAAATACTATTACACCCTAAAGATGATTGTGTTTGATCCAACAGATCATGAAATATCTTTTATTTAGATTTTTATACCATTAAGTTTTTTCCTGATAAATCTTAAATTAGTGTATATCCAAGGGAGAGTTTTATGAAAGATGGATAAACACCAATTTAAATAATATTATTGGTGGACAAACACTAATTTAAATACTATTATTAGTGGATAAACACCAATTTAATAATAATATTATATATATGAGATGGTGGATAGACAACTTGTCTTGCCTATAAATAGATTGCTTAGTCTTTTGGTTTGGTGTGTACAAATTTCTCTCAAGTTTTCAATAAAAGAAAATTTCCTTCTCTCTTATTGATTGCAGCAAAAGCTCCAAGTAAATATCAATTCATCTCTATCTCATTTTATGTTGGTTTGTTTATTTATTCGTTATTACTTACTGTACCCTTACTTCTACTTCCTTTTAATATTATGTTATTAATTTTATAACTATATGTGTGTGTGTGTGTGTGTGGGGGGGGGGGGGGGGGGGGATTACCAAAAATACCATTCTAAAAGGGTGATTTTTGTTTCTACTCACTATTTAAAAAAAAAAAAATTATTTTTAACCCCTAAAACAAATTAATTTCATCATATATCCAAATTACTCATAATACCCTTGCACATTTTTACTCATAAACTCTTAACTTTTAAAATTTTATAAAAAACGAAGTGTGTAATTACGAAATAGCCCTTATATATAAGAGGTTAAGAAATCAATCAACTGATTACCATCGATTGCAAAACTCGAAAATCAACCTATTTTTGCACCAGGTACCTAATCAAGATTAGACGAGCCATTTCCATTATCTCCAGTCATTCTCATGTAGTTTCCAACCTTTAGAGTGTGTCTGACCGCCATCAAGCTTGTTGACCTCCTTCGTTTGCCAATGTATGTGAACGTGAAGTTTGGATTCCTTTTAAAAGTTTGTGATTTTTTTTATTTTGTTTTGCGATTTTGCGATTTTTATTTTTCATTTTGTGCTATAGATGTTGGGTTATGATGATGTAGGTTGAAAATGGCAAATTCCAATGAAAGCAGTGTCGTCATCTTCAGTCACCTCAATCAATTTTTTATATTGATTTTTCACTAGGATGTAAAAAACTGATGAATAACTTTAATAAGTTTTTCACATTTAGTAAAAAATTGATTGGCCGATTTATGAAAATTTGTAGTTTGTTGATTTTTGTTTTGTTATTTTTAACTTTGTTTTATGTTATGATAGTTGTTTAATAATGAATAGGGTTAGATTTGGTTGGATTTGGCTTGACAAATAGAGGAATCCGCTGAGAGCATGTGTAAGAGCATTGGTTTTTTATATCGGTTTTTGACTGGGATGTGAAAAATCAATGAATAACATATGATTTTAGTTAAGTATTACTATCACACTCTATTTCTATAATCAGTTCTTTTTTTTTTTTTTTGGGATTAATCTTCTTTAGAAGGGAGAATACAAATATTGTATTAGGAGTTAACATTCAACATGCCTATTAGAAACTCAAAAATTTCATCGACTGACCAAATATGAGTTACTAATCAACACATGGGAAAAATTCCCAAAGTTCTTATTAAAATGTTGCCAGTCTTGTTAACATTTGTATGATACTAAATATCTACAAAATCTCCATGAATTATAAGAAGAATTCGATGAATAATGCTAGACTTCCCAAATATTTTGTCCAATTTTATGCCCAATAATTCCTTACTCATATGTTATATCATTTGAACATGGATTTGGGAAAAATATTTGGAAAACTTAGCATTACTTTGCACAAACTTGGGAACATTGGACTACGTAATCATACGATACCTATAATAGCTTGTATGTTGTATAAATGAGTACAACTTTAAACTCCACACATTTGACATATATTTCGCTCATACCATAACACTGATGCCCTGATCTATTACCATGACAAACCTACAAATGTACGATTATTTTGATGAAATTGATAATTGAAATTCCTTGTAACAATGATCACATGAAGGATTGTAACTTAGTAGAAATTTGCAATTAATGGTTGAACTAGGCCCCATTAACAAAGCATTAATAATGCCATGGATTTTTGGTGTCTCGAACACACAAATAGGGCATGAAACACACAATAGGGTGCGGAACACATATTTAGGTGCCAAACAAACACAAATTAGGCGTGGAACACACACTTTTAGGTCACGGAACACACTTATTTCTAAACCACTGAATAACTAAATGTAGTTCTCAAAGCCCTTTTCCCACGCCAACCACAAACCCAAACCATATTATAACTACAAACCACAATTTCCTCAAGTTTGTTATCATATGAATGTGCAAACCTTCATGTGTTGGGAAAAAACAATAATTGTTTTGATAAAATTAAGAAGTTACGGAACTAAGAGTTTCGAAACTTTTATAAAACTTAGGAATCCTGCATTTATGAAACAGTAAAATAAATTAATTAAGCAACAAAAAAAATGGTCGAAACTTTTATATTATATATTGATCTTTGTAGATTGATTACCGTCTTGTCTTAACAAGTGAGTGGGCACAATTATATAGAACTGTGTTTAGTTACTTTTGATTTCATTTGTAAAAGGAAAATAAAAGCAATGTGTATAAGAGTTGAGTGTTTAATTTTGGTTACACAACAAAGGAAGAAACGCATTATTCTTCTCTACATTAGCAATAAGACAAAAAAAGTAAATAAATAAATAAAATACATATAAAAAAAAGAAATAGTTTTATTTTCAACGAAATATATTATATGAATTAAAATCAGATATAACATAATTTAATATTCATGTTGCATTCATTCAAAATTAATTCATAATTAAATTAAGCCAAAGTCACTACTGAAAAACCAAATGAAGACCTAACATTAACCAAATAAATATCAATTCAGAATCAATATTTTACTAGTTAATTATCAAATACTAAGTGAACATAAATGTTGCTACCTACATAACACCTGTACTTGAACGGTCATTTATAGACATTTCTTATAGTTAATTGAGCTTTAAAGAGGACCTGATAGATATACAGTTTTGAGCTCTAATAATATTGAAATTATGAAAGGGACCCCAGGTACCTATATTTCTTATGTAACACCTATAATTTGTGATGACCACTAAATTTGGGATTGTTCTTTTTAGGGCATTAAGAACCAAAAGACTGGAGAACCACCCTTCATGATTCAAACTAACATAGTGTGAATGTTGGATTTTGATATCAAGTTCTTTTGGCTTTTAACGGACCCAAAAAATGTCAATTATTGTATTCCATTTGTATAATTATTCTAATAATACAAACTGAGGAAGTAATTCAACATAACAAATAGAAGTGAAGAAGTAGATTTCAAGGCACAAGTTCAAAAACTTACCTGTGCAATCATTACCATAATAGGAGCCTAAGAAGTATAGGCCTTCTTTGAGATTCCTCACTTCTTTTGGCTTCTAATGACCCAAGAACCATCCTCTTTTAGGACAACTAACAGACCTCTCAGAATTTTGTAAGAATAGGGACTGGAATGAGAGACTAAGAATCTAAAAGCGGAATGAGAGCACTTTGGAAGGCAATATTTATAGCACACAAAACACGCAATATGTGAATAAGCACATGAACACATACCACAAGGACATGAGCCTTATAGTTAGGGCACGAAATACACCTAATAAGGGCACAGATCTCATATAAATATGATGTGAAAGACATATTAGGGTGTTAAGCCCCCATACATAGGTTGTGGCTCCTACACTATAAGCCATGTACCATAAAATTAAGGCGTAGGCCACCAAAATCACGTTATGGACAACTGGAATGTGCACCTCTTAACTGTTAGTTCACATGTTGACCATCATGAGTTACATGTTCTACTTCTCTTTCAATCCTTTATGGATTACAACAATTTTTTTTTCGTTGGCCCCAATATAAGTATGAATAATGTATGAGGGAGAAAAAATTTATCAATCTTGATCATCCATTGTTTTATATACTGATGTGTCACTAAATTATCAAAAGATTTACAAAAGAAAGAGTGGTAGAGAATCCTTAATCCCAATATAAACAAACACACCCTCGCATTTAATGACTTCTAACTTAGACCTCATAGTATAATGTTGTTAAATCTTAATAGGTCTTGGTTTTATTCATGATTATTGAGACTGAAGTATTTTTGTTCTTGTTAGGTTATTGGTTTGAGTCAGGTCCATGTAACATACCATCCTAAATTATTGTAATATACATGTATTATATTAAGTGTGACGTATTTATGGAGTAATAAAAATAAGGGATATTTGTAAAAACCCTCCTGAAAAGCAAAATAATAAGAAAATACCCCCATTTTTTTTATTAGGGAAACTACCCTCTACCGTTAAAATCCATACAAACCGTTAGAGATTTCCATCCATAATTGTTAAAAGTCCAAAATGCCCTCAGTTTGGGGGGGTATTTTCCAATTATTTTGCTTTTCAGGGGGATTTTTTCATAATATCCCTCTCACCAACTTATCAAAATTGAGGGTATTTTGGACTTTTAACAATTGTGGATGGAAATCTCTAACGGTTTGTACGGATTTTAACGATGGGGGGTAGTTTCCCTAATAAAAAAAAAGTGGGGGTATTTTCTTATTATTTTGCTTTTTAGGGGGGTTTTTACAAATATCCCTAAAAATAAATTAAAATACCCTAATGTGAAATTAAATTTTTGAAGAATTTTTGAAAGGGTCCGGGGATGGTATTTATTTGCGAAATAATAAAATAATTTAAAATGGAAGGATCTGGATGTGTAATTGAATCCTGATAAAATTTCCGGATATGAAATTAGGTTATAACAAAATTTTCAGATGGACTCGAAATGATTTCAAATGCAAAAATCGGAAAGAACGGAAGAAAGCTTAAAAGTAGAAGCATGCATATTGACAAGTGTCTTTAATTAAAGAAAAAGAAATGACAAGTGTATGGTGAGTAAGAATGAAAGAGTGACAAGTGTATGTTAGAGATCAAACATATATAAGTGAAAGATTGATGAAACAAATGAATGAAACAAGAAGTAGCCGATCAAAAGCACAAACAAGAGAAGAGAAACATAGCGCCACACTCAATCTTGAGAGAAAGAGAGAGCTGCATTCTGCCGAGACTTAACAAAGAGGACAACACCTATTTTTGATGATTTCAAAGCTATTTTTGAAGGAAATCTAACACATGCAAGAGTGGTGAGCAAGTCTAGAGGCAATTTTCATCCATTCCAAGAGGTAAACTTTGGTTTTCATGATTTTTGTTGAAGAAATTGATGGATTATATGATATTATGTTTGAGTTTTAGGATTGGAAATCTCATTAGTATGAAGATTGAATTGCATATGGATTTGATGATGAATCAAGTGAGAAAATTGAAATGCATGTTGATGAAGTCTCGACCAAGATGAGTGAAATGACTTAAAATTTAGTCTAGTGATTTGTTATGAAATACGGTGTGTTTTGATGTGAATTCAAGTGTTAGGACTTGATGAAATGTTGATATGGTATTGCATGTTGTATTTGGCCAAAGAGGTGTTTAATATGGTTCATTTTGAGTTTGAATTATTTAAATGATTTTTATGCTTGGAAATATGATGAAAGGTTGGATTTTGATGATGAAATGAAAAACCAAAGTTAGCAAAATTATATGATATGTATTCGGCCAAGATGTGTCAAAATGACAGAAAATTATTTTGGGTTGGTTTGTGTGATTTTATGGAGTATTTGGATGATGGAAATAGCAAGAAATTGAAAAAGAAATCAATAGAATATCAAGTAACTAAGTTACGGCCAAACTTTGGTTATTTGCATAAAAGTGAGATTTTATGAATTGAACTTACATTTACACCCCTATGCATATGTTTAAGTGTAATTAGGATGAGAAAATTTAAATAAAATTGATGATAGAAGGATGTGTTAGATTCGGCCAACATAGGGAGACAGTAATACGAAAATTTCGTTTAATGCGTTAGAGTGAAATTAGACTTTATTCTACATCTTTTACGTGTTCAGAAATTTAAAATTTCAAACGGAAAGTAAATGCGAATAGATGGAGCTAATGCGACTTAAAAATGGGTGTTTCAAAATATTAATATAGCTAGGTGGTGTGTGGATTGATGTGTGATTATAAAAATATGCGAACAAATAATGTTGGTTGTGACGTAACCTAAAAGTAGATTATGAAAATGTGTAGGTTACATAGACACGATGTAACTTTTCTATCAATTTTAAGCTTTAAAGTGAACTAGGGAATAAGGTGAGTGTTCTAATAAAAATATTTTGAAATATTTATATTTCTATTCATATTGATTTTATATATTGAATTTAAATTCATGTTGTATCTGAATGAAAGTTAATTTTTATGATTAATGAATTGTCATACTAGAACCTTTTTGCATGAATATTGAAAGTTTTGCATGAAATAAAAATTAAATGATGAAAAGCAAAATGAATGGAAATGATTTGTGAGCTTATGGTATGCTTTAAAGGTATCCTGATATTATCGATTGAGATTGAGTACCCTAAGCATGCATTGGCAGTGTTTGTCAAGAGTGTCTATCACTAACAGTGGGAAGGAATGTGCCAGTTAGTTTAATCCCGTGTGTCGCCAAATACACGTATAGGGTATATTATTAGTTAGCTTCCTCCTGAACGAGAATAAATTTCACTCTATTGTGAGGATAAATTTCGTTACGCAATTACCGAATAGATGTCTTGAGCGAGGATAAATATGACTCCTAGCGAGGATAAATTCCGCTAATAGATACATAACAGATGGCCTATGCGAGGATAAATTCTGCATCGAGCGATGCAAGATTCCACTCTGCCTTATACCAATATACCATGTGGAATAAATTATCAGTGGTTGGCTTATTTTATTCAAAGGCTTTTCAAAAACTTAAATATCATCACTGTTTATGATTTATGGTAGAAAAATGAAATCATGCAAAATGTTATTTTATGCATCGTTCGATATCTGAAAAGTATTTCAGAATCGTTTTCCAAAATCAGAAAGTTTGCTTTTCAATACATTATTAAATTTCAGAATTTTGATACATGGGCTATATTGTTATAAATGTCTATTTATGCTTTTAAATTATATATGGTTCTCAAAAATTTTATTTAATTTCTGCAGCATGATTATAGTTAAGAAATTGTGTTTTAAAGATTTTAGGGAGGATATTTTGAAAGTAGATTGAATGGAAATGTACATATGACACTCACTAAGCTTATTAGTCCACACCTAGTTTATTGTTTTACAAATAAAACCTCCCAGGGATAGGTACAGGTGCAGACACTACAGTAGCAAGGACTCCAGCCCTAAAGTAGCCGATTAGTATCGAGTGTTGTTGTGAAACTTTGTATATACATGTATGATATTTACGATTTTAAAAACTTGTGAAACGAATTTCATATATATTTGTATGTAACTTTTGGAAATCTTGTTTATGCATGAATTGTTTATGATTTCAAATTATCTTTTAAATTAAAACATGTTTGTAGCTGTTTGTGAAAAGGAAAAGAGGACTTGAAGCCCAATAGTTAAGAAATTTATTTGTATTTGAAGTGTACAGGTTTTCAGTGAATTTTTATAGGGTAGAATATTTAGAAAAAAGACTGTTGTGCTGTCAAAATTTTTCTAAACTCTATTTTGTAAATGTATATTTTAAAGATGAAAAACTTCCCACCCATTTTTGCCAAATAATAAATTTCTAAAAGATGTTTTAAAAAGGCTTAACTTCACAGGAACTTTTCAGCCGGAGCAGTTCACGACTGGAAGGCCACTACGGAGTTGCCGAGCGGGTCACCTTAAGTATAAGAGTTGGGGCCTGTCAATCCACACAAGATGATCCAAACCTATAACCCAATCCAAATAAAATGGATTTAGATTGGAATAAGTAATCGCTAGCGATTACTATTGGTTATCATAAAATAACAACCACTCTTATAAATATCAAATGCTATTTTGCATTTTTTAATGATGAAGAAATGAAAATGCAAAATCAACTTTCCAAAAGACATACGTATAAAACACACACAATGAGCAAACATAAAGATAACAAAGAGAACAATGGTATAGGTTTTTACACCATGATTCGAGAGTTTAGTTTCATAATTAGTGACCGAACTTCAACTAATTGAACAATTTGGATCCAT
This sequence comes from Litchi chinensis, assembly GCA_019925255.1. NCBI lineage: Eukaryota > Viridiplantae > Streptophyta > Magnoliopsida > Sapindales > Sapindaceae > Litchi > Litchi chinensis. The sequence goes on from CM034461.1 coordinate 18,980,700, forward strand.
AAGAATTTTTCGCTACATAGAAACGAATTCGTTTTTCAATTCCGTTTTATCATTTGGATGATTTTGTATACTGTTTTAATTGTTTTCATTTGTATATAAATTAGTTTACATAATAAAATTCATAAATAAAAATACTCGTATGAGCTATTATTATTTTTATCAGTAATATTTTATTTTATTTTATTTTGTTAAAAAATGCCTCCTAATATAAACTTCTGGGCTCGCCACTGCTATAGTCCATGCCAAATGCGTATATTGCTTTCATAGTTGGTTTCATAGAGCAGATTTGGAATTGCAACCTTGCATTTGTAGATAGAGATAATGAGGTCTGAAATAGAAGTCATTAAATGAAAGAGTGTGGGCGTTGATATTGGAGGTGTAGGAAATGATATGGCTACAATCCTTCAAGGGTGAATTAATTGAGAAGAAAGAAGCAACAAGTGACATGATGGTTAGTTTCACTTAACATGTGCTTCTGTTATTGTATTATTGGTTGAGTGTACTTTAGCTTACTTTGTGGAACACATAACACGTTCACGAACCATGCACACGTTGTTCGCGGACATAGGATACATCAATGTGGACTGAAATGCACAATTACACCGTAAAATAATCAAAATGCAAGTTCCTATACATCCATGTCACTCGATGCCTCTTCCTTCCCTTCAACTGCTGAAGGATTCCATCCAAATTCTTTCTCTTGCCTTCAAAAGATTCTTTTGACATAAACATAATATTATTGTTGGGATACTTTTTTGTTTTTGGTTTTGTGAAGTTTTTTTAAAGGTTAAAGTTGTGATATTTTTTAAAGGTTAAACATTTAATATGAAAGATGATTATAATATATGTAGATGTGGTGAATATTTATGTGAATGTGATTATTTTCTTTGTTTAATAATTTTAATATAGTTTAACACTATATTGTTATGTGTTTTGTTTTTTAGTATTATATGCTTTTAAATGGATAAGAAGTAATTAAGATTTTCAAGGTTAATATCTTAAACTCAATTTATAAAGACATAAGATTTAAACTTTCAATAATTGTAACAATTTCTTCTATCATTTTTAAACTTTTAGAGTGTCGAAAGAATATAGAGAGAGAACTAAAAATTTTGTTGAAGCCGCAAACAAACATTCAATAAATATTGGTTTCATTCTTTGCCCTTGTATAAAATGTCTCAATAAGAGGTATCATGACACTAAAATAGTGTATGAGCACTTAGTCATTAATGAGATGGATCCTTAGTATATAACTTGGTTAATGTATAAGGAACCCCTGAAAACTTCCACACTTATTGAAAACATTTCTAATACATTTAGAATATATAGTAATGCAAACCTTAAAACTCATTGTAATATTGAACCTAATGTTAAAGCAAGAGATGAAGACATCATTGCTACTTTAGAAGATATTGAAACTTTTTTATATGAAGGTTGCTCAAAGTATACAAAATTATCGGTTATTGTAGTTTTATATAAACATAAAGTTACGTATGGTCTATCCAATAAAGAGTTTGATGAACTTATTAACATCGTTTGAGACATGTTACCATCAAATAATGTTCTATCGGAATCATTGTAGTCAACAAAAAAGTTGTTGAAAGTGTTTGATTTGGGTATGAAAAAATTCATGCATACATAAATGATTGTTACTTGTTTCCAAAAGAATAGGAGCATCATGAAGAATGTCCAAAATGTGGCATTGTAAATGGAAAGTAAAAAAAGTTGTGAAAAAAATTCATAAGGGAGTACCAGCTAAAGTACTTCAATACTTTCCAATCATACAATAGTTTAGGAGAATGTTTACATCAATTGAAATGGCTAATGACTTGAAATGACATTTTACCTATACAAGCCAAGATGAAAAGATGCGTCATCCCATTGATTCAGAAGCTTGAAAGACTATTGATAGGATATGGCCATCTTTTACTTCAAAGCCACGCAATTTAAAAGTTGGGTTTAACTGCGGATGAATTTAATCCTTATAGCCATCTAAGCACAACCTACAGTTGTTGACCGGCAGTGTTAGTTACATACAATCTACCTCTATAGAAGTGTATGTCAAAAGAAAATTTGAAGCTAACACTATTGATTCCAGAAAAAAAACAACCAAGGAATGATATTAATGTATACTTGCAACTACTAATTGAAGATTTGATTAAGTGGCACTCGGGAATATAAGTATATGATTCATTTACTAAGTCCACCTTCAACTTATAGGCTATCTTAATGTGAACCATAAATGATTTTCCTACTTATGAAAACTTAACAAGATATTGTGTGAAAGGTGAATATGCTTGTCCTGTATATGGGTTAAACATATATTCACAAAGATTGAAATATAGTAATAAAAATGTGTATATGGGTCATCAATGATTTCTTTCAAAAAATCATGTTTTTCGAAAGAAGAAATCGTGGTTTAATGGAAAATAAGAAATGGATGACCCTCCAGAAATTTTTAACAGTAAACAAGTTTGAATTACATGTGCAGAAGTTGAAAATGATTGGCGAAAAAAAGTAAAAGGGAAAAGGAAGAGAAAAGGGCATCCTATATGGAAAAAAATATCGATATTCTTTCATCTTCCGTATTAGAAGGTAAGATCTTTAATTCAAAAGATGATTTAACTTATTTTATCAAATTTAACTATGCCTCAAATTTACCATCATCAATTTTTATAGGATTTGTGCTTGCATTATAATTTAGATATGATGCACATTGAAAAAAACATTAGTGAGAGTTTTGATGGCACGTTATTGGACATAAATGGGAAAACAAAGGATGGTGTCAATTCTCATAGAAATCTGGAGGATATTAGGATTAGGCAAGACCTTCATATGAAAGAGGATGAAGATAAACTATATTTGTCTACAACACCACACATTCTATCGAAGGTAGAAAAACAATAATTTTGTAAGAGGTTGTTAAATTTAAAGATGTATAACGGTTATGCTTCAAATATATTTAATTGCATTTCATTGAATGAAATGCAATTTAAAAATACTTGACGGTTATGGTTCAAACATATTTAATTGCATTTCATTGAATAAACGCAAGATAGTTGGACATAAGTCCTATGACTATCATATATTGATGCAACATTCGTTATCATTGGCAATATGGGGTCTCTTACCTAAAGGGTCAAGAATTGTCATATTTTGGTTGTATTCATTTTTTAATGCAATTTACCAAAAAATATTAGATAGAAATGAGTTAAATTGATTGGAAGATGAAGTTGTAGTTATTATGTGTATGCTTGAACATTATTTCCCTTCTTTTTTCTTTAATATAATGATCCATCTTACAATTCATCTAATAAGAGAAGCTCGCTTATATAGATCAATTCAATATTGTTGGATGTATCATTTTGAAAGGTTATTCTTACACTATTCTTCATATATGAATTAAGATTAATGATATCCACACATTTTATTTACTTTTATATATTCATTTTATAGATTTATGAATGTGTTAAAAAGATATGTAAGAAATGGTGTACGACTAAAGGGTTGCATAGCAGAATGCTATCTAGTTGATAAATGCATGCAATTTTGTAGTAGGTATGTACCATAAGCAACAGATGTTGGTGAAAAACACAATGGAAATAAAGATATTATGTTTTTAAATGCAGTGGAATGACATCCTACATCTACATCAACATTAAAAACGATTGCTACGAATATGTTACGAATTGCACATATGTATATACTGTTCAATAGTGCATTAGTGGAATCATACATTAAGTAAGTGGTTTAAATTGAAGATGAATATAGTGCAAATATTAGTAAAAATTATTAACGTTATACTTATTTAGTCATATTGTTTTTATTATATAGACGTTTTATTAGCATATACCTAGAAGAGCTTCAACAATTGGATCTCAATCTGTTAAATATATCAACTTTGTTGCAAATGACACAAACTAAAGAATTTCCAACATAGTTAAGAAATAAGGTGAATTCACTACCCTATACATTAATAATATGATGTATTTACCTTAGATATTTGTTCTTGATAATCTAAATTATAATCTCCCAAAACAGGTCCTTGATGAATCAAATACCATAGATATGCCCCTAACTTTAAAGTTTCTACCACTTGGACCAAGTTTGCAAGTCATATGTTATTCAAGCTATGTTGTGAATGGTAAACGATACTACATAAAAAGTAGTAAGAAAACTACACAAGATAGTGATGTTTTCTTTGAAGTAGAAACTATTTGTAATGAAAGATATGACACTCAAATTGTCAAGAAGATGGTTTACTATAGAGTCTTAAGGGAAATATTTTTGTTGGATTTCTTAGCATTTCGTATTCCATTATTGAGATGTGATTGGATGGGTAGCGCAAGTGACGTTAGAGAAGAAGATGGGTTCACACTAGTTAATTTTAGCCCATGTGTAAATAAATGAGATAGAAATCCTTTCATTTTAGCTTCACAAGCAATACAAATGTTTTATTCTAGGGAAAATGATACCTCTAATTAGTATGTTGTCCTAAAAGCACCTTCAAGAGGTTTTTGTGATCTAGAGAAGTTTGATAAGCATGCTTATATGAAAATTCCACCATTAGATGTATCTAAATTTGATGCTAGTGTGAATGATAGTGGGGATTATGTTTAAATAGATTGTAAGGAATTTGTTGTAAACATTTAATGTTAATGAATATAATCATATTTTTATATTTTTTGCAATATGTATGTACATATATTCTTTATGTTTATGTTTGTAGGGAGACAGAGTCTTTGAAGTAGTTGGATATGTTGTGAAATTACTTTACTATTTACATTGCAGGTGAACTAAATTTTTGATAAAGTCAAAAAACAAAGGAGAGTCTTTCAAAATTTTTGTAAAATTGATTGACTTTATATCTATTATTTTATATATTGATAATGTTATCCATGTGTTGGCTACTAATATATGTAATTTCCATAACATTTTCAGATGTCGACTGAAGGAATAGTGATGGTTAGTCTTCAGGTAACTTCAATGGAGAAAAAAAAAAGAAAAGGAAGAGGTTTCAACTGGTAGGATTATGAAAAAATGGTCAAGGGCAAAGCCACTAGGATACAAATTAATGAAGTTGGAAAATCAATTGGAGAAAATTCGATGATTTATAGTTTAAGTTGTGAAGCTATTGCAGCTCAAATGATATCTATAACCTATAGTAATTGGAATAAGATACCATAATCTTTAAAAGATACAATGTGAGAGAATATAAAGGTATATAATGGTTTCATTGATTTATAATATCAATGTTACATATTTATTTTTACAACATATTTACTTTTAAAAAACTTATAACAGCAGTTACGACTTGGTGCTGATAAATCAATGAAAATTCATACATTAAAATCAATGAATGATTGTTGGAGACACTATATAGGCAGAATAACAAGACAAATTAGAGATATTCCTTCTGATCCTGATGCACACAAAAGATATGGAATGCTAAAACCAGCTAACGTTATTGATCAGGATTGGACTACGTTTGTCAATCAGCGATTGTCTCCAAAATTTGCGGTAATTATACATTCATATTCTTAAGCTAGCATGAACATGTTTAATGGATTTCGATTCAATTTTATAATATTTATGAATACTAGTAAGCATTACTTTATTATTCTTATTTATTTAATTACTCCATTTTAAATATGAAATATTTAATGTAATTTTTATAATCACTAACTTTATTAATGTATAGGATAAAAATATATTAAATCTTCATTTTTGCTTCATAATTAAACTAAACGTTATAGCTAAACCTTATGATAATAATATAGTAAAAAAATATTGTTAATCCTCCAGTTGTTTAAGTAATAACAGTCTTATTATAATAAAACATTTTATATAAAGAGACATACTTGTGCGAATAATAACTAAACTTTTGATTTGTTCGAAAACAAAAACCTAAACCTTTGATATATTTAAACCTTATGATAACAAATAATATTAAACACTTTACCCTCTGTTTTGTTCTAAATAGGTGAAAAAATTAATAGTCTAATACTAACTCATGATGAAAAGACACAATAATAATAGAATTACAAAAAGACTCAGTTGCTTTTAAAATATTATTGTACTTACCATTATGTCCAAAGATATTTTAAAATTAAATAAATAAAATATTAAAATCAATAAATAAAATATGGGATATTATCATTTTACCCTATGGAATGAAAATTAATGTCAACCACCTCTGATTTCTAAGCTATTATCAAAAAATAAACTAAATGTTAGTGAATTAATGCTTTCCATGTAGAAAATGATGGATCTATTAGTTGTAAGGGCATTTAAGTAATTATATATTATATTTAATTTTTAATTTAATATTAAATAAAAATAAATGGATTGGATAAAGACACTTCGCATTGATCTATTAAGTTGATGAATGGGTTGGATGATAACACTTGGCATCCATCTAACCCACCTATATAAATAGCACAATTCCATCATCACCCTTATTCTCACCAACCCTTCCCATTCATTCATCGCCATGGTTTCAAAATTCGTTACTCGACCGGCAGAACTGTAGTTAGTAATTTATCGATTGCTCAATAAATAATTGGCGATTAATTAATAAGTACTATTTTAAGGAAAATTTATTAATTTTTAAAATCAGAGAGCCATAAATTGATTTTTTTTTTTTAACATTAAGAGTCAAAACTTAAATATTAGTATAATTTTAATAAACCTCAGGGATGTTTGTGTAATTTTCCTTAATATATGTACAATCTTACACACAAACCCTATCACTCCTTCTCTTTCTGTCGCTCTCTACCCTCTCTCTATCAAACCACCAGACGATTTCTTCTTCTTCTTCTTCTTCTCTCTCATTTTCTCCCGCCAACATGCATTCTTTTGCCACCGTCGTGCGTTCTTTCGCCGTTGCCATGCGTACTTCCGCCACCGTCGTGCTTTCTTCCACCCGCCATCATGCGTCCTTCATCTTTTTTTCTTCTTCTTCTCATTTTTTTCATTTATGTATGCAGGATTCGCCGTTGCCGATATCTCCACCCTCCAACATCATTCTCTCTTCCTTCTCCACCCTCCAACATTGTTCTCTCTTCCCTCTCCACTTCCGGCGTCACTCTCTCTTCCCTCTCACACTTCGACGTTGCTCTTTTCCCTCTCACCCTCCTATGTTGTCCTCTTTTGCATGCTTATCGGATCCTTCTGGATCCAAAAGATGGAGACCTTCTAGATCTATCCAAAATAACACTATTTCACTAAGAATATACACACAGTGACCAAGTACATAAATAATATATGAATATAATGGAAAACATAGGATCATACTTATGAAATGCCAACAAGTGTACAATGGGAAAAATAAAAAATAAAACACTATTTCACTAAAGAATAATATACACACAGTGACCAAGTACATAAATAATACATGAATATAATGGAAAACATAGGATCATACTTATGAAATGCCAACAAGTATACAAAGCCCTTCATGTTCAAAGGATACTAACACAAACCTGATGGATACCACTTTCATGAGCAAAAGCATTAGCTCCAACAATAGCCTTGTGTGGCTGCACATGCAACCCAGTATACTCCTCTACCTATAATAAAGAGACATTTAGTAAGAAACTCCATCCAAAGCACCTTCAATTAGTAAGAAAAACAGGCTGTGAGATCTGTTCTCAAGAGAGGACCATCTTGTTAGCCATAATAATGTGTTTTGTATTAATTCCAGTATAGAGACCTCCTGACACGTGGTCACCACGGCATTTAAAGGACATTACAACCTAAATCATTGGAAATCAAATAGTAAATAACAAAAAATACAACAAATGAAGATCCAATAAATAAAAGAGCAATAAACAAGACAGAATGATATAAAAATGGAACAACTAAATTAATGTTGCAGCAAATATTCCAACTGAATGATATAAAAATGGAACAACCAAGAAGTAATGTTGCACCAAATATTCGAATATGCAAAACGTGATAGGCACGTAATTAGATACAAATCAATAGCATTACCTAAGTAACAATATTATTAGCATGTGATACAAAGCAGTGAGCATGACTAAGCAGCAAGTAGCTGCTCTTTAAAACAAGTAAAATTACAACTGCGAAGCACACACCTCGCTGCAATTAGCAGAGATCATTAAAAAAGATCATATTGCTAAAATTTTTCAATGATTAAATCTCCTGGAAAATATCTAGGAGACTTGACACCATACACAACGTCATCAGTAGCATAACGCAAGCACATTAGTAAAGAAGTTTATCACTCCATTTTGATTCTTTTATTATTTTTTGCAGAAACCTCCAACCTTATGACATGAGCATTTCAAATAGATAAATAGGGAGAACAACAAACATGTTATAATGAGCTGATACTATTTTAATCTAGCATAAACCTGAAATTGAGAATAATATTAAAAAAAATGAAAATAATAAAATAAAAATAGTGGGCACAAGATTTACATGGTAAAACTCTCAATGTGAGGAATACATCCATGGACCAAAACTTGAAGAATTTTATTAACCCAATAACAATACAACATTTCTTTAAAATTCTATAAGAGAACTAAAAAGAAAAGAAATCTCAAATACACTTGAGATGAAATGGGATAATGAATTACAAAGTTCAATAGCCTATTTATAGGCAATATGTGGAGGTAAAAATCAATTAGCTCAACCACTAAGTAGTTGAGGCAATGGAGGTTAAGAAATTAATAAAGGTGGTGATGAATTAATTTACCTCCCACCTACTTGTCTCTCACCTAAACAAATTCAACAATCTGCCATAAAAATGGTTTCATCTTTAACATTCTTCCACTTGAAGTCATTTTGATGATCTGGTTTATCCTTCTAATATTTGATCAAGCTCCCGCTGTTTGTGTTTCTGCGAGACCGTATGAGGATCTACATCAAATGAATTTATCAGTATTGATAGGATTGGTCATTGCATCTGCTAAGTTCAATTTGGTGTGTATTTTTTTGCATGTCCACACTACCACTTTTCACTACTTCACGAAAGAAATGATATTGAACTTTTGTGTGCTTTGTTCGAAAATGAAAAGTTGGATTTCTTACAATATGCAAGGCGCTTTGACTATCACAAAATAAAAAGATTTTCTGTTGTTTGTGCCCAAACTCCTTCAATAACCTTTTAATCCAAATTGCTTCCTTACAAGTTTGTGTAGCTGCCATGTATTCTGCTGTTGTTGTAGATAAAGCCACAATTGTTTGTAACTTGGATACCCAACTCACAGCTTCTTCTGCGATCGTAAACACATAGCCTGTAATGAATTTTCTTTTATCGAGATTTCCTGCAAAATTTGAATTCATATAGCCTTTGACAATAAACTCTGATCCTTCATAACATAATGCAGCATCTAAGGATTCTTTGATGTATCTCAAAATTCTTTTTACAATATTCTAATGCTTTTTATCAGGATTCATCATATATCGACTGATCACTCATGCTACTTGCGTAATGTTCGGTCTTGTACATATCATAATAAACATTAAACTTTCCATTGCTAATGTATATGGCACTCGAGACATTTCCATCATTTTTGCTTCATTGCTAGGGCTCATACCAGAGGATAATTTGTAATTCATAAGAAGAGAGGTAGAAATTGGCTTATAATCGTGCACGTTAAAGCGGCACAAGATCTTTCTTAAGTAGTTTTTCTGAGAGAGCCAAATCTTCTTGTATTTTTTGTCTCAATGAATTTGTATCCTTAAAATCTTGCTTACTAGTCCCAAATTCTTCATATCAAACTTCCTAGCCAACTGTGTCTTTAATTTTTGAACTTGATCTTTATTGGGGACTACTACCAACATGTCATCCACATACAACAGCAAGATAATGAAATCATCACTATTTTCAAACCTCTTATAATATATATAATAGTCTAAATTAAGTCTGTTGTATCCAAGACTTATAATGAAGGAATCAAATCTCTTATACCAACACCTTGATGCCTGTTTTAAACCATACAGAGATTTCTTTAACCTATAAACTAAGTTCTCGTTGCCTTCTTCAGCAAAATCTTCTGGTTGGAGCATATAAATTTCCTCTTCAAGTGTAGATCAAATATTTAGCACATCTAATTGCTCTAAGTGTAGATCAAATATAGTACAATTGCCAAGACTACCCTTGTTGTAAGTCGAAGCACCGACGAAAATATCTCATTGAAATCATCACATTCTTTCTGAGTATATCTTTTCATCACCAATTTTGCATGATACTGCTCCACTTAATCATTGTCATCCCGTTTGATTTTAAAGACCCAGTTATTTCCAATGGCTTTCCAACCTTGTAATAGAAGTATAAGTTTCCATATCTTATATTTATATTGAGCTTCAATTTCCTCTTGCATTGCTGTCATCCATAAAGGTGCATCTGGGACTACTTGTAGTTTCATGGAAAGTTAAAGGCCTTCTATCATCTGTTAGAAAACAATGTGCAATATTAATTGTTTTTCGTAACATACTCCGAATATCATACTAGTGATCTCCTCGCTCGAGTTGACCGTTGAATTTTTGGAGCCTCAGTCTCAACTGATTTTTATACTTCGTGCTCTGGTTCTATTTTGGAAGAATCTAAATTTTCATGTTCTGAATTATTTTTCACTCGTATAATTGCATTATCTAAATTTTCTTTTGAAGTGCTATCATCTCCATTTCTTTAAAGTTAATCTTTTAGAAAGATAACATATCTAGTGATGATAACCTTATAGACAGTAGGATCCCACAAGCATGGTTTAAAAACTCGGCCGAGTTGGCCGAGTACTCGCCGCTCGGCCGGTTTCCGAGGCGAGAACCCCCAGATCGGGGGGTTCAACTCGGGTACTGTACAAAATCGGCCCAACTCGGGCCAACTCGGCCCGACTCGGGCCAGCTCGGGCCGACTCGGCTCGGCCGAGTCGGTCTTTTTTTTTTAAATTTTTTCAGCCAAAACGGCATCGTTTTGGCTTGGCCAAAACGACGCCGTTTTGGCGTCTGATATGTAAATCAAAAAAGGGCAGACAGCAGAACCCGATCTGCTGTTCTGCTTCTGCACTCTCCCTCTCCCCTCTCACATTTGCTCTCTGCCTCTTCCCGATCTGGTTGCTGTTGGTGCGTGGCCGTCGCGTGCAGGTGCTGCCGTTGCCGTCTCCGTCCTCGTCGCTCGTCCGTGACCGATCGTCCTCGTTGCTCGTCCGGTCGTCCTCGTCCAGTCGTCCGTGAGTGTTTTTTTTCATTTTGTTTTCATTTTGTTTTTGCTTTTTTGTTTTTTCATTTTGTTTTTTCATTTTGCTTTCACCACTTTATATAGTTTTTAACATATATTTATTTAGGGGTGGTATGGATGATGAATTGATGAATGATGATTATATAAATTAGATTTGTTTAGGGTTTTAAATATTTCTTAAATTGATAGGAATATGAGATTATACAAACTATATTTGTTTATGGGTGGATGATGAATTGATAATTGATGAATGATGAATTGATAATTGATGAATGATGATTATACAAACTAAATTTGTTTAGGATTTTTAACATTTGTTAAATTGATAGGAACATGATATTTAAATTATTGTGTTATGCGTTTTAAATTTCAAATAATTTAATGATATTGTATTCTATATTATTTGTTTTGTAACATATGTTAAGCTTAAGCATATTGATAACTAGTAAGGTTTCCATACTTGATAATTAATGTTTGTTAGATAAAAGTTTTAATGCTTAAATATTTGTTGATGATTAGGTTGTTTTATATTAGTCAATTATGGATAATGAATCTTCGGGCGCTTCCGTTACCCAATCTCTCAAACGGAATTCGGGTGATGTTGGATGGGATTATGGGAAGTTAGTTGATCCAAACGTTTTGGAAAGAGTGCAATGCATATTGTGTGGAAAGATTATGTCCGGAGGGATACATAGATTGAAAGAACATGTGGCTCACATATCCGGAAATGTGGCTAAATGTTCAAAGGCCAAACCGGAGGATATAAATAAATGTAAAAATGCACTTATGGAGTCAAAAAATAAAAAGAGAAATAAGATGATTGATGAAAAATTGAAGAGAGGAGAAGTTAATATCAATGAATCCGAGGAGATGGAAGAAGTAGAGGTAGGAGGGGTAAGGAAAGAGCCTCATCATCTTGGTCCAATAGATAGGTTTACAAGATCTATTAATCCGGAGTTGTCACAAACTTCAAAGAAGTCAATGCGACAACAAAATATCAATGAAGCACTTTTTAAAGAGAGGCTCGATCATGTGCACACTTGGGTAACAACTTGGATGTTTAATAGAGCCGTTCCGTGGCATGTTGTTGTGAATGATGATTTCATGCGTGCTTGTGAAGCAATTGGTCAATTTGGGCCTGGTTATAGGCCTCCAAATTATTATGAAATCGGAGAGCGATATTTGCCAAATAGGGTGGACGAAACTAAGTTATTGTTGAAAAGGCAAGAAGAAGAGTGGGCTAAAAATGGATGTTCAATTATGACGGATGCTTGGACGGATAGAAAAAGAAGAAGCATAATGAATTTGTGTGTGAATTGCAGGTATAAATTTCATATAATTTATCTACTATATAATATTAGTTGCATATTATATTATTTAATTTATGTTGGATTGATATTTAATTATTGCAGATTAGGAACCGCTTTCCTTTCTTCTAAAGAGTGTTCTGATGTAGCACACACCGGGCAACATATTTTTGAATATGTGAATGCATGCATTGAAGAAGTCGGGCCTACAAATGTTGTTCAAATAGTAACCGACAATGCTAGCAACAATATGGCCGCTGCCAAGATTTTGAAGGAGAATAGGCCAAACATATTTTGGACCTCATGTGCTGCTCACACCATCAACCTCATGCTTGAAAGTATTGGCAAACTTTCGAGGTTCAGCAAGTATATTGAGCAAGCAAAGCAGTTGACAATCTTCATTTATGCTCATCACAAGACCTTGGGAATGATGAGGTCTTTTACCAAAAAGAAGGATATAGTGAGGCCGGGAAAGACTAGATTTGCATCCGCTTTTCTTACTTTGCAAAGCTTGATGGACAAAAAAAATGCTTTGAAGACAATGTTTGGTAGTGAGGAATGGGAGAAGTGCAAATACTCAAAGAGTAAGAAAGGGAAATTGGCTTATGAAATTGTTATGAGTTTGGCATTTTGGAATGGTGTAACATGTTGTTTGAAGGTTTTTGCACCATTGATTAAAGTGTTGAGATTGGTGGATGGGGATCGAAAGCCATCAATGCCTTGGTTATATGGAGAACTAAGAAAGGCTAAACAAGACATTAAAGAAGCCTTGAACAACGTGGAAAATAATTATCGGTCAATTATTGAAATAATTGACTCAAAAATGAAAGATCGGCTAGACTCTCCATTGCATAAGACGGCATTTCTATTAAACCCCTATTACCACTACAAGGATTCAAGCATTTCTGATGAAACCGAGTTGTTGAATGGCTTTATGGAGTGTGTGGAGATTTTTCATCATGGTGATATAGCTTCTCAAGATGTAATTATCATGACTGAATGGCCATTGTATCAAATGAAGGATGGTCCTTTTGGGAGACCATTGGCCATTAGAGGATGTGACAGTGATTCTAAGGATCCAGGTAAAAATCGAATATTATAATTTATATAAATTGTTTTTAGTTGTTTAACTTGTTTACTAATTCCTATTATAGATTATATTTTTCACATTGTATTTATGAAAATATATCTTCCAATAACTAGTTCTATATTTGATTATGTTTTATGGTGTAGTTACTTGGTGGAGTATGTTTGGAAGTCACACACCTAATATTCTTAAATTGGCAAAAAGGATTCTTTCATTGACAACCAGTTCATCGGGATGTGAAAGAAATTGGAGTAATTTTGAATGGGTAAGTGCAAATGTGCAATATCAATAACTTATTTTTAATGTTTTAAGTTTTAAATATGTACTGATTTATTCAATTTTAATTTTTATATCTTATGTAGATACATTCGAAGAAAAGGAATAGATTGAATACAAATCGATTGAACGATTTGGTTTTTGTTAATTTCAATTCACAATTGTCAAGCAACGTGAACAAACAGGTTGAGAAGAATGTTGATGTGATACTAGCAGCTAATGCCGATGCTGCTGATGCACAAGGATGGCTTGTTCCAGGAGGTGATGATGATGATGAAGTAGGGGCCGGTTTGGAGCGACCGAGGCAACTTGATGAAGATGATTTTAATTCTGGAGAGGAGGAAGAGGAGGAGAGGGGGGAGAAGAACATTGATGTAGAGTTTGAGTCTGACAATGAACAAGTTATGGAAGACGTTTATGGAGATGATGAAGATTGGTTACATCATCCTTCTCGCCCTTAAGATTTTTAGGGCCTTAAGTCCTTAACATACTTTCATAAACTTTCTCTTTTGATGACTATTTTATTCTTGGGTTTTTGCTATGTTATTATTTACATATTATATATAATGTTGGTTGTGTACTTGTGTTTGAGAATGAAAGAAGAATGGGAGGTTTTAAGTAATTTAGATATGAAAGATTTTTGAAGTGTTATTATTTTTGTGTATTGCAGGTGGAATTGTTGAAAATATAGTCGTTTTATTGCCGAAATTTTAAAAGTTGTAATTATATAATTGTGTTAAAGTGGTTTTGAATGTTGCATGAGATTGATTTTAAAAGTTTTTATGATCATATGATTATATTTTAATCATACATAAAATTTTAAAATTTTATTTTTTACAGGTTTGACCGGGTTTGACCGTAGGTCAATGGGTTGACCGTTGACCGACGGTCAAACCGAGTACTCGCCGAGTACTCTCCGAGTAGCCGAGTACTCGCTGCTCGCTGCCTCGCCGATCGAGTAGCGAGTAGCGAGTTTTGGAACATTGCCCACAAGCGATGCCCATTCACTCTATCAGCATACCCCAAGACTATACTTTATTCTTTTTTTTTGGATCAAGTTTTGTTCTTTCTTAGGTATTATACATCACATACATAGAATATCCAAACAAATATAATTTAGATTAATTAGCGGGTTTGCTGGCCTACATCTCCATTAGTGTTTTTAACTCAATTATTGTGGATAAACATCAATTTATCACATAATGGGGGTCATTCACTGCTTCTACCCAAAATGACTTAAGTAAACATGTAGTCTTCAATATAGCTTTTATTCTTTCTACAAGAGTTCTATTCATTTGCGCTACCACTCCATTTTGTTGAGGAGTGTATATGACTATGATTGCCTTTCGATTCCTTCTTACTTGCAAAAAGCAAGAAACTTTCTATCTGTATATTCTCTTCCATTATCTATCCTCAGGCATTTGATCTATTGCTCAGATTTAAGTTCTACCTGTGCTTTGAATGTCTTGAACACTGGAAACACATCTTACTTCCTCTTGATAAGGTACACCCAACTTCTCTTAGAGAAATCATTAATAAATAATATAAAGTAATTTGCTCCTTTTAGGGATATATCCGGTGATTCTCAAATATCAGAATAAATCAAGCCTAGAATGCATTTGTTCCTAACAATAGAATTGGTAAACTTGAATCTATGTTGCCTACTTGTTGCACAATGCTTACGAAAAGGTAGATTTACAGTTTTGAGCTCGAGAAACAATTTGTGTTTGGAGAGAATCTTTAGACCTTGTTTTAATGACGGTGGGGGGCAACCCACTCATAAAGGTGAAAGAGCTGCTTATTTTTGTCATGATCGGGTGTCGACTCATGCTAAAGCATGGGGCAGCTGACGCCTAAACCAACGGTGCCAGCTGCCATTGACAATCCCGAAAAATTTTAGGTTTGAGGGTTTTGATTTTTTTAAAGAGTAGATGAAATGGAAGGGAGAACAAAAGTGAAAGCAAAGTGTATGAGATAGGACTAAGTGAAGTAATCCGATTAGTCGGTTACTGCTTTTTATTAATTTTTTAATCTCTTTTTCTTTTCAACTGTTAGATTAACTTTTTCATCATCCAACAGTTATAGCCAATTTTTTGACACGAACGTCTTGTAGCTAGTTCCTACAAAAGGAAGTTTATACATCAAATTTGGGGTGTGTCGTAGAACAATTTTAAACAACAAAAGAAAACAAAAAGAGCAGCTCACGACAAGACAAAAGGCAGCAACTATGACAAAAAGAGGAGAGTAGCGGCTACAATCAAAGCACACCTTGAGAGCAGCGGCTTGGAGCTAAAAGATAAGCAACGCGGCTGGTTTTAGGAGTGGTTTTGTGACAAAATCTCGGTAATAGTTTCGTAATCATGCGGTTTTGATTTTCTCTTCGTTCTTGTTATCATAACCGTTTGATTTTTTATTTTTTATAGGACGAAGTTTTATTGATTTTATAATAATTTTATAATAGTTTTAATTTTATTTTTAATATTTAATAATTCTTAATTTCACCAATAAATAAAATAAAAATGGTTTTACCTCTAATATCAATAATTTTGGTTGTTACAAAATTATTTTATTAATTTAACTTTTGATTGAAAAAATTTTAAATATAAGATTTTTTATTATATACTTTTCAATATTTGATATATTTAAAACTTAAATATTATAAATTTCAAGTCTTAAAATAAAAATTTACATAAAATTTATTTTTGAACTTAACTCATAAATTATGAGAAAACAATAAATTGATTTTTAAGTTATTTTTTTAAATTTGAAAATAATATTTTGAATAATAAAATATTACAAATTGATAATGATAAATTCTAAACCCTAGATTTTTCGTTCATTACTTGAGTTTTACAAATTAATTTTCTCTCGTTAATTTAAAATTTTATTATTTTTTTATTTTAATTAATTCTTAATTTTCAAATTTTGTTAATTAAATTTAATTTAGACTTAGATTAACATTTTCTCAATCGTTATAGAATCAATCTTATACTTGTATAATGTGTTTCATAACAAACTTAACATTACTCGGAGCACTCTCAGTGACTTCCCGCTTACACTTCCTCAGCTTGTACTCCATGTGAATCCCACTGTTGGCAATGAAAGTGAGAATGCGGGGGCCTTTTCGCGTACTTGACAGCCTCCCAAGCAGTTTTGATGTCCCTCTGATTGCATCTACACAGATGACGGGCACGTGAGGCGGCGGGGAACCCTGCTTCGATTATGTCCACTTCCACCTACTTTTTAGACCCATAGGAAAAGTTTTATTTTGTTTATTTATTTATTTTTTAGACCCTGTCAACTATCAATAGTACCCTGAAAACTATTATTGATAACCTCAAACATACCAATTTCACATTATGCCCATTTTAGAACTAATACGTACAAAGATTTAAAAAAAAAAAAATCCAATTAAAAATCCGCGAGTAGAATATTAATGTTTTTGATAAATTGAATACATTTAAAAAGCATATTGTACACCCAGTAACTAATTAAAATATGGAGGACAGTTTTATTATTTTGCCTTTCCTTCCCTTTCCCTTTTCTTCCGGTACAAAAACCACATGAACATGACTTAATATATGCAATTACTCCAAAATAGCATCTTCCCATAATGGACTTGTTATCCCTTTCAATGCGTGGAACATTCAGAGAAGGTAGCTAGCTTCTGATTTTTTTGGGAATGTTGAACCAGAGATTGACAAATTCAACTTCTGCTACTCCAAAAAAGCATCTTCTGGTTTTTTTGGGAATGTTGAAACAGAGATTGACAAATTCAGTCCGAAAATGATTTTTCTTGATGATAGTCCTTTTCTTTTTCTACCTCTTCTCCTCCAAACAGCTATCAACCTTTCCCTGCGTCTGCTTCTCGTCCTCTCCAAATCCAAAATAGCGTCTTCTGTTTTTTTGGGGAATTCTGAACCTGAGATTGGCAAATTTAGCCCGAAAATTAGTCTGCTTTGCTTTAACAGTCTCGCTTTTTGAATAAAGCCTGGTAACACAGCCTCTGTCAACAAGTCTTGTTTCAGAGACTGATCACCACCGGCGGCTTTTTCCACTGTTTTCACAAGCCGATCAAAAGACCCACCATCATTTATTGCCTTCAACTCTTCCAGAGGACTCATTTTCTCTTCCTATTCTTCTTCTTCTACTTCAAACACCGAGAAAGAAAAATCACTTTCACAGACACAGAAAACAAATGCCCAGAAGAATTACTTCCACCCAGCTTGAAACTTGACAAGAAAACTAGAGGGAATATTACTTGTGAGCTATCGGCCCAGTAAGGGGAAAGTGATATTGGTTCAGCATAGTTTGTACGAGCTGGTCCATCTTTGGGATTTAAAGACGCCAGTTTGAAATGTCTGGTGGCAGTGACACAAAAAATTGAAAGCGAGTTTATTGTAGGAGTGAATTCACGTTGAAATGTATACTTACAGTATGAGTTGGTCGATAGTTTAGTCATTAATGTGGGACAATCCAAATGTACACAACAGCTGATGTTAGTAATCATTGGAGACTTTGCCAAGGCGGCTGGTGATTTCGAAATCAGAACATTATATTCAAAGTCACTTTGTGGCCACCTTCTCCCAGCTCTTGTGAATCCACTCCCACCCTCGTTTGCGTTCTCCATCCTGATGTGGACTCATGTTGACTCCTGTCCGGATAAATGCTGTTTTTTTTTTAATATATAATTTAATATTATATTCAAAAAAGAGGAGACTCAAAATCTTAATTTTTATTTATTTTTTTTATTATATGGATTGCGTAATGCAAAATTCTTGTTAGCCCTTTCATAAATTGCCTCAGGAGGGTTAAGAGGCTTAGAGCCAAATTTGTTCACATATTACATGGTACATAGTGAGTGTCAGGTATAATTTTATTTTACTTCTATGATATGTGTTTAGCTAATGAGTAATATTATACTACTAAAAATTTTATCTACATTTATTATCCGAATAATATGATATGTTTATTTATAGCTATTATATCATCAATAAATTATTTCATAGTTACAAACTATTTTACTACATAATTTAGAGAAAATTTTTGAATGTTTTTATAGGTGTGACCTTGTTTATAGCTAATTTGCTTTGTAGGCTCTTTTCTTATAATTCTTTTTATGCGACAGGTTTTAAATTTTAACCTAAGAGTGAAGCTCTATAATGACAGTTCAAAAGCCATTGTTCTCTTTAAATTGCATATAATGATGTAATCTAAAGCTTTTTTTTTTTTTTTGGTGACGATTGGAACTGATCCAATGAATTATCAGGTCCAATCGGGATATGAAGACTATAGTGTGGCACAGAAAACTACTCCTAAATAGAAGGAATCCACTCACATAAAGGTGAGGAAGAAACTCATATGAGAATGGAAGGATGACCCATATATAATGATAGAAAATTATTTATTTAACTTGGTGTCAAACCCACACCACTAAAGGTATAGGGGCAGCTGGCGCCTACATCAACCGCTTCAACTGCCATTGACATCTAAATCAAAATTTGTTAATTAAATTTATGACTTATTACTATCTACCATTTGCCTACTTGAAGCATTTACTATTGACATGTTGCGACGGAGGGTTCTTGTTATGTTTCTCTCTCATCCACTTGATTGACCGTCAGGTGAGACTTGAGAGGAGAGAAGACCATTTGAAAAAAAAAAATTCCCCTAGATGCTATTTTAGTTATCAATAAAAATCATCTATCCACGTCCTAGAAGATAACCATGACACCTCACATTTACAAGCGAATCAAAATTTCTACAAATATACGTAAAAGTCAGTTTGGTGGTTAATTAGTAATTAACTTTCCCAAATTGTTCGCGTACTGAAAATCAGAAATCAAACAACTTGTATTAAAACCAACAAATACATCACAAATGTTCCAGTATATTATTTTTAAAATAATCCCAACATTTTTAGATAGATGAACCAGATTTAGATGTAAACTTCCTTTAATAGGATGACATGTTCAATGTCCAGAATAAAGTTATGTAATTTGTGGGTGTAAAATAAAGAAGAAAGAAAAATGATCTCCAAATTCAACATAGGACAGATGTGTAGAAATTTACACATTTGTAAAACAGTGATGGCCAACTTGATAAAGGTGTAAGTCAATGATTGTGTGAACCCCTATTATCGATTTTTTTTTTTCATATTAATATTTTTGCTCCTCCTGTTGGACAGAAAAAGATAGTAATTTCCAACTTCCAATTTCCCATAGATAAATCTAAACAAAGCCGGTGTTGGGGGTAAAGTTGTAGTGTGAAGCAGCACAAACAAGTGATGGTTACATCAATCAGACGGCTGAGAAACAACCGACTTGTAGAAGAAGAGAAGTAGAAAACAAACAAGAAGAGAAAAATGTTCATTCAAATCATAATTTAAGTTGTTAATTAAAATGTTAGTACAATTAGTGGTGAAAAAAAAAAACAAATAAGTTAACAATAGCTTCAATAGTAAATATATATTTATTTATTTATTTTTCTGTATGCAATTTTTTCGTCTCTCTCTTAGCAGATATATCTGCTGATATAAGTATATTTAAGTCTATGGCTGCTCACAAGTTTTTTTTTTTTTTTTTCCCCAAGTAATGAATGGTCACATGTTAGCATTGTCAATGTAGTGACTTTTACATGTGTATCTCTTGTTATATTTAATTGTTGGAAGAACTTTATCTGAGTTTCTATATTTTTAAAAAATTTCTTTTTTTTAAATATGAATCTGTTTATAACCTTTATGACCCCTTACTTTTTAAAAATTCATCAAATTAGTCCTTCTATCATCATTTTTAATAGGAGAGAACTTCATTTTGATCCCTGTGTTTCTATTTAAAATGATGATTGAGGATTAGTTTGATAAGTTTTTGAAAAGTAAGAGACCATGAAGGTTATAAACGGATTCGTATTTAAAAATGAAAAGTTTTTAAAAACATAGGGACCTACATAAACTTCTCCCTTAATTGTTTTATTGTTTCTCTATCTGCAATATCGGGGGCAGTTGATAATGGAAGTTAAAATCAGTGGAAATTGACATTCATTGTTGAAAAAACACGTCACATAAACTTGATTTATTTCCCGTAGAATTTTACTTTCATTTTCATTTCCATTTACTAAACGCATCATAAAGGACTTTATGTTTTTTTAATATAGGTTGCTTGATCTTTTTAAACATAATTTTTATCCAATTATAGGAGAATAACTAACACATTTATTTTCAATAAAAAAAATACATTTATTATTGAGATTACTAAAAATCTAGATATAGAATTACTAATTACTATATTTACATTAAATTAGAAGCCATTAATAAAAAGGTTGTGATTGTCAATATATACTATTGTTAACATTTACAATCTGTGGACCACACGTTATGCTAATGGATCAATTTGAAATGACATGTTAATTTATTTGTCAACAATTCCTCAAATATTTTTACAGAAGTAATAATAGAACAGTACACTTAATGGGTAGAAATAATACTATACTTTCCAAAATTTTATTCATTTTACCTAAATAATATATCAAGTTGATTTGTGATAACCACATTGATTATGAGATAATATATTGACGATGTGGTGATTACAAGAACAAAATGCACAAAACCCCCTTGAGATAAAGCCTTAAACAGGTGGAGTCAAAGTTTGGGTTAAATAACATGTTAGCCCTCTATCATTAGCACCTGAACGTCAATGTTAATTTGACAAAGGGTAATTTTGTCAAATTGCTTGGGAAAGCTTTGGAAATCAACTATGCAGGGTATGATTGTCACACGTCACTCACATTAAATGCCAATGTGATTTTTTTGAATTAAAAATAATTTAAAAAATAAAAAATTGAGAATGAGAAACTGAAGAGGCGCGAATGGCATGTACCAGATCGTGTACCATTTGCCTTCAGTTTCCATTCTTTCTCTGGAAACACGCACTCTGTGACAAACCTAAAAAACAAACCCTTTCCAACTTAAAATCAAATCAAAACCCGATCGACTTTCTCCTTTTTTGGAGTTCATCGATCGTACTGGTGACAACCATGGAGGATAACAATCGATGGGCTAGTAGTATGCGGGAAAGGTAGGTTTTTTTCTTGAAAACCTTGGATAATGGCTGTCGTGCTTGCAATATGTTATTTGTGGTGTGATTTCTGAAAAAAATGGTTGATAATCTATTATAAATGATTGATAATCTATTGTTGTGATGAGGACTAGTGTTTCAAAGTGTTAACGTTTGACATGCATGTTGTTTTATAATGGCTATCTGCTTCCAATACGTTATTATTAGACATGGTCTGTTGATGGTGTGTTGTTTTTGGCTTCTGATCTATTGTCATGGTGAGGACTAGCGTTTCAAAGTGTTAATATTAGACATGCATGTTGTTTCATTTTATTTTATTTTTTCATTGAACATGTTCTTTTTGTTGTCTAATTTGCTCGTTGATTAATAATCATGAATTTTGTATGAATTTTGCTTGGAAAAAAAATTTTTTTGCTTCACTTGTTGATTTGCTGTTACAAAAAAAAAAAAAAAAAAAGGATGACATGGATTTAGGAAGAAAAAAAGTAAATTTTTTTATTATTAGTAAAATTTTCTATGATAGTTGTTGATTTTTTGGTGGGGAAACAAATAAAAAATGTTATTCTTACATGTTGATTTGCTGTGATGATCTTAAATTAAAAAAAAAAAAAAAAAAATTTGCTTAAATTTTGATGAAGTTTTTCTGATTATTGCATGTTAAGATATATTTTGGTGACTCTAATATGTATATGTTTGTTATTGTGTATGTTTGAAGAAAAAGTTTTCATTTCTAATGTATGTGTGTCTTAAAACAGAACAAGGCAGATATATGTATGTTTTTTTGTTACTGTTGAAGGTGGCTGGTAATGTTTGTTACTGTTTGATGGCATGCTTGTTGGAACAGTTTGGAGTATTTCTTCTTTTGTTACTGTTTGTTGATTTATTTTATTTTTTTTTTTTGTCGCAGGAATTTCAAAATTAATATGAGTGCCACCTTTATGGGTAGAAGTTTTGAAATAGGGTGCTATACTGCTGAATACATGAATCTAAAATTTCTTTGGGATAGTGTGATGATAGAATGTTTAGGTGTTGAAACAATACTAGGGGAGAGATTTTACCAAGAGGTGAGGTTACCATGGTCGAATGGGGTTAAGATCATTGAAAATAAGAAGGATTTAATAGATGTCATGACTGAGTTTAAGATTAGGAAAGTTAATAAGATGCATTTTAATGTTGACTACCTCCCATTACAAACAATATATCCTGATCCATACCATCAACCCAACCTAAACAGTCAGCCTAACATCAACACTTAGCCCAACACAAACACTGAAGCCGACCCAACTGCAGGAAATAAACAGCCGAACCCAACTTCACCAAATGACAAAGAACAGATTCTGATTTCTGATTCAGAATCTGTTTCGTTTGAGGACGGATATGGTTCTGAGAGTGGGGAGAGTGCCTATACACCATCTAGGGAGAGTGATGAGGATAGTTATGATCATATAGAGTTTGATGGTGGGGAAAGGGATGTGGGGTTGGGTGAAGAGGACCATAGCGATGGTGTACAAGCTGAAAATGTTGGCCAGCCTGTAGGTGACAAAGATTACCTATCTTATGTGAATGAAGAGTGCCCAAGTGTGGTTAGTAGCAGTGATAAAGATGACAGTTATAAAGGAACTGCAGGGGTAGCTTTTGTTATAGGAGAAGATGAAAAAATTAGGTTGCAGAAGGGGTAGTTGTTTAGGAATTTTAGACATTTTAGAGAGGTCATTGTAGATTATGAAATTCAAGAGGGTTTTAGATTCAATAGAGTGAAAAATGAGAGAAGTAGAATAGTGTATCGGTGTGAAGCAGTGGGCTGCCCTTGGAAAATACATGGGTCTCCAACATTTGATAGGATCACCTATCAATTGAAGTCCATCACTGATCACCATACCTGTCTCTCTGTTACTAAAAACAACCAAGTAACCAGTAATTGGATTGTGAAGACTTTTGAGAGAGAAATTAAGCAAAACCCTTCTATTAGTGTTAGTGTGTTAGGAGAGATGGTCTTAAGGAAATGTGGGGTAAAGGTGCCAGCATACACACTGCAGAGGGCTAGGAATTTTACCTTGAATATAAGCAATAAAGATCATAAGGAAAGTTTCAACAAGATTCATAGATATGGGTTTATTCTTAGTCATACCGACCCTGGTACATTTGCCTTTGTTTCTGCCCATTTTCAAATATACCAGCCCATTTTCAAAAAAATTTTCTTAGCTTTCACTGTCAAAAAATGGGATTTTTAGAAGGGTGTAGACCATTTATAGGATTATATGGATGTCACTTAAAAGGGCCTTATGGTGGGATACTTCTGTCAACGATAGTTATGTATGCTAATTTCGGTGCATATCTGTCGACGTTGGAATTCAGTCGATGAGTAATCAATGTCCAATACCTGCAATCAATGTGAGAAAGCACAAATACCAAGGAAAGACAAAGACAGAAACAGAGGATCAAACGAGGAACACGGAGCTTTTACGTGGTTCGGCAATAATTGGCCTACGTCCACGACTGTCTGTCTCTTTAATTCTGCAGAGTGACAGTATATTATTGAATATTGTTCTTCTGTTACAATGATCTCGATCCCTATTTATAGGGAAAGAAGTGTTACAATTCTGATTGTAGCAAAATTAGGAAGAGAATCCTGAATTAATTACATTCCCTAAACAATTGGGAAAAATAAGGAAAAGAATTATAAATTAATTATGCTTCCTAATATTTTTAGATAATATTAGGAAATTACTATATTTATCTCAAGATAATGTTGACTTGATTTTGAATTTGAATTGATCTCCATATCTGACGAGGGAATCATGGTTTGATTGGACAATTGCCATATTTGGAGAGAGAATCACGTTTGAACTTGGTAACTGCCTGCTCTGGAAGATATTATGCTTATCACGTGTCTGAGCGAGCTGACGTGTCATGGTGATCCCAATCTCGAGCTCGCTGAGAGACGAGCTGCGCAGGCGGCGAGCTGCGACCTGGCTACACTTATGGGTCTGTTGATGCCAGCTGGAAATCTTGATGGTCTTTGAGTCAATACTGGGCCTCATCTGATGGACTTTGACTACACTGACCTCATTGGGTCTTCTTATCGGGTCTTAAATGGGCCTAAATTGGACTTTTACCAGCCCAATTACTGAGTCCGAAAAATATGCATAACATTAGCCCCCCAGCTTCTCAGTTTGCTTTAGCGAGCTGGGAGCTTGAATTGCTGGTAAAAGTTGGCTTCCTTGTCACGCTTACTTTTGTAACCGCCTTTGTGCACTTTCAAATTCCACCTTTTCAGTTGCGACACGTGGTGATCATGCAGGTGGTAATTGAAGCGACGTCTGCACGTCCTTTACACGTACATTTAATGCGCACGTCCTTCAACTGACGGCTGCATGATTTCCAAAGCCCCGTTCTGCGCTGCACCGTCAGATCTATGACAGTTACACTTTCCAAGGATCCAACGGTTGGGACTTACGCTTGCTCGTCTATATAAGTCATTGGCCCTTTTCCATTTTCTTCTTTCATCTGTCACTTTCTTCCAAAGCAAACAAGCGTTTCAAGCTTTCAAGCAACCAGGACCCACAATCCTTTCTCGAAATCATCAGCCTTTCTCCCCGTTTTTTATCTCGTCAACAGTTCAAGGTAAGGCTTCTTTTTCTTCAAAACTTTTTTGTTTTCAGTTCATCTTGCTCCATCACCATTGTTGTTCCTGCAATGATATATATGTATTTATTTATTTATTTTTAGATGTCTTCAAGTGGAACTCGCAAGGGGATGATTCCAAGCAATGAAGCTCGTGAGCATGACAAAGCCCGAACTCATGCTATTCAGGGAAGAGAGGCTCGTGAAGCATTTGCTCGTCATCCCACATCGCTAAAACGTCTTGAGGTGGAAGGACTTGTCAAGCAATTCCATATTCCCTTCGGTTGCCGTATACTGCTACCTGATTCAAACAATCATGCATGCTATCCACCCAGGGGATTCATCGCTGTCAGCACCCAGCATCTCGAGCAGGGGTTACGGTTCCCCGTTCCACCGTTCTTGGTCGAATTTCTCAACAAAGTCAAGCTCGCGCCATTTCAACTGACTCCCAACTCTTATACGCAGTTGATCTCGCTGGCTGTAGCCTTCTTCAGGAATGGCCTTCATGCCCCTACACCGAGGATTATTCAGCAGTTTTACTCCTTCAAGGCCGTGTCTGCGGGAGATGGAGAGAAACCGGATGGCATCTATTATCTCACAGCTCGCCAGTCGCAATACAAAGACCTTTTGCCCAAAGGAGAAGCGAAAGGCAAATCCAACATTGGGCCGTACAAGACGAGTTGGTTTTATATCTCGTGCCCATCTCTTGCAGATCTCCGAAACTTCAGCTTCGTCCTAAAACCAGGTACTCATAAGAAAATTTAAGCGAGCTGACTTTGTCTTGTATCTTCATTACTTATAATTTTTTGACCATTTGTTGTGCAGTGCTGAAGATGGACGAGTCTCCTCTTAACAGCGGGGAGGAACGAGCTCTTGACAAGCTCGCCAAATCGAACGACGCGGGCATCAACAGCAGATTCGACGATGCTATCCTTAGAGCTTACAAGCTTGCTCCTTCTACGGACTCCCATCTTCTGCGAGCTGGGGAAGATATAGGCAAGATGAGTGACAGGCCTAGACTTCCTTCTGTTTTTGAGGTTTCTGTTCAAGATGCGTCTACTTCCCGACCTCCGCCAGCAGTCTCTTCATCATCAGAGGATGCCATTCGCTCGGATAACATTCGCTCGCCTTCTCCACCTCGGAAGACTTCATCTCGAGGTGCTCCTGCTCGCACCTCGTCTAAAGCAAGATCATCTTCAGCTCGCACACCAACGAAGGCGAAGCCGTCTTCAACTCGCAACCCTTCAAAGGGTGCGTCTAAAAAAGGTTCTTCTACAATTCCTGCTCCAGTTCGGACAGGATCAGACCCAGTCCCTGCAGCTTCTACTGCACAGGCTGACCCATCATCTTCTCCACATCACACATCTACCCCAGGGGTTTCGCTGCCATCCCCAGCTCGTGCTCCAGCCACTGCTCCTTCTTCTACGAAACTCCCAGCCAACAGGAGGAAACTTATACTCATGAAATCTCCTCCTGCAAGTCCCTCTGTATCTAAAGCTTCCTCGACTCCTTCAACAAAACGGCCTGCCGAAGACTTGGCCACTCCAGCAGCACCCTCAAAACGCTCTAAACTATCTGCCCAGGACCAGGCTCCTGCAATTGCTGCATCCAACGAAGCGCCTGTTGTTGCTGAAGCTACTGTCCCTGCGACCGCCGCTCCCAGCGAGGTGCATGATGCTGCTAAAGCCACTGCTTCCTCAACTGTTGCTCCTAACGAGGTGCCTCTCTCAAACGTGTTTGCAAATCTTCAGTCACCTCCTACTTCCAGTTCGCAGCCTGGGAAAGGTGATGCTCCTTCTAAGGTTGCTCCCCAGTCACCCCGAGCTGGCCCCAGCGGACATGCGACTAAGTGTACCGTTGTATCGCGACGAGGTGGTTCTTATGATGATGCACGCGATATCCCGGAGCGCGAGAGAACTCCTTCCCCAACCAGATCAGACATCGAGCTGGGTCCTGGAGGAAGATATTTAAATGCCTTCCTTGACAACTGGGCAACAATTATGCTCAATCACGCGAATGTCTTGGAAAATAGGTGTCTTAAGGGCGAGGACCTAGATGAGTTCGCGGCTCGCCATTGCATGCTGGTAAGTTATTTTTTCTCATCTGTTGATTCCCTTACTTGACTAGATTTTAATCCGTTCATAATTTCCAGGGTGCCCTTGCTGCAATGAAGCGAAAAAGGGAGACAAAGGCTACTAAGGATGAGATGAGGAAGCTGGAATTCGACCTGGAGGCGGCTACTGAGGATTTAGCTAACTTAGCCTCGGGCAGAATAGAAGATCAGGAAGCTCAGATCGCTAAGGCGAACGCTGCAAGTCAAGCCTTTGAGGAAGCTCTAAAGAAGATGGAACACGAGCATATCATGCTAAGAGACGAGCTTCTCAAGGTGAAAGAGGACCTGAGGCAGTCCGAGCAGCGAGCTGAATTGGACGAGCAGAGGGCTTCAGCTGCAGAAGAAAAGGTCGAAGTGCTTCATCGCCAAGTTGAAACTGCCTTGGCGCGGGCTGAAGCTGCTGAAAAACAGGCTGGGGAAGCCAAAAAACGAGCTGATGAAATGGGAGCTGCAGCTAAGAGTGCTGAGGAGGCTGCAACCAAACGGGCTGAGGAGGTTGCAACCGTGGCTAAGCGTGCCGAGGAGGCTGAGCATCGAGCTGGGGTGCTTAGGCAACAGGTGGCGGAGGCCATTCAGCGAGCTGATGCTGCGGAGCAACGTATTGAAGACATGAAGAAAGAGGCTGAGGTCGTCAATCGTCTCGCTGATAATGCCTTCGAAGAGCTGTCGGTCTTCAGAGAGCAAGCAGCTCAAGAACTGGAAGTGCGGGTTGCAGATGCAAAGGACGAGGCTGAGGAAAGAACAGGTCGTGATTTTCTCTTCACATTGTGGACGTCCTACCCAGAAATGGATTTTTCTATCTTTGGGGATATAGGTCTTGAAATTATTGAAGATTTTAAATCACAAGCCACCTTGTCCTCGGCTGGTCCAATCCCTTCAGAGCATGCTCCTGGTACGTCCTCCCAGGCTGAGCCCATTGCTTCTCCGCGCAAAGCACCTTCAACTGATCCAGGCCCTTCAGCTCGAGGCTGAAAATTTTGTTTTTCTTTTTTTTTTTTTCTTTTTTTTTTTACTTCTATTTCTTCAGCTTTATACTTGTAGTCAGTTCTCATTTTTAATGAAATTTCTTTCATTACTCTTCCTGTGTTTGAATGTATTTAATTTTCTGCGCATAATATATTTCATGCCTTTCATCTTTAGAGTTACCATATTCCTTGCAAGCTGATTGTCAACGAGCTTTAAATCAAAGTAATTGCCTAATCCAACAATTAATAAAATTTGGTAAGTAACAGTAATTGAAACGTTAAAATTTTGACGAGCTATACAAAAACACCTAGTCACTTTGCTTTTTAGGCTCTTTCATTTGTAGCGAGCTATGCAGGGGTCGTCACCTCACCAGCTTTTTAGGCTCATTAGGCGAGCTATGCAAGGATACTTAGTCACTTGCTTTTTAGGCTCTTTTCATTTGTAGCGAGCTATGCAGGGGTCGTCATCTCATCTGCTTTTTAGGCTCATTAGGCGAGCTATGCAAGGACACTTAGTCACTTGCTTTTTAGGCTCTTTCATTTGTAGCGAGCTATGCAGGGGTCGTCACCTCACCTGCTTTTTAGGCTCATTAGGCGAGCTATGCAAGGACACTTAGTCACTTGCTTTTTAGGCTCTTTCATTTGTAGCGAGCTATGCAGGGGTCGTCACCTCACCTGCTTTTTAGGCTCATTAGGCGAGTTATGCAAGGATACTTAGTCACTTGCTTTTTAGGCTCTTTCATTTGTAGCGAGCTATGCAGGGGTCGTCACCTCACCTGCTTTTTAGGCTCATTAGGCGAGCTATGCAAGGACACTTAGTCACTTGCTTTTTAGGCTCTTTCATTTGTAGCGAGCTATGCAGGGGTCGTCATCTCACCTGCTTTTTAGGCTCATTAGGCGAGCTATGCAAGAATACTTAGTCACTTGCTTTTTAGGCTCTTTCATTTGTAGCGAGCTATGCAGGAGTCGTCACCTCACCTGCTTTTTAGGCTCATTAGGCGAGCTATGCAAGGATACTTAGTCACTTGCTTTTTAGGCTCTTTCATTTGTTCTTTGAACTGTTGAGTTCGGAGCCCGTTAGCCTGGTGAGGAAAGTTGAATCAAAAACAGGGGAAGAATGGAGCTATCATTTATAATTAATCCATATTACAAATAATGAAAAACTTATTGATAATAAGGGCGGAGATGCTCGGCATTCCAAGCTCTGGGGACTTCTGCCCCATTTACATTAGCTAAGCGATAAGCTCCATTTCCCAAGGCTGTTTTGACAACATACGGTCCTTCCCAGTTAGGGCCTAAGGATCCGTCACTTGGCTTGCGGGCTCCTGGTAGAATGAGGCGTAGGACTATGTCTCCCTCATTGAATCGGCGAACCCGAGCATTCTTATTGTAGTACCTCGCTATTCTTTGCTGATAAACAGCTACCCTTAGCCTGGCCGTTTCCCTGTGTTCTTCAAGCAGGTCCAGGTTTGTTGCAAGTAGCTGATCATTGTCATTTGGATTGAAGGTCGCTCTTCTTTGCGAGGTGACTTCAAACTCAGCCGGGATCATAGCCTCCGATCCGTATACCATTGAAAATGGAGTCTCGCCAGTGGAGCTGCGAGCTGTGGTTCTGTAGGACCATAATACTTTTTGAAGCTCATCTACCCATGCTCCTTTCTTTGCTTCCAGTTTCATCTTCAGGGTCTGCTTGATGATCTTATTCACTGCTTCAACTTGACCATTGGCTTGTGGATGATCCACTGCTGAGAAGCTCTTAACGATTTTGAGGTCGTTGCAGAACCTGAGAAACTAGTCACTAGCGAACTGGGTCCCGTTATCGGTTATAATCTGCTGCGGGACTCCGAATCTGCAAATAATGCTGCTCCATACAAACTTCTCAATCTTTGTTGTGGAGATTTCAGCTAGCTCCTTCGCTTCCGCCCACTTGGTGAAGTAATCTACCGCGACCACCGCATGTTTGCATCTTCCCCGAGCCATTGGCAGGGGTCCGATCAGGTCCATCCCCCAGATCGCAAAGGGCCACGGGCTCACCATCTGTTGGAGGTAAGCTGGTGGAGCTCGCGGAATATGAGCAAACCTCTGACACTTGTCGCATTTCTTTACTAAATTGATGGCGTCCTGCCTCATGGTGGGCCAGTAGAAGCCTTGCCGAAGTGCTTTTTGAGCTAGAGACAGCCCCCAGTGTGGTTCCCGCAATGGCCTTCATGTATTTACCTTAGTACTGTTTCATAATCAGGGCCATCAATGCATCTTAGCAGTGGAGCTGAGAACCCTTTCTTGTACAGCGCGTCGTCATAGATGCAATACCTGGCTGCTCTAGCTCGAAGACGCCGAGCCTCCAGCTTGTCACGAGGTAGCTTTCCATCCTGTAAATAGCTGAGTATCGAGCTCATCCAGGAGTCAGGCTGCACAATGATGGCCATTGTCACATTCTTTTCCTCTGCACTTGGAGCTGGTAGAAACTCAACTGGGATTGCCCCAAGGAAATATGTGTCTCGTGTAGTCGCGAGGCGAGCTAGTGCATCAGCATGCGAGTTCTGAGCTCGCGGGATCTGTTTCATTTCGTACTTGTGGAATGCACCTAGCAGCTCGTGAACTTTCTGGAGGTAGAGGGCCATTTTTGGTCCCCTGGCTTGATATTCCCCCAATACGTGGCCGACAACGAGCTGCGAGTCACTAAAGATCTTCAAGCGTTCAGCTCGCATCTCCTTAGCCAGACGTAGACCCGCGAGCAAGGCTTCATACTCAACCTCGTTGTTTGTTGCTTGAAAGCCAAACCTTAGGGCACAAAGGATTTTGTGGCCTTCAGGACTAATTAGTAGAATTCCAGCTCCAGCTTTCTGCTCGCTGGCTGATCCATCAACATATAGCTCCCAAGCCGGACCTTCGGAAGACTCAGCCTCGTCATCTACAGATCCTGTAAACTCCGCAATGAAGTCCGCTAAAGCTTGGGCTTTGATAGCCGTCCTTGGCTTGAATTGGATGTCGAACTGTGCGAGCTCCACTGCCCATTTCAACAAACGACCTGAGGTGTCTGCTTTCTGCAAGACTTGCTTCAACGGATACTTGGTGAGGACTTCGATGGTATGAGCTTGAAAATAAGGTCGCAGCTTCCTCGACGCAATCACCAGGCAGTAAGCCAGTTTCTCCATCTGCGAATATCTGGTTTCAGCATCCTGTAACCGTTTGCTCACATAATAGACCGGAAGCTGCGTCTTTTCTTCTTCCCTCACCAGGGCGGCACTCAGAGCCTGCTCCGACACTCCCAAGTATAAGATCAACTTTTCTTCTTCTCTGGGCTTGGAAAGAAGTGGAGCTCGTCCCATATACTCCTTCAACTGCTGGAAGGCTACTTCACATTGTTCAGTCCACTCGAAGCTCTTTGTTTTCTTCAGAATGTCAAAGAAAGGGACACACTTGTCTGTTGCTTTTGAAATGAACCTACTCAATGCTGCGACCTGGCCATTGAGGCTCTGTACGTCCTTCACCCTGGTAGGCGACCTCATGTCAATCAGTGCTTTGATCTTCTCGGGGTTTGCTTCAATTCCCCTACTATTGACCATGAAGCCCAGGAACTTCCCTGAAGCTACTCCAAATGCACATTTGAGCGGATTTAACTTCATCTGGTAACTCCTCAGAATTTGAAACATCTCTCTCAGGTCGCTAACATGGTTACTGATCTGCCTGGATTTCACCAGCATGTCGTCAACATAGACCTCCATGGTCTCTCCAATCTGTTCTTTGAACATCATGTTCACCAAGCGTTGATAGGTCGCTCCAGCATTCTTTAAACCGAAGGGCATCACCTTGTAGCAGTATAACCCCCGATCAGTTATGAACGAGGTGTGTTCTTCGTCTTCGGGCTTCATTGGGATCTGGTTATATCCCGAATATGCATCCATGAAGCTCAGGAGCTCGTGGCCAGCTGTAGCATCCACGAGCTGATCTATCCTTGGCAGGGGAAAACTGTCTTTGGGGCATGCTTTGTTTAGGTCGGTGAAGTCGATGCAAGTTCTCCACTTCCCGTTCTTCTTTTTTACTAGTACAGGATTGGCAACCCAGGTCGGGTAGTAGGCTTCTCTGATGAACTTGTTAACCAGAAGCTTGTCTACCTCTTCTTTTAGTGCTAGGTATCGTTCCCCTGTCATTGCTCTTCTTTTCTGACGAACTGGCTTGAAATGAGGATCAATATTCAGCCTGTGAGACATCACTTCTGGATCTATTCCCACCATGTCCTCATGATTCCATGCAAACACGTCCAAGTTCGCCTTCAGGAAGTCAGCGAGCTGGATTCTCAGCTCCGGAGTTAATCCCCTTCCCAGCTTCAAGCATCGCTCAGGATCTACCTCGCTGACTGGTACATCTTCTAACTCCTCAATTGGACCGGTAGCTTGGTCTGCATCTACCTCGCGAGGGTCCAGGTCGTGACTGACTCCTTTCTCGGTCATAGCTCGTGGCTCGCCTCTTGAGACCACGTTCACCTTCTTTCCTTTTACACCCATCTTCACAGCATCTTCATAGCAACGACGAGCTAGGTGTTGTTCTCCTCGAACACATCCGATGCCATTAGGAGTTGGGAACTTCACTGTCAGAGTTCTGGTCGACGTAACCATGTCCAACTCGTTCATAGCAGGTCTTCCGAGGACCACATTATACGCTGATGGGCAGCCGATTATCAAGAAGTCTGTCAAGGTTGTTGCCTGACGACCTGCCTCTCCCAGAGTCAATGGCAACTTAATCTGCCCCACTGGTACCACAGCATCTCCAGTGAATCCAAATAAAGGCTCCGGGGATGGTCTCATTTGCTCTTCTCGCAGCCCCATTTGGTCGAAACAACTCCTATACATCACGTTCACCGAGCTCCCGGTATCGATCATAATGCGCCTAACTTCCGCATTGCTAATTTTAGCTCGTACAACAAGCGCGTCATTATGAGGCCAGACTACTCCTCTAGCATCTTCGTCCGTAAACACAATCTCGTCCGAGGTCGGTTTTGCCCTTTTCGCAGGTCCTTCGGATCCATAGAGCTGAAAAGAATGATTCGCCTCTCGGACATACCTCTCATGCGATCTGTTGGAATCACCTGCGATATGAGGGCCACCATAAATGGTAAAAATGGTCCTTACCGCCGGCTCGTGGTCTGGTTCGGAAGCTCGTTGAGGCTGTTGATGGTGTGTTGGCTGTTGCTGTTGAGGTCGTTGTTGGTGAGGTCGCTGGTCAGCAGGTCTTGCCACATATTCTCCCAGGCGACCTCGCCTGATCAATTTCTCAATGGCGTTCTTCAACGCCCAGCAATCTGAGGTACTGTGCCCAACCTCATTATGATAGGCACAGAACTTGTTCTGATCTCTTTATTGAATGGGAGCCCTTATAGGATTGGGCCTCCCGAAGTCCTCCTTATTCCGCTCCGCAGCATAAATCCTGTCCGGTGATGTCGTCAGGACGCTGTATTCTTCCTGGCGACCCCAACGCTGAGGTCGTTCATATCTTGGCTCTCTCCTCGCTCTTTTGGCGATCTGATTACTTGAGCCGTTATTCCTTCCTTCTTCGTTCCTGCCATTGTTTCTCCTCTTTGGCTGGCTGGAACTGCCCGCTTCGTTCTTCTGATTCTGCTTTTTCGGGCCGAAGGTCTCTTCCCATCTGATCTCTTTCGCAGCTCGCTCGTAGAACTCTCCCAGATCCTTCACTGGGGTCTTGTAAATACTCTCGTATAACTTTCCATCCTTGCGCAGCCCAGCTGAGATCGCTGTCAGTATGCTCTCATCTGATGGATGTTCAACATTTGCGACCTCGCGTCTAAACCTGGTGATATATTCTTTCAGTGATTCACCCTGACGCTGAAAAATCGTAGCTAGGTGGCAGGATGGAGCGAGCTGCCTTCTCAGTGCCCTGTATTGACCAACGAACTTCTGTTGGCATTGCTCCCAACTTCCTATGCTGCGAGCTGGGAGATTCTTGAACCTCGTCCTTGGAATATCTCCCAATGTAGCAGGGAATACTCGGCATTTCACCATCGGACTTCCTGTTTGCAGGTCCATTTGAACGTTGAATGCGTCTAGATGGTCATATGGGTCACTGTCCCCATTGTACTGCTGAATGGTTGGCATCTTGAACCTTGGAGGGAGAGGTTGTGTCTCAATCTCCCTTGTGAATGGGGTCCTATCTCCGTAGAGCCCACGCTGTTCCAGAACTCCAGGTCGCGCTTCCAACTGCCGGACCCTTCGGAGGAGCTCCTCTACTTGGGGGTCTCGGAGCTCATATCTCCTCCTGTGATCATGACTTGGAGCCGGATGTTCAGGGTCATACCTTTCGTCTTCCTTGAATTGGTCCTCATGATGACGGGACCTTACCTGCTGCCCATCCACTTCATTGACATAACGAGCTACGGCTCGGACTCTGCCTTGGCCAACTTCTATCCGCCTGTTTCCATCCTGGCTTAGTCTTGCTACCAGGCTGTCAGGACGTGCGACCTCCCTTTCGTGTTGAACAGGGTGTCTTCCGGCCCTCGAACGCGCATTAGATGAGGGAGCCGAGTCTGCAGGTCGCGGGACTTCCCTTGCTAACCTTTCAGGTCCTCACGCCGTTTCAGGAGGCTGGGGCACTCCCTGTGGTGCCTGAACTTCCACCCTAGTCACGTTCTGAGCCTGGGCCTGCACCAACATGTTGACGGCTTGTGTGAGCTGTCTAACCGTATCCTCCAAAGCTTCTTGTCTCTGCAACAACGCATTCTGTCCTTCGGCCATCTGGGCGACTGGAACCATTTGACGGTGAGGCAGAGGAGGGATGCCTGGCGCAGCCCCGAGTATCTGTCCTTGGGACGGGCCTGCTGCATGCGTGGTTGCATCTTGCCCAGGCTGTAAATTCTGCTGAGATTGGTTCATGTGACTTTCTGCCTGGTCATCATCTCCAAGGAACCTGTTTGATCTAGTCTTTGCCATATCGTCAGAGGTTGATGAACTGAGATGAAAAAGATTGCAGTCTGGGCCCTCCTTCTAGCGCCAAAATGTCGACGTTGGAATTCAGTCGACGAGTAATCAATGCCCAATACCTGCAATCAATGTGAGAAAGCACAAATACCAAGGAAAGACAAAGACAGAAACAGAGGATCAAACGAGGAACACGGAGCTTTTACGTGGTTCGGCAATAATTGGCCTACGTCCACGACTGTCTGTCTCTTTAATTCTGCAGAGTGACAGTATATTATTGAATATTGTTCTTCTGTTACAATGATCTCGATCCCTATTTATAGGGAAAGAAGTGTTACAATTCTGATTGTAGCAAAATTAGGAAGAGAATCCTGAATTAATTATATTCCCTAAACAATTGGGAAAAATAAGGAAAAGAATTATAAATTAATTATGCTTCCTAATATTTTTAGATAATATTAGGAAATTACTATATTTATCTCAAGATAATGTTGACTTGATTTTGAATTTGAATTGATCTCCATATCTGACAAGGGAATCATGGTTTGATTGGACAATTGCCATATTTGGAGAGAGAATCACGTTTGAACTTGGTAACTGCCTGCTCTGGAAGATATGATGCTTATCACGTGTCTGAGCGAGCTGACGTGTCATGGTGATCCCAATCTCAAGCTCGCTGAGAGACGAGCTGCGCAGGCGGCGAGCTGCGACCTGGCTACACTTATGGGTCTGTTGATGCCAGCTGGAAATCTTGATGGTCTTTGAGTCAATACTGGGCCTCATCTGATGGGCTTTGACTACACTGACCTCATTGGGTCTTCTTATCGGGTCTTAAATGGGCCTAAATTGGACTTTTACCAGCCCAATTACTGAGTCCGAAAAATATGCATAACAATATCCTTTAGCAATTGGGGTGTGTGAGATAGAAAATAGAGAGACATGGACTTGGTTCCTTAGGCTGTTATATAATCACATTGGTCAGTATGACAATCGAACAATTTGTTTCATGTCTGATCGTCAAAAAGGTATAAGGTTAGCTTTGGATGATTGTTGGCCAAACCATCGAAATAGGTTCTCTGGTAGGCATATTATGCAGAATATGTTCAGCAAATACCAACTTGACTATCTCAAAGACTTGTATTGGCCAGCTACTAGGAGTTCCAATATGACTGCTTTTGTTCAAGCAATGGAAAATATCAAAGTTTTGTCACTTGGAGCCCATGATTATTTAATGAACATACCATTACACTTGTGGAGTATCCATCAATTTGATACCTACACCAAAACTGACCATATAACCAACAATATTGTTTAGAGATTTAATAGCTGGTTGAATAAGCCTAGGGAATTGCCATTACTCGTAATGTTGGAAATTATTAGGAAGATGTTGGTGGGTCACATCTGAGAGCGTTATGAGAGTGCACTTGCTTGGAAGGGTGACATACCTCCATCTATTATGAGGCTGTGTTAAAAAAATCAACAACTAGGTAGGTATTTCAATCCTCTCAGATGTGGGGAATGGGAGTTTGAGGTCGTTGATGACAGTAGACAGTTTGTTGTGCTTTTAGATAAAAAAAAAAAAAAAAAAATTGTGGTTGTGGTCTATAGGGGTCAATGGAGTTCTTTGTAAACATGTTATGTCATGTATTACAAAGATTAGAAGTGAGGTTGAATCATATCTTGATGATTACAACAAGAAACCAGCTTACATAAAGACATATAGCCATTTCATGCATGCAGTTCCATATGAGAGATCGTGGCCTCAGGTTGAGTGTACAAGACTGCTACCGCCACTCTAAAAAAGAAGGAAAGGCAGACCGAGAAAGGTAAGAAAAAAAGCTGCTACTGAAGCTGCACCAGTGAAAAGATCAGTGGGTGTAAGGTGTAGTGTTTGTCAACAGGCTAGACATAACACTAGGACTTGCAAAGCAAGTGGTCCTTCATCTGCAAAAAGGAAACATGACCAGGTATTTACATAATCATACATTCCACTAACAGTGGTTCTGATGGTTTTACGAATTGAATTTTTTACTTTCTAATGACAGGCTTCCACCTCAACTGCACCAGTAAGTCCTACAACTATCAAAAGGAAACAAAATTAGGTATGTTAACCCTTAATTTTATTTACTTTCAGGTTTTGACAGTTAGGTAATGAATTGATTATTTTTTTGTCTAATTGCAGGCTTCCACCTCAAGAAGCCGATTTCAGGTGTTGTTGATTTTTTTATTTAATCGTTTTTTTCAAATTTCTTTCTTAACTTTGTGGTTTCATTGATGATTGCTCATCTTTCTCTTTCATATAGCAACCCATATCATCTACCGCAACAGCATCGCAACAGCCCAGTTCACAGGAATCCAGAAGGGTGAGTTATTTTTCTTTGTTATCTGTTAGTAATGCAATCCTACTGCTCACTTATCTTTTGATTGTTTTTGCTATCACAAGTCCTTTTATTCATAACTTAGGGTTCACAAAATCCTTCACAAGTCACCCTAACCCCAACTGCACCAACTGCACCTCCATCTTCTCAAGCATCACAGCCTTCTCAACTCCACCAGACTCTTCACTTAACAAGTAAATCATCAGCTTTGTTGTTGTCAATTAGGCTAACTCATCATAGTTAACTGTTATGTCTTTGCTTGTTGCACAAGTTATGCTTTTGCATGTGTTTTTGGCTACTGCACATCTTCTCACATCGCAGCCTTCTATTTTTGGTTGTTTTTTGGCAACTTGTGCACTGTTATGCCACTGAAAGTTGCTGCACAAGTTCGACTTTTGATTGTTTTTGGCAACTTGTGTAGTTTGCATGTTTTATCATGCACACCAATGTATATATATATTTTTATCATGCACAATAGAAAAAAACTTGCGCACTTAAGAGTAGTGATGCAAAGGTTGTTTGCACAGCAGAAAGCAGAAATAAATAATGCATAATTTGATTACTCAGTTATGAATATAATTTATATTTCACCATTACAATCATATTTACAACCTTCTAATATCTCCATATTATAACTGCAAGCATAGTTACAAAACTGAAAATTAAAGTAGTGATGTTGACGAGTCTATGATTATGTAGTTGTGCCTCCAATTTCTCTAATTTCCTTTCCATTTGGCTACTCATGCATCGTAACTCCTCTTGAAAGTGCATATAACCGTAGGTTTGAGCCATATTTTGTGTTTCATTTTGTGATTCGTCCTCCCTTTGTGTTCTCATTTGATATTCTTCATTGTCTGGTGTCCAAAATGAATAGTAGTTACATTTCCAATGCTTACAACTGAAATACAATTTGTTAGGATTTTTTTGTGATATTGAAATTCTAACCAATGCCTTCCGTCCACAAAAACATCTTTTATTTTTTAACTTGATAATACCTCCATTAACTGCACTACTGTTATCACAAGACGATGCCATCACCTTGTGGAATGATTGACAAACAAATTGATTTTGATGTATGAATCAAATTGATGTTGATGATTGAACCAATAGGAAGAGAAATAATATCTGCAGCAAATTGATGATTAAAAGAAGGTAAAAAATAAAAAAAATAAAAAAGGAACCAATTTTGATGAGCAGAGTTGAAGCAAACTGATGCAGCAAAGAAGAGGAAAATTTTTCTCCACCAGCAGTACATTCCTTTATCAAGCTTTATATTAGTTGCACAAATATAATATGACCGTTGGCATACAACGGTCAGATGGCCAACGACCATATGAAATGGTCCAAAATTTTTTTTCCTTTATTTCTTTGTATATTTTTTTCTAGTCATTTTATCAATTGATAAGAGCAAAACGATCAACAAAAATTTCAAAACCTGGTACAAATGTAGGCTAAATCAGCCATCTGCTCCCCTCGTTTTTATAAATTTTTTTGTCTTTATTCAGGGGTAAAATTGGTAATTTATATTAATTTAAACTGATAAAGGTATTTTTATCTTTTTAACATATCACACGATCAACCATCATAATTCACCTACTTTGACTGTTAAACAGGGGGCTAACATGTTATTTAATCCAAACATTGACTCCACCTGTTTAAGGCTTTATCTCAGGGGAGTTTTGTGTATTTTGCTCTCCCATTTATTGTCACATGTTTTAGGACATTAAGTAATCGATCTGGACAAGTTGGTGACTTGATTGACAAGTACAGACTTGGTTTTTTTTTTTTTTTTTTTTGAATAAAGTATAGGAAATGCTTAAATTAATATTATATTAGTTATTTATTGGTTTGTAATTTTTTTTTTACGAGTTGTTGTACCTTTTCTTAAAATTTAGGTTCAAGGAATAAGGCATGATTCTAATTTATGAAATCATTAATATGGGTGTGAATGGTGTGAATGGCATACCATATACCACAGGACCAAGCTTAACTTATATGTTTATTATTATTATTATTATGGTATACTATCTTGAATTCATCTATTTTTTCGGCTATACATTGACTAAAAATGTATGGATGAATATTGAAATAATCTTTTTAGGTTAAAATTTAACATTAATATGTTTATTATTATTATTTAGTCGTGAGTTGTTTATTATTAAAAAAAGAATAGTAAACTTTTGTGAGTTGAGACCAGATTTAGATACAAAACTAATCTGAACAAGTTTTGGGTTTAAAAAAATTCATGCAACCGTCGATGGGTTAAATATCTTCATATTCCTCCCAAATTTTGACAATATTTGAGATTTTTTGGGTAATAACAAGGTAATATAATAGATAATAGCGAAGAAACAATAAGTTTTAATTTGGTACTAAAAATAAATAATTATTTTTGGGTCAAAAACAAATTTTCAATTTTTTTATCCATTCTCATTAGTACACACTAAATTTAGTCTGACGTTAGTGAGCCATTAATTAATTGGATAAAGGAGTTTTAACAATCAATATATATATATTGCTTTTAAAATAAAGATTCTCTTACTTTAAAAATTAAGAATCAATCAATTAAATTCATCTATTGCTTTCTCTCTCCTATTTAATTCAATTGTAATTAATGAATTTAATTGATTGGATTTTACTTTTTAAAGTAAAAGAGTCCTCATTTTAAAAAGCACTATATATAATAATAGTAATTCTACCATTAGTAACTCCTAATTTAAAAAGTTAGGACGAACCAATTAAATTTATTTATTGCATTTGAATTACATAAAAAAGATAATTTGTTTTAGGAGAGAGAATGCAATAGATGAATTTGATTGACTCGTCTTAACTTTAAAATGTTAGAAAGCATTAATGGTAGAAATAATATATATATATAAAGGTTGTAGGATAAAATTGTCATTTCCACCCAATTATTACTTTATGTAAAGGTAAAATATTACTTATGCTACTTCATTCTTCATTTAACTTTCATTGTTAAATGAAAAGTCATCTAAACTAAAGGGAAAATTGCACTCAGACCCTTGAGGTTTGACGTAAAGACACCTAAATGGTAATTTTATTCATTCTACAAAAACTTCCTTAGAATTTAAGAGTGATAACTGATTTTGTTAAGTTGAATCCAGAGACTTAGCAAATGTCAGGATTGCACTTTATGTGAAAGTTAAAAATTAAAGACAAAATGATAATGGAGAAATCGGTAACCACATTTTCTATTATGAAACTTAAAAAGAAAATGATGACAACACTAAAATGATTATAAAGGAATCAAAAAGGCAGATAGGGAAGAAAATGAAATTAAATCTGCTACCTTTTTATAGGCAAGTTATGGAAAATCCAATTCTTAACACAACAAAGTTATTTAAAGTCAAGCCAATTTATATAAGACCTACGTAAGACCAACACATAAAAAATATAGCTCTCTTTGAAATGTGTAAATCTTGTCAAATCCCCTTCAAATATCTTCGTGAAAACAAGTTGGAGATCACAA
The DNA here is from genome assembly GCA_019925255.1 of Litchi chinensis. NCBI lineage: Eukaryota > Viridiplantae > Streptophyta > Magnoliopsida > Sapindales > Sapindaceae > Litchi > Litchi chinensis. Next base: position 19,022,147 of record CM034461.1, read on the forward strand.
ATGTGATGAGAGCCTACCTATTTTAAGAGAACTCCTGTAATTGCAAAATTTTCGATGATTATGTATCTATTGTTGTTTCACTACCAAAACTAATTTGTAAAACATTTAACTAAATATAAACTTATTCGAGAAAAATGAATTGACTTGGTAGTTAAATCTTTCCCACTTACCTTTCATTTCAAAGTGGTAGGTTCTACTCATTTTTCACCGACTTTAGAGTCTCATCTCAACTGGAGGACAGTACTGTCTCTTTTTATGGGAGAAAAGTTATAGATCATATTTTAGAATTTTATATTAATAGATTTCGATAGCAGCCTGATTTAATATCAAATAGTTAAACAATAATAATAATAATCTAAACTTGTAAAAATCAAACACTAAAATCTACTTGTATTGACTTACAAAAAGTCCAAATTCATTTTCAACTTCAAGATCACCACAAAACCCAAATCCCAAACAACAAACCACAATCTATGAGGCACAAAACCAAGTCGCCAACCACCACAAAGACCTGTAAATTAAACATAAACACAAATGCTAAACAACAAGCCCCAATCCATGAAGCACAAAACCAACCCACCTCAAAGACCTGTAAATTAAACATTTTGTGGACAGAAAATGCTAGCGGAGAAAGCCATCATTGACACGAGGTATGCATGCCCCCATAGCTTTTTTAGACCTGAATATTCTGCCTCCTGGATTGTACTAGTACTGCGGCTACTGCCTATTTAGTTCAGTAGAGCATCATGTTGGTCTTTTAATCGGTTGTACAATGAACATATAAAGAAAAGGATAAAGAAAAACTTTATGAACATATAAATATGATTGAGATAGAAATTTTACAGTTGTCATTTTTTCTAGTACCTTATTGATCCGATAATTATATAATGCATTTAACTTCCAACCTTGTCTTCTTCATTGTCTTCTTTGGTTCTTACTATTCTACTCTTCTCAATTTCACTATTATATTGAGCTATGGATATTTTTAAAAAATTAAAATTAAAAAAATAATGATGTAGATATTGCAGATACGGAATTTATTGTAAAAGGTTATAAAATCTAGAAGAATTTAACCTATGTATTGACTATTAAAAGATGTTCTTTGAAAATAAATAATTAATAAAATATATTGGTTGTTAAATTTTGGAATTGATGTGTTAAAAATGATAATATGTTAATGCATATCAATGTACCTTAGATACAGTATTAATTGAAGACATGTTTATCAATGTTGAAAAATTCAGGTAATTAGATTGAATAATAAATACTGTATCTTATGTATTGTATTATTAGTTGTAATTGTACGAAAGTAAGCAATCAGAACAAAATTGATGACTTGATTGACTAGAAAAGAGCAGGCCAAAATTAAATACTAAAATTTATATTATATCGAGTCATTTGTTGGTTTTAATTTATTCTTAGATATGATTTTAATTTATAATATCATTAATGTGAGTAAATATGAATGATATATCATTCGAACCAACTTCAACTCATAAAATTGAAAACTATAAGGAGAGTTGTGAGGGCAGAGCCAGGATATCTGCCTTGGGAGTGTCAAGCCAAAAATATAACAAATTGACTGAAAAATGAAGTTGTTGAAAAATTAAATATAAAACCTTTTCTTTCAAAAAATAATAAATGATATAGATACTAACTCTGTAAATAAAAATGAAATTTGCCACTCTTTATTATTTTATTATTATTATTTAAAAATATATCTATAATAGAATCTACAATAAATTTCTAAGTGATTTTACTTTCAATACACATTATTAAAGAATTTATAAGAAATACAAAACCTAATCTTAATAATACACATTGCTGAAAACAATTTTTAATAGTAACCATTTAACATCAGAAGAGTAAACACAAACATAATTATTTGTGATATATTTATTTCAATCTCAATTACTTACATACATGATATTTAACTTAATTGTATCCTATTCACGTTAAACTATAACAAATTTAGATAAATTTTTTCGTATAAATATATATATTCTAAAATTTTGTCAAAGATATTAATTACTAAAGTGCCATTTGGTATACTGAGCGAGGGGTTGGGATCGGGTTTCCAAAACCAAAAGTGCCATTTGATATCACTGAAGATATTTGACTCATTTTGTACATGTGGTATATTTCACTTGTATACTGCATGCTTACTATTCAACTTAATTTTTAACCAATTTTGTCAATGTTTTTATTTTGGCCCCGAGCCAAAGGAAAATTCTACAAATTAGTTTTGTCCTTTTTTTTTTACCTTTGCTTTGTCTATCATGTATTCAGTTTGACAATCTATGTATTCCCTTGATTCACAGCTCGATGCATCCAGTGGTGTAGGTTGCTTTACTGCATCTGGTTTGCTTTTGAAACTAAAAGAAGATTGACTCTCACCACCGACATTTTTGAAGGGAGAAGGTAAACTTAAACTACCAATAATTGTATCACAACAATGTATTTGCATTTGGGAATAATAAATAAATCAATTGAGTTTTCACTTCTTGCAGTTTGGAGAATATTTGTCTAGCCTGTTAATACCTCTGATCTCCATAATGCAGATGTGGATTGAACTTTGCTATAGTTGTACACCCTTTAAGTACCATGAACTTGGATTTCCCTTGTAATATTGATATTGATATATTTACAAGAAAGTTTGATGTACAAAGAAGTTTCGGTTTTGTTATTTCACTTGAATGATCCTATATTTTTGTTTGTTCAGAGTTAAATTAAAAAAAGAAAAAAAAAGGGTCAAGTAAGCTTAAACTAGCTTTGTGCCATCATATGTGCCCACACCAGCTCATGTTTAATAATTCCACAGCTATGTTTATAGCATTAAAAGTTCAAGAATCTCAATTATAATCAAGATTTTTGGTTACAGAAGCAAGCTCTATATTATCAGCAGATTGTAATCCTGATTATTGAGGCAATGAATTCTGTTTTTATTAGATACAATTCTTGACAACAGTTGTTGGTTTACATTGTTTATAGACACTGACAGCCCATGCAATGAGTAAATACACAACTAATTACAAGCATTTATAATCATCAATCCATCATTCATCAATGAAAAAATGAATATAAGATATTTAAGAAACCAAAGTGAACAAATATTTTGAGGATGCTCAATCAAGCAACTCCTACAATAACTACGCATGTAATCTAAATGGAAGAGACACCACTAGTACTAGAAGTCTTTAAGCTTAACCAAAGCAAACCATAATTGTGATCCAATCCGAAAACTCCATAATTGCACCTTAGAACCAATTTCAAGATGATTCTGTGAGTTGTAGGCAACTGAGTTCCAATTTTTAATCAATGCATAGGAGAAGGTCTTGCCCATCTTCCACCTTTTAAATTCAAAATTTGTCGTTTCGAAACATGGTTGAATCAACGAACATTGGATCCCCTTTTGACCCAATATGTGAGTTTCCTCCTCACTCAAAAAACCATGAGTCCTCACTTGTTGTCTTGGCATTGAAAAGCGAGCTTGACCACAATCCATATCAGTTCGCGTCAACTCCTTTTGAATAACTAGTGTAACATCGGTACCGTTTAATCTCTCGATTTGATCTTTGAACTCTTGAGGAAGTTCTGGAGGTGGGTTCAAACCCAATTGATCATCAAGATTATGTTTCTTGATGATATTCCTTTGCTTTTTCGTCCGCTTCTCCTCCAAACAGCTATCAGCCTTCCTCTTCTTGTCCAAACAATCTGTCTTGCTCTCCTTCTTCGCTGCTGGCGCCTCCTCTACTACTCCAAAATGGTTGTTGCTTTCAACGCGTGAAACATGAGGAGGAGTTACCTTGATTCTGATCTTTTTGGGAATTCTGAACCTGAGATTGACAAATTCAGCCCCAAAATTACTCTGCTTTTGTTGAACAGCCAACAGCATTGGCGCTTTTCGAATAAAGCGTCTTAAGACAGCCTCTGTCAACAATTTGTCCTTCAAAGACTCATCACCATCGACAGCTTCTTCCACTTTTTTCACAAGCCGATCATAACACCCACCATCAGGTATTGACTTCAACACTTCCAAAGTCCTCATTCTCCCTTCCTGTTCTTCTTCTTCTATGTTAATGAGAGAGAAGAGAAGGAGGCCAAGAGAGAGAGGAGGACAGGTCCGTCAAAGAAGACGACTCTGCAAACGTAATCGTTAATGAGACACAGAAAACAAGTACAATTCAAGAATTGCCCAACGGTCAGTTTTGAATTACTCCCACAATCCTTGAAACCTGACAGGAATGAGTCAAGTGATTAGTATACATAGAGTGAGAAGCCGAAAACAAGTAGTATTCCTAAACCGAGATGAAATCGGATTATTATTCCAATTAGTTTCTAAAACATCTGATTTCCGGATGTTTTAGTAATCCTAATCAGAGTTGAATTTGCAATACAGTTTTGTAAAAAGGAAGTTTCCAGGGACATGACCAAAGATTTAAACAACGATGTCCTGTGTTGCAACGGTCCATTCGGTTAGAAGGAATCTTTTTTTCGTCTGTGTAATAAATGAGAAGATTTTGGCGCCAATAAGACGGAGCCTCTCTCTCTCTCTTTCCGGACTCAGCATATTGGAATTTTTGCAGTTGGGCTTATAAAACTTCAGCCCAACTCAATATTGTAAGCCCGATCCATAACATCAAGTCCACTTTACATGGTAATAGAAAGATAGAATATGCTGAAAATTCTAATTAAAGATGCAAGATTTTTATTATTAGTTAACGTTTATATTATAAAAAAAAAAATGTAAGAAAATGTTTATTAATAATAAACTCCTAAATTTTTCTACTAATTTTGTTGAAATTTGAGATTTTAAGATTATGTGCAAAAAGATTATGTTATAATTTATAAAATTCAATAGTTACACATATTGTTTATCATCCTTTATCTGAATTTTATTCTTTAACTCTAATTTTTTGATGTTATTGGTTTCTCAGGTGTAAATAGTAAAAAAAAAAAATAATAAAATTCTTTATGTATTTTTAAAAATATTGCCTCCTTGTTTTTGTTTAGTGTAACACGTAGAGGTTGATTGCTTTTCATACTTAACGTTTAAAAAATCTAAATTATAGTTTTTAAGTTTGTTTTTCCAAGTGTTTAGATGACTTTAGATTACCAAAAAGAAACAACTAAAAAAAGCTTGTTTGATTTATTCGCTTTTTATTTAATGGCACTCATGAATCTCATTAAGTTATTTTGTTTAATTGTTAAGTGATAAAATCACTTAAATAACTCCTAAAATTACTGAATTAAAAAAATAAAAATTTCTTATTTTTCACTTTATTGAATTTAATTTGAACATTTTATTTCATAAATTTAATTTAAATTTCAATTTAAATTTAAAAAAGAAAAAAAAAAGAAAAGACATAACATTATGTATTCAATTTTCAATCGCTATTAGTATTTAATAAAATTCAAAATTGTTTACTTTTTAAACAAAATACAAACACAACCTCAAAAATCCTGCCTTTTCACTTAATTTTAACTCAATTAAATTTAAATATTTTCTTCCAGATGTATAATCTTAAAAATAATATATATTTTCAAGTTTATTGAAATATTATACCGTACACTTTTTTTATGGCAACATAATATTTATAATAAACAAAAAGCTAATTAGTCTAATTCTTCATTTTGCCTTTAATTATAACTATTTCAACACTATTATTGAACAATCATTCAAAATTTCAAGCCATGTAAAAACCAATTATACATTACTTTTTTTATTATATCTTAGTTATGAATAAAATTTTATTGAAATTTACGTAAAACTGATTTCAGATTTATTATTTATTTATGTCATATAAAATAAAAATTAATAACAACTAATATTTAAAAAAAAAAAAAGATACAAATGTCAAATTGATTGTTTTTATTCAATTTTATCTTTAAAAACAAATAAATTGTTAGTACAGTTAGGGGTGGAAAAAAAAAATTAACAATAGATTCAATAGTAAAGAAAAAGAAAAACATTTATTTTTCTTTGTGCAATTTATTTGTGTCTCTCTTAAAATATCTGCTGATATAAGTACATATATATAATTATTCTCAATATATTTGTAAATTAGAAGTGTGACTTAAGCTAAACAAAAATGATAAATGTAACCTGCTTAGGTTAAACTTGTCTTCAAATTTGGCTAGGAGATACAAGAAGCTACCGGAGCTGTAGTTTATGAGTCTGGGACTGGCTGGTAGATGATATCATACCAAAACAGATACACATTTAAAAAAAAAAAAAAAAAAAAGTAAGAGAAAATCCACATAATGTGAAGTTTTTGTTCCTAAATTTGAATACCTTTAAAATGTTAGCAATCACTACATAGGAGAGAGACTGAAAATATACATTGCGATCCTAATCCTAATTCTCTTGATGTTGAGAACTATTCAAGTGTACCCTTTGTATCATAGAACTCTCACCGGTATATCATGTACTACAAGATTATATAAAAGGCCGGCAATTTACACCATATCTTAGTGACCATTGAAAAGAAGTAAATGGCCATACTTAAACCAACTCCACCCCGTAATGGTTAGCACAAGCAAGCATCAAATGGGTGCATCTTACTATCAGGTTCCTGTATTATGGGTAAACCTTGTATATATGAGCCTCGAACTCTATTCATCATCTCCTTCGTGCTGAATTTGTCTTGCTATCATTTCGTATCCGATCAGCATACATTGGCAGGCGAACAATCTCATTAATCTCATTCAACAAGACATCTTCAGTGATATTATCCCTTATACTCCTCATCACCTAAGTTAACATTAATAAACTTTTATCAGTCCAATATGGTCAAAACAATCAAAATATCATTTAAATGGTGAAGGCACACACCTTCTTGTAGGTATTGAAATCATTCGGAGTTGATTTATCTGTCCTGCTCCGCATACAAACCCATACCCGTTCCTCTGAATCCCAAGTACATTCTATGATCTTTCCAAAGTAAGAAGAGGGATCTGAACCATCTGCAAGATTTTTAAGTTTTGAAAATGTAAGAAGAAGTTCTACTAAAGAGTAGCAAGAATTGGAAACATGTAAAAACTAAAATCATGACATGCAAGATAAAATTCAGCTTTAAGCAATTTAAACAAAACATCCTCCCAATTAAAATTGATTGTTATATGGATTTTTCTTTTGATAAGAAACAAAACATGTATTGGGGTCTACAAAATTATAAAGAATTGGTGAACAAGCATTCTGAAAAGACCAAAAGTTAACAAAGGAAAGCTTCAAACCAGCTAGCTGATACAGAAAGTTCACAATCAAGCAAGCATCAGTCAGAAAGCATAAGTAAATGCAGCAGATTCCCAGTCAATTAAGAAAAACAGCCCCCATATATAAAACAAACACTAAACAAAGCTGATTTCCTCCTTGATTCAAAACTTCTTCACAATTATGTTGCATAAAGAACAGTGGAACTCCTCGGTGCCTATGAAACCCAAAACTTGATCACCTCCCATGAAGACAGAAAATGTTCAACCCTGTAGTCCTCAATGATTCCTTTGTTCCTTTCAATTCATACCACCCAAAATGCCAACACCACACTTTTCCATGGCATACCAGTTCCCTTTTCTCTGCCAAAAGCCCAAAAATATTCAACCAATATTGCATTGCAGGAGCTGGGATAGAATCAACTCAGCTTTGTTCCACAACCAGCTTGTACCAAAGCTAAGTAGTCCAGGGGACACTGTAAGAGAAGGTGGGCACAATCTCTAAGTTCCCCATAGACATGACAGGCCATTGAGATTAACATACCATTTCTTCTCCTTTCAATCATATAAGCAGTCATTTATCTTGCAGAATGGAATACAGAAGTTGACAATCTAAATGCCACATTAACAAGAAGAAATAAGACTGTACGTCCACCATGAGGACTGACCACTTTCAAGAAACCTAAAACTGACAGCTCATATAACAAATTAATCCATCAACTAAAATTGAGAAAGACCACAAGGACAAGCCAAATAATAACAAATTCAATCACTATTCCCTTCTCTGAAGTCTCAGTAAGATCTTTGACACCATCCCAAGAGATTAATCCTACGTCATTTCTAATTCGTCTACATTAAGGTCTTTTACACATGGCTGAGTTAAAGACAATTATGCATTTGCATTTTATGAGCATATTTATTCCAAGCAATCAAAGGAGTATGGAGGAAAATAAAAAGATAATACACCAGTAGAATCTGACTGCAATAACGAGTTGACATTCTATACCCACTCAATTGGCTAACAGAACACCCAGAAACTTGTAGGACAATGAAGTTCATCGCTGTGAGTGGAGCACAAAAAGAGAAACAACGAATATATATCTATAACATTCCCAGCTAATTAAGGTAATGACCAAATAAACAATCTGCACTACTCAGCTCCATGTAGCAACATAAAATCCACCATAAGATCACAGACTTAATCCCTACCCTGCACACCCAAATATTAAACTTAATCCCCCTCCAAAAGATTGTTTTGAGGAGCATTTGCTTTCCAGACTTCTTGCTCCACTTCAATGAGCCCTAACCATTAAGGTTAACATCTTGGAGACCAAATTTCAATGCTTCAATGAAGTATGAATGCATCAAACCACATTAGGCAACCAGATATAGGGAAACAAATAATCACATCAACCTTTAAATACAACCGAATTCCCTTCCATCAGCTTCTTCTTCCCTCGTTCATACAAAAAAACTAGCTGACGATCATCAGCTCCCCCCTGTCAACATGTCCTTTGTATTAATATCAACTGTCATAAGACTTCATAACTAGTAAGGGGTAGCAAGATGAAGACACGCAAAGCAAAAACTAAAGTAATGTGAAGCATACCTCAAATAGAAAGTCAACTGAGTTCATTGAGGCATATTTCCACTTCAAAAGGCCTTCATGGGTGCGAGGAACATAAGGGTCATCCCAACCCTAGCACAAAAGTCATTTTTACTACCTAATAAAAAAGTCTCAACTAAACCAAAACGTGGCATTGCTTTTGAGGAAATTATCTTGTACAAACTCAGATGATTAGGTATTACAATCTAACTAGATAATCAATCTGATAATTAATTTGTTAAATTTACAATTTTTAGGGAATAAAATGAATCAGAGGCATGTATCGCATGAAATCCAAATAAGAAATATCTCAACTGTTTATTGCAGTAACTTAAGTAATCTTCACTCACTTGAAAAATAAGACCATCTGCATCATGCGAAAGTCTAGGGATAAATTCTGACAAAAGCTTGTTAATAGTGGAAAGCAACCAGAAGTCTTTCCTCCTCACCTGGTAAATAAATTAAGCAAATCCGTATCAAGAAAAATTTTTAGTGATCTTGGTGCTAGCAGCATTAAGATCCCCCTTAACAAAATTTCCAAAACCTTCCTCCAAAAAACAAACACACATGGAGGAGAAAGCAGGAAATAAACCAATACATACCCTGAAAGGTTCCAGGTCATATCGGTAATATGGATTCCTACTCTGGTAAATATTGTGGCGTTCATAATTCCGCGGTTCAATGATTTCTTTCTCAAGCATTTTCCACCGTTCATAGAAAGGCCGCTGGACCAATTTTGAAATAGCATCCTTATAATTGGTAGATGATAGCAACAATAATTTATAGAATGTGCAGGTATATCAGGTATGTGGATTTATATTAGATGAAACACATTAAATACATCTGAGTTGATAATTCTACCATGACAAAACACCTTATAATCCCATCTTTAAATCAAACACGAAATAAATAAATAAATACAGTAACAAAAACAATAAATAAAAGGAGTAATCAGAAATAATAAAAAATATATATACATGATGCTGAACTTTTTCAATCCTAACAGGATTCTCATATGCCAAAAACCAAATCTGTTCAAGTCCAGAAACAAACCGGCAAATGACAACTGCTATATACATTTTCTTCAATATCCAAGTACGAACAATGGCCTTACATGCTATTATTTGTTACAGTGGCCAGTAGAGTCTCCGAGTAACTTGTCTAAGTGTTGTTGCAAAAAATGAGAACTTTGGGCATTTATAATATCATATTTAGAACCCTATTGTTTTACTTATAACTTTAAAAAACCATTGTTCAAACTATGAGTATTTTTTTCTCAAAATGAAGCCAGTGTCAACACTGAGCTAATTCAGTCCATATGCCAGCTCGCAATAAAAGCAACTCCATTAGCCGGTTGGTTCAGTATCTTGGCCACTTAAGATGTGCCACGACTGTCTCCAATAAGCAAAATTACTTAAAAGCATAAGTGTCCTGTCCTAATCATGTATTCCCTCACTACAATTTTAAATCTTCCCGCGCTCCTGTCAACCATTCAAATAAAAATAAAGACAGAAGGGTTCTTGGGGGAAACTAGGTTCAGACTTTAAAAAAATCATACCAAGCACAGGGTTTACTTATACATTGCGATGAATGTCTGCATAGCACCAAAAAAGTACATATAAAACTAAAACAAAATTAGAGAGAAGTGCATCTTGGAAGCTGTTAATTGTGAATCACTTATCAACTACAAAGCTAAACAGGTGGGGTTTCTGAATTGTTTCCATCTCCTTTCAGTTCAATACATACATTTCCTATTTAAAAATAAAAGTGAAGATGAACTACAAAGCTAATTATGTTTAACAAGAAGATAAGAAATAAAGAAACAGCTCATTAACATTTAACCAAAACAAGCATGTGAAATGGATTAGAACAACAAAACAATCTACAAGATATCAACAGAGAACTAGAAAAGGGCAACATGTGTACAGGAACAAGAACTTGAGTTGAGATGGACATAAGACATAATTCCAAAGATTTAAGTTATATATTACCTTAGACATAGCTAAAAATTGTGTAATATTTAATATATTTTTGCAATGCATATGAGTACACTTACATTTATGACTGGACTAAGGATGAAACTTACACTACAAAACCAGTTGTAATTAAATAAGACAAATATAGTAACGAATCAAGGTAAAAAAAAATTCAATTACATTCTTGTGGATTAACTATAAAAATAACTAAAATCAGGAGCTTAACATAATGTATCACGAATTATAATAAAACCAACCTCAATGATCGACACCTGGTTGATAGCTATCATATCATAGATAAGATATCTTCTCTCCTGCTTCTGCGAGTCCGGCAATTTATCGATAATCATCTCCCCATCAAGCAATGTGAAGTGGTGAGTTCTCTCACCTAAACTCTTAACAAGCAAAATAATTATGTCAAATTCGAGTCATCTGTCTAGGTCTATTTAGCATCTGAATACCAAGAAACCTTTTGGAAACAGAAATTCAAGATACATACTTCATTTGGGTGTCTGCAAGGAAACCTCATCTGGACCCTTCTAAAATTAAAGCTCCTATCAATCAAATAACATCCATCCATGGTTATTAGCATCATGTATCGTGTTCCATCAGCTTTCCATGTGGCATAATAATAACGCTGCCTCAACAATTGTAAATTTTCGCTGCATGCGACAAATGAAAAATTCAAACCAAAAAGAAGAGGAACATAAACTAGAATACAGCTTCCATAATCAATTCTAATACATAAAAGATCACTGAATATATGTCACAAGTAAAAGATAGTTTAAAAGAAAAAAAGAAAATAACAGTTCTTATATTCTTCAACCAGTCTACTTTCTAAAGAGGACAAGAAGATTGTCATAAGATGCCAACCTAGTCCAAAAACATGGGTCTGGCGGAGTTACAGCTGAATAGCATAAATAGATTACAGGGGTGATCCTTCACTTTCTTGGATGCAATGTTAGACTATATTGGTTTTTTGCACACTCTAAGAAAATTAACGGTTCATCCATCCACTAGTCATCCATTTTCATTCACTTTCATGTCTCCACTCCACTGTCAATTCCTATTTAAACTAAGGTGAAAAATGGGGGGAAAGACTTATCCACAAAGCTGTATAGATACTTCTTATCAGATGTAGCCTCACCTCCTGACATACGCCAGTCCTACATGATTTATAATGATAGGATCTTCCCTCGTTCCCTGCAGGATCTATCAATTGGCTAGCTCACAGCCTTCATTCCCATTACTTTATAAATATTTTCTTAAAACTAAACACACTCAAGAACAGAAATAATGCTCCTGGTCTCATTAAGTTACAAATAGTTTAGAAAATAGGAAATGAACTAACAAAAAGTTGTTTTACAAAAGTTCAATCGACAATTATACTCCAAATGAAAACAAAGTCAATATCTCTCACAATAAAGTACAGTTATCCCTCTATAAAATGGGAGCAACAATGTACCCACATGTCAACAAGAAGCGTAATCCAGGCACACTTATAATCCAGTGAGTTGAATTATATTCTGCAACTTACATAAAGGGCCAATAATTTTCAACTTTCTCCCCAACACCAGAAGCAACATTCTGGTGAGTACCTTCTTCTAATACTCCCACACAAAAATGAGCAAGGTTGACAAAATACAAGGGCACGGCTATCTTTAGAACAGAGACAGTTACAATTTAGCTTCTTAATTACTAAAAAGAATGCAATGGAATATATGTTGTACACGAAAAAGCAGTTAGACCTGTTAAGAGAAACTGGATGTGACCCAGGAAATTGCATGTGTCCTCTTCCCTGAATTCCAAGAAAATAAACCATAGGAGATCTAGTGTTAAACCAAATTGTTACTAAATCATATCAAGTATATAAAAAAGGCAACATAAATTAAGAAACAAATGTTGTAAATTCTTTAAAGTTCTCTCTATTTTGAATAGTCTTAGCTACTTCAAGAAAACCATAAATGCTCACAATATTAAGTAAAAATATCTAAGAACTTTTCACATCGCATTCACATGTGACCTGGATGCTGCCAAGTAAAAGTTTCGTGCCATTCCATATGGAACACCAAACAACAAGACATACATAAGAACAAGATCTTAATGATAAACTGGAAAAAACGTCTTAGGGCATGTTTGGTATCGTTTTTCAGATGCTGGCTTAGAAAACTATTTTTAAAAATTGAAAATTATATTTTGAAAGTGGTATTTTAAAAAAGTGCAAACGCGTTAGGTAGCATTTTTTAAAAGTTATTCGACAAACAAAGTACAAAGTAAATGTGTTTGGTATTATTTTTAAAATGGATAAAACAGTATTTTGGCAGGAAAATTGTGGTTTGTTTTAAAAATCTGTTTTGAAAATGATGGAAAACAATAAATTGTTGTTTTCAACTTTTTATTCATAGATTTAAAAACATTATTTTTCATTTTTAAAAACATTCTTCCAAAAACATGTAGACAAACAACATTGCAACTATTTTTTGTTTTAGAAATCAAAAATTAGTTTTTGAAATCCAAATGGAACCTTATGTTTTCTTCTCTTCGATTCACACTAAGAAGACTACACCTTTTCAGCATCTTTCACTAACTATTATCATAAACAACAACAATTTACAAGCCTGATTTATACTTGCAAGAAATGTTGAAGTCATTAAGAAAAACAAATTAACATTTGAATAATATGATCAATCTAAAAGGACTAATAAAAAAATTGTGGCGCAAATCAAATTAATTTGTACACAATTTTTTCAACCTTTAGATCAGGAAACTTTGATGTTTGAGATTGCATCTAGCATGTATTATTTTCAATACGCATTAATTGTGCATATCTAATGCATTCTCAACTATTAAGGGTGCATTTGGTATACCATATTGGATTGGATTGGACTGGACTGGATTGGATTGGATTGAATTGAATATGATTAAATTCCATCTTTGGTGTATGATAAGATTGGATTGGATTTGTTTCATGTAAATAAAATAATCAAATTTTATTAAACAAAATAATAAATGAAATCTAATTAAACAAAATACTCTCAAAAGTCAACATAAAAAATGGAAATATGTGATTATAATAAAATAATTAATTTTTAATTAATAGAAAAACTCAAGAATAAGTCTGATAAGACAACGCTTGGCTTAAAACGTCAAAATCAAAATAACAAATAAAGGACTGTATTGGTTGAAAACCACCACCTGAGTGGGTTTTCCTTACACGGCTTTTGTGGTATTTAAAAGAACTGTAGCAGATGACAGCTTCCAGTCCAGTGTGCTCGCCAAACACTGGTTTCAAAATTAAATCCCACTCTCAATCCAATCCGGTCCCATGACCGGTGAACCAAACACAGCCTAAAGGTGCATCATCCAACAGTGTACAACTAGTGTAAAAAAAACTATTCCTCTATAAATATGTAATTCTTTACATATTTTCTTAATAGGCTTTTTTAACCATATTAAATGCAAGATCAACAGATGATATAAAAACTAAAGAAGAGGATAAAAGTGCCTACCCCAACATTCTGCTTAAGCATCTGGTAGCAAAAGTGTCGCAGAGCCTGTTGTTGGTCATAAGGTATTTCATCACCCAAAACATCATCATTTGTCATCACTGCATGCACATCATGATTCTCCTGAAATGAAAAGAGGCTTGTAAAAAATGAGTGGAAAGATGTTATATCGTTTCAAGCATTTGCTAAATATGAGACATAGTACCTTGAATATGATAAGCATCAAAGAAATGAATTTTTTTTTACTAATTTTCATTAAGTTACCAAAAGAGAAAACAAATAATAATAATAATAATAATAATAATAGTGATGCATGTAATAGATCACAAAGTACCACAACAACAATCGAAAGAGTACCTATAAATCAAGCTTATATCCACTGTGGCAAAATAAGTACTAAATACAATCGTCCTACTGTTTTTTTCCTTCACTTTCATTTCATTACAATTCCCACTAAACACAAAATGGAATACGGAGAAAAAAGATAAGAGATGTCTTTGTATGTGTATAAATATCGAAACTCCTGTACTGAATTATACTTCTTAGATTATGCATACCTGCAATGGAGCAGCTAAAACTCCATCATCATCATCGTCTGGCACTGCTTCACCATTAAGATCAAGTTCAGAAGATCTCTTCCACTCTGGAATGGGTGGGCAAGTGGCTGTTGTTGGCTTCCTTTCATGATAAAATGCATACAAAGCATCTATATAATCAGGCTTGTAGATTCCCGGGGGACGTGCATCAGCAAATATATTTATTGCCTGCACAGGAAACCAATCAAAGATATCACAAAATTTATAGAAGAGATTCTGGATAAAACCAATAAGACATATAAAACCAACCTGAGTAACAGACATTGAGAGTGAACGCATAAGATAGTGAACAATCATGTATCCTGTGCGATTGTGCCCATGTGTGCAGTGGACAAGAATATACTTCTTTGGGTGTTTCTGACGAGAGAGGAACTGGGTAACCTGGAAAATGTCAGTCATTACTCATGTTCAGTATCATACAGGACTACTCTATTTGATGGACACAACAATAAAACTTTGTCAAAACAAAAATTTGAAAAGGAAGATGGATATAAGAGGACATGGATTTCTACAAAGTTCAACAAAAATTACAGGCACATCCCTTGGAGAAACATACCTCGTAAATGAAGTTATTTACAGAAACATTATCAGGTACAGCATCACGGCCCTTGCATTGGATCTAGAACAGAAATTCAAGGAAAAAAAATATTAAACTGCTCAGTCACAACCAGAATTGGCAGACAAAGAAACTAAATAAATAAATGATTATACTACTTGCCTTAACATGCTTAATGCCTTCTTTCTTCAAATCCAAAGTTTGATAATAACGAGTTGTATTTGTCAAATCAATAACTAAACCAAGCTGGGGAGGGAAAATATCTCTTAAATACAGAAGTAGGTTGCATTTAATAGAAAAAACTATTAACGGTTTCAATTCCATGCAAGGAAAGAGAAATAGTAAATTTCCAATCTTATGCTTACTTTTCTTCCTAAAACTCTTTGCTGATGAATGACTTGTTTGAAAGAGTATCTTTTACCAGGAGGAATACAGTCATTAAAGAATTCACCAAGAGGAACCTTAGAAGGGATGATACAACTTATCTCTTGACCATATGCAGGGCAGTCTAACCAACCTGTGAAACAAACAATAGATAAATATTGACACTTGGACGAGTACTGTTGGGTGTAAATTATTCATTGTTGTTCAGTAACAAAACAAGCTGTTTAAACAGCAACACCACAACAGTTACAGAAAACACAATGTCATTTAAGTTAACTTACCCGGGGGCAGCTTATTTTTGTCATAAACTCTAAAGTTTTTATTTTGATATTGATCATGAACGTATGCCTGAGATGGTCTATCATCCGGTCGGTCTCTCTTCAATCGTCTTCTTCTTTCCTCACGTTCCTGACACAAGACCACGACACGTATAACATATACAGACAAACATGCACACATCAAAATATAAAACATTCTCCCTCTACTTCACCGGTGACAAAAACCGCAACCATTAGAAAACAACACCCCAGATCATGAAAACGATAAATAAATCTCCACCAGGCCTAACAGTAGTCAAAATCCAATCCTAATTTGCGTGTATGTATGGCATAAATTGTGATGAAAGGAAGATAGTTGATTTGTCCAATGCTGTTGGATGTGAGGTAGGTTGTTGACCTTTGAAATACTTAGGTTTGCCTTTGGGAGATAATCCGAAATCTTTTAAGTTTTGGGCTCCGGTGGTGGAGAAAGTAGAGAGGAGATTAGAGGGGTGGAAAAATGTTTTTTGATCTAGGGAAGGAAGATTGGTTTTGATTCTAGCCATGTTGCATAATATTCCCACTTTTTATCTTTTCTTCTTTAGAATTCCTATTAGGGTGGCAAAGCGAATTGAAAAGATTATGAGGAATTTCTTATTGAGTGACATTGGTAAAGGAAAAAAGACTCTTTTAAGTTGGGATATTGTTTCTTGTCCTCAAGAAAAGGTGGCTTAAGGGTTGGGAATATTGTGAAGAGAAATTTGGCTTTGCTTGGTAAATGGATGTGGAAGTTTCATTTGGAATCTAATTCTTTGTGGCATAAGGTGATTAAAAATAAGTATGGTCTCCAAGGAAATGGATGGGATTTCAATGTGGTTTCTTCAAGTTTTGCTCCCTGTCCTTGGAAAGTTATTATGTAAGGCTTCCATGTTTTCTCTTGTAACTTTAAGTTTGTGGTTGGAAACAATGCTCGAATTCGTTTTTGGGAGGATTGTTGGTCAGATTCTACGCCTTTTTGCTTAAAGTTTCCAACATAATATAAACTTGCTTTCTCTCCAAGCGCTTCAATTTTAAGTGGAATGGATATTTCTTCTCAACCTTCAGAATAGTCTTTTGATTTTAGGAGAAAATTAGATTATAAGGAGATTAAAGAATTTTCTTCACTTGTCTCTTTAATTGATAGTGTTTCCTTCAATTTGGGAATGGGAGATAGAAGGGTTTGGAGGTTGAATTCCAATCAAATTTTTTCTTACAAGTCTTTTTTTGAATGGTTGATTCAGGACGAATCTCATTCAAGGTTTGATTTTGCTAATCTTATATGGAAGTCAAAGGCTCCAAACAAGATCAAGGTTTTAGTTTCACTAATCGCTCATAAAAATTAAATACTTGTAATGTTCTCCAGAAAAGATATTCTGATTATTGTCTTTCGCCCTTTTGGTGTATCTGTGCAAAAGTTTTAGGTAAAACTTGAATAATTATTTTCTTCATTGTCCATTGGTTAATAAAATTTGGAGTAATTTGTTTTTTTTTATGGGTGTGAAGTGGGCGGTTCCTAAATCTTTATTTTCTTTCTTTTTGGAAGATTTTAAAGTTCTTGGAAGACAAAAAGCGAGTATTCTTTGGTATTGCAAAGTCTTTGCCATTTTATAGGTTATTTAGGGAAAAAAAAACAAAAAACAAAACAAAAGAATTTTTGATGATAGTGAAGAGATGGAGAATTTTTTATGGGATAAAATTTCTTACATCGAAGAGAATTTTTTATTGGATAAAACTTCTTATTTGGATTCTCTTTGGGCATGGACTAGTGAAGATTTTAAAGACTCTTCTTTATTTCTCATTTTACTTGATTGAAAATCTGTTGTTTGTTGATTGAATTTCCTATCTTGTTTCTTGTTCTTGTTTTTTATTGTTGTTTTGGTAGACTTCTGGTTCACGTCTGTATCAAGTTTCTGTATCATGAAATAAAGTCATATATATATATATATATATATATATATAAAGTCACAAGCAGACTAATCTGAAACAACAATTGTATAGAGAAATACCCGGCGGAGGATTTCGGCTCCGGATTCGACACGTTCATGGGTGGCGGCGAAGTCTTCGTCCACCACATGGCTTCCGAAAATGTCATCATCCTCCTCCGGTTTAGGAGAAGCATTCAAGTCCATCACACACACTAACAATTACATGCATCAAATTCACAAATCCCCATCACAGCAGCCAACCCTAAACAATCAAACTCCCGCAAAAAAGCTAGACCCTGATCGAGCAAGAACAGATGCACAGAGCAATTTTGTTTATTGAAATTGAACTCCAATGAAAATTCAACCAAAAAGCAATTGAAAAGAGACCCAAAAGAGAGTACCTAGCGAGACAGCGTTGAATCGGAGAATCGGGTTGCAGAGTTGAGATGGAGGTCGTCGAGTCGAGCCTCGAAAGGGGAGGTTTTTGAAGAACCTCTCAGTGTCCAAGGTTTTTTTATAATTTTAATTTTTTTATGTATACCTAACAGATGACACATATTTTCCTTTTTATTTGTGTTTCCTGTAAATATCTTTCAAGTCCCTCACTAGTATTTACAACTAGATAGTCCTTTATCTCTTATAGGCTGACTCTTTTTTACACGTACTGAATTATATGTTTTTGTTTAATTTTTTTTTAAATGATCTAATCACTTAAAATTATCTAAAAATAATTTAAAAAATAAAAAATTTAAAAATCTTGACTTTTAACTTAATTATAATTTACTTATACATATAAAAAATTATAATCCAAGTCTGTTCTCTCTAAAATAGTCTATTTCTAAATTTATTATAGTTTTAGGTTATTCAAATTTACTTTTTTCTTTCCTTTGATGCTTACAAGAAATGTATTTAAAAAAATTTAAATATATTTCATCACAATTATCTTGGAAATAAACTATTATAATTTAATTTCCAATTTCAATATTCATTTTTTTAATTGTTTTCTTA
The DNA here is from genome assembly GCA_019925255.1 of Litchi chinensis. Taxonomy (NCBI): domain Eukaryota; kingdom Viridiplantae; phylum Streptophyta; class Magnoliopsida; order Sapindales; family Sapindaceae; genus Litchi; species Litchi chinensis. The sequence continues at coordinate 19,041,212 of CM034461.1, forward strand.
TATATATTTAAATATATAAATATGATATATATATTTAAATATATAAATACAATTAATACTACTATATTTTTAAAGCATATTTATGAATAAAATATTATTAATATGTACATAAAAATATTTTAGAGTTTATTAAATAATTTATTTACAGTTGTTTGTATTAAATAAATTAAAATTATATAACAACAAATAATAAAAAATATATATAAATATCATATTATAAGTTTTTAGATAATTTTAATTTTAAAAAGCAAATAACATTATAATATATTCAGATATAAACAAAAATATATATATTGTGTTCAAATTTTAAATTTCAATAACTTTTCAGTCTTCAATAAATTTCAACACTGTTCAGTTTAAAAAACAAAAAACAAAATGCAAACCCTTTATTTATTCACGATTGAATTAGTTTCAAGTGTGCATTTTTTTATCAGGAAAAGAATTGGAATTAAATTACTCAAATTTATTCAATTATTTACTAACTATTTTATTATTAGAAATTATATCAAATTAATTCCCTTTCTAGGGTTAATTATCCTAAAGAACTGGAATGATACAATAGTGTTACGAAAATAATTTTGAGTATCTAACATGTTGAAATATTTCTTTTTTCTAATATAAAAAAACATATTTATAATGCTCATAAAATTATATTCGTAATAGCTAACATTTTTTTTATTGTAAAATTTGAATTAATTAATTCAAAATTGATTAAAAAAATTTAAAATTTGTTTAGATTTAAAAAAAGAAAAGAAAATAAAAAGAAAAGAAAGCTGCAGTTATTTACGCACACACACACACATATATATATATATATATATTTTGACATAGGTTACATATAAATTTTAAGTCTCAACATAATTAAAAATGAAATTAGTGACTGTTTGTTGGTTGCTTTTTTTTTTTTTTTAAAGCACGTTGCTGCTTCGAAAGGCTGCATTAATACCAGATTGACTCTAAACTTTCATTTGGAGTTCTTATTTAATATAAATCTTTCCATTCAAAAAAAAAAAACGAAAAATTCTCATTTTATTATAATTATTGTTCTGTTTGTTTTGCTACACAAGATTCAACAATTGATTAGAATATTATTAAAAATAGTTAGTAAGAAGAAGACTATATTAGTTTTCTATTTTTAAATGATTACATGAATCTAAAAATAAAAACAATTTTGTTAAATCTAGTTTTGATATTGAATAAGGATGGCAACGAGTCAAATCAACCTTCTCCAAACTCGAAGCTCTTTTGGCCAATAGGATGTCCCAAGCAGGTTTTATATTTTTGCCTCAAACTTGAGATCCTTTAGGGTGAGACAACTATTCTGGATTCATTTTGACCTAGTTCATAAAAAAATAAATAAACAACATGCCTTAATATATAATACTACAATAAATATATATGTATATAATTATATTTTAGGGTTGAACCTAAATTTTGACTTTCCCTATAAATATAAATCTAAATTTAATATTCTTAAATATACAGTTAAATTTAAACATACATTTAAATTTTAACATATAAGAAAAAATTGACACATAAACTTATATTTAATTGAATATCATCTAAACTTCATACATCTTAAATTTAAATAATAAATACAAATACCATAATAAGGGCCTGTTTGGGAAATGAGTAGAAGTGCTTATTTTGGCTTTTATAAGCCAGAAGTCATTTTGTTTAAGTGTTTGGATTGGATCTCAAAACAGCTTTTGGCTTTGAAAAGCCCTTCCTAAGCAAGTCACAATTTCTAACTTTGACACAAAGGGCTTCCTGGAAGAAACACGCGAAGCTGAAATGAATTAATGAATCTTTTATAATTCCAATTTTGCCCTTACCTAATTGAACAACAAATCAACTACTCCACCCATATCCTCTCCTTCATCCATCTATACTCATTTTACGTTTCTGAAACAAAAAATCAAAACCCTTCCACCATGAGTTGATGACAAGGTAAAATCTATATGATACAAGGTAAAATCTTTCTCTACTCATCATTTATTAGTGTGTGATTTCTCTGCTCTTCTTCATCTTCTTAAAAGCTCTTCAACATAATCATCTTCTACCATTTTTCTTCAGAAGTTTTAACATCTCGAAAGGTCTCCAGACATCAACATCAACAGTTTCACTTGATCTTCTTCTTGTGAAAAGCAAGCAAGGTACAATTTTTCTACAAAAATTATTCAAACTTTTATTATTGTAATACCATGTTTGATGTTGTTGCTCATGTGGGTCTGTCATGATTTGTTGTTTGATTTGGGATAGCTTTTGTTGGGTTTTGATTGATATTTGTTCTAGTTGTGTAAAGGCCAAGATTTCATTGGTGTTACCTTACAATGTCACATTGGTTTCAGCATTAACATCCTCTTATAATTGTGTTTGTGGTATATATATGCAAATCTAGACTTGGATAATGTAGAAGAAGCTTTAATGTTAGCGAAGTGGATGATAATTTGTATATATACGAATCTGAAGGGTCTTTAGTTGATTCCAATTTGACAACAAAAGGCTTGCCTCAAAATGATAATTTGTTGTCAGTGGCAGTGTTACAAGATTGTGTTTAGGAAATTCCATTTTGAACCGGTTTTTTTGGGTAGGATGCGAACTGGTTTTGAACCGGTGTTCCTTACATGCACATATGTGCATGAAAATTGTACACAAGGCAGCAGCCTATGTGCAACAGGGCGTCGAATGGCTGTGCAACCTATTGCACATAGGCTGTTGGCACTTAGCAGCCTGTGAACTGTTGCTATGCAACAGGGCGTCGAATGGCTGTGCAACAGCACAGCAAGGCTGTGCAACAGGCCTGTTGCATCACAACAAGGCTGTGCAACAGCCTTGCTGTGCTGTTGCTATGCAACAGGGCGTCGAATGGCTGTGCAACCTATTGCACATAGGCTGCTGCCACTTAGCAGCCTGTGAATTGAATATATATATATATATATATATGTATAGAGCTAATCCTAAAACATGGATGACAAACCTTCCATGATATTGTGATCCTATATGTTTATACATATGTTTTTGCATATATAAAGATGTTTGCTTATATATTAAAAAAAATATATCCTCTTATAATTGTCTTGAGTTTTCTCAGCTATGTCAATGAAATTATAAATTCAAATTATATTAAAGGATACTAATAATAATATAGTTTTAATTTTTAACATTTTAAGATACAATTTCACCTAGTATTAAATTTAGTTCTACATGTTTTAGGTGTGTTCATCAAAGTGTCTTCTTTTAAAGAAATGTTAATTTAGTTCTCTTTTTAAATAATAGATGTATTTAAGTGTCATATTTGTGTGTTGTTTTATCATTTTTTATTAGATGGCAAATGATGGAACACAAGGAAAAACAAAAGCAATATGGGATCCAAGAACACATGAAATTTGGGTTGATTTAGCTATTGAACAAGTTCGAGCAGGTAATAGAAAAGGGACACATTTGAACAAACAAGGGTGGAAGAATTTCATTGAAAATTTTAACAAGAAAACCAATAGACAATATGATAGAAAACAACTTAAGAATCATTGGGATAATGTGAAAAAAAATTGGCAATTATGGGACTCTTTATTGAGAGGAGAAACTGGAATTGGTTGGGATATGGAAAGACAAACCGTTGAGGCTTCAGATGAATGGTGGACAACTAAGTTACAAGTAGGTATCAGTAGATATATTCTTTAATTATAATTTGTATATGTGTCTAGTCTAATTGTATAATTATAATTCGTATACTAACTCAAAAATTATAATAGAAATATCCAGAAGCATCAAAATTTCGAACAAAAGGTTTGGAGCATGCCTTCAAGTTAGATGAATTTGATAAATCCCGATCCTAGTTTCCTTGGAGAATTCATTTCCAACTATCGGATAGAGAATAAAGAGTCAAGAAATCATGAAAAATGTCCGATTAGAATTCGATTATATTTATGAGGCCCTAAGTATCATGTCAGGAAGAAATGAGAATTTTCGATGAATAATGTTCGGATCCAGAACGAATAGTGATTTTTCCGAAAAAGATCAGAAATTAGTGTTTAAGATTGAATTTGGACCCGGTTATATTGTCCAGGGTCATAAATTGAGATTCGGTGGGAAATAGGAGTTTTTGATGAATAGTATTTTTCGGACGAAAATTTTCGGATGAATAGTAAAATTTTCAGAAATTGACCTTAATAGTCGAAAAGGTTCGAAAATAGTAGGAGAGTATAGAGAAATAGAAATGGATAAAAAAGAAGACCATTTGAGTCAGTTTTAAGCGATCCGAAGAAAATTACGATATTGCCCTTTTAAGAGATTAATGGGTTTTAATGAGTTTAAACTCAATTGAATTTTTTTCGAAGCATGAGATTGATAGATAAGATACCCAATTAAAGTATTTCATGGTCAATTTGAAGATTAGATGACCATGGAATATTTTCAGAATATTTTTCAGTTCAAGTGAAATTAGATTATAAAAATGACAAAATGGACATTTTAAGTTAAGTATGCATGGATCACGCATGAGCATAGTATGCAGAAGTTTCAAGGAGGGTAACCCCAGTGAATGAGAATGAGTTAAAGAGAATGAGTATAAAAATCGAGTATTTAAGCTATAGATACGTATAAAAAGTTATCGGTTTATTCGATCAGATTTCGATTAGAAACATTTTTTTTATCAAGTATATATAAGAGGTATTAGACCGAAATTGAAGCTTATAAAGTTAAATTGGCCATAAGATATGTGTAGAATATTTATGGAATATTTTTCGAAAGTGATTAGAAATTAATTATATGTTAATCAAGCGAGGCGAGCTCACGGAATAATGTAAATGATATTTTAATTCAACCAATAAGAAAAGATATAAGTGACTTGAAAAGTAGTGGCTATGAATGTGTCACATGTCATCTATTGATTGGTTGAATAGATAAATGGATGAGAAATTGACAAGTGGACCAATAGAATTAAAAAATTATATATTTTTGGACATTAGTGAGATTATTGAAAGTTTGAGGTAATTAAATGAAATTTTCTTGAGGGACTTAATTGTAATTGAGCTTTAAAATATATAAAATGATTTTGTCTCATTAGGAGACCATTTTGGTCGTGAAACAGAAAAGAAACAGAGAGAAATCGCGTGAGAGAGAGAGAGAGCCGAGATCGTGCAAGAGAGAGAGAGGGAGGAAAGAGAGAGATCCGATCCGATTTTCGTCTAGGTTCCTTCACGAAAGTTGTTCCTCGTCACCTCCTCTAGCTAACCCCCAAATTTGAAACGAAAAGATCGCGTATTTGGTAAGTTATGTCAGTTTAAAGCTTTATGTATCATATGAAAATCCATTCTCTCTCTAGCTTCTTTTTCAAATTTTAGTTTAAGGATGATAAGAGGGACTTGTGAGAATGATTTTGGTATAATTTGTGAGTGATTTGGTTGAGTAAAAATGGGTGAGAAAGAGAGAGAAAGTCTTGACAAAAATGGGTTTTTATGGGATCTGAATTCGTTTTCGAATCTAAAGCTTTAGATAGATGTTTTAGAGGTTAGAAAATAATATTATGAAGTTAGATTTCGAAAACGAAAAGTTTAGGATCGATTTCGGAGCTAAACGGATGAGTTGAAGGGTGTTTTCCGAAATCCTTCCAAAGGCGTTCGTTTAACGTTCGAAACGATTTATTTAATCATGGTTGAGTGTTAGAATACTAGAGAATTAATTATTGAAGTTGTCGGATGTTCGAAACGAAAAATAATTTTTATTAGTAAGTGATATTAGTAAGCGAAATCGAACGAATTTCGTTCGATGCATCCGACAATGAAATTGAGTATACTGAAGTATTGCTAGGAAAGAATAAGTAGGATTCATGTAGAGAAAACGGATTTCGAAAACCCCGATTGAATAGAAATTGAAATCCGAAAGTTTAGGCGTTAAAGGGTATTAATAGAGTTAAATGAGATTTTATTGATTTTGAATGTTATTTGAATGAATTAAGTGACCCTAAATGAATATTTGATGTTTTAGGGTAAACGCGGAGAGCTCCAGAGGTATACGGAGAAGAATCGGATTCTATCCGAGGACGTGTTGTGAGTGGAAATCCAAGTTTTTAAAGATTATATTTTCTTAAAGTTTATTTAAAGTTAAAAGAATTTATTATAAATAGATATTCGTTTATTAATTGAATTTATATTATAATTTTAGCATAAAGATTTTAGTTTATTATTTATGCACATGAGATTATGCTGAAATTAAAGATTTTAGGCTTATTGCCTTGAGATTTAGAATATTTTAGTATATCGAGAAAAAGAAATTTTAATAGCCTATGGTTTACCCTAGCCCCAGTTTAGTACCCGGCCGAATGCCCTATACGTGATACGGTAGATGAGAGGAAGTCAGTCAGTGAGATTTGAGTCTAGTCGACTCCTTGTGTGAGCGAGACATGAGTGATCCGTATACACGTATAGGGTAGTGTAGTCGGTCCGCAGCGTGGGCCCGCTTTCGGCGACTACACATGGTAGATTCCCCACTCCTAGTGGTTAGCCAGATTTTATATGCTACCACGCCAGGAGTAGATATTCCCTGGGTTACCATGTAGGCGAGTATTAGAAAAGATTTTAAGAAAAGATTTCAGAAAGTGTTCTAGAAAAGAATTTTAGCATTAGAAAATGTTTTAAGAAAAGATTTCAGAAAGTGTTCTAGAAAAGAATTTTAGCATTAGAAAATGTTTTAAGAAAAGATTTCAGAAAGTGTTTTAGAAAAGAACTTTAGAAAGCATTTTAGTTTTTAAAGATTGTTTTTGGGAGAATATTTTATCCAGAAGTGAGTTTTAGTTTATATAAATTATACCACTCACTGAGTTATACTCATAGTTTTCTTTAAATGTTTTTCTTAAAAATTCTCCCTCAGGCGTAGGAACTAGTCGTCCAGCAGACGAGGTTCAATCAGAGGTGCAGGCGGACGAATAAGACGACACCTACTACATATAAATATTTTGTTAGTTTGATCATGTATATAGTTGTAAATATTTTAAAGAAATAGTGGATGCATTAGTTAAAGATGTTTTATCAAAGTTTTCTGAAATTCAGTTTTCAGATTTTATTTACTTGTTTGTGATTGCGTTGTGAGAAAAGAGCCAAAGGCTCTAGAAGTTGAGAAATTGATTTCATAGAAGTGTTTTTATAAACTGTATTTGAAACTTGCAGGGTGGCATAGTTTAGAAAACAGACGGTATACTGCCGAAATTTTTAAGAAAAAGCGAAAAACTTTTATCACTGTCATCTTGTAAAAGAAGTTAAAAGATCCAGCTAAAGGAGTTTTCGGTGCCTTGACGGGATTCCTTCGGGCTGAGTATAGGGTTCGTGGGAATTCTTTCGGGGTGCTACAGGGTCTTTCTCGGGTCCAGAGAAGGGATTCGGGAAGGGTCTTGTCAGAATTGTTTCGAGATGTTACAACAACAGGAGCTAAAGCTTGGGCACCAACTTCTGGTTTGTTGCCTCCTTTGTATACAGAAGCACCTACGATAAATGATCACATCGATGATATAGCTACTAGTTTAGATTCTGATAAGGGTAATCATTATGAGAAAGAAAAATGTAGCAACCGCAACAAAACATCACTTGAACCGAACAAAAAGAAATTCAAAAAAGTGAAGAAAAGAAATTCTATGACATCAAAATTATCCAAACAACTTGATGCACTTTGTGAAAATATGAAGAATAGGGGTTTATACATTCGTACTGATCCACCTAGATGTAGTGTTCAAGAGGTTGTTGCTAGATTGAAAACCCTTCCGGAATGTCAACCAATGAGTCCTCTTTTCAAGGTAGGTACTACCTTGTTTATAAAGAAGGCACATACGGAGATGTTTGTGGCATTAGAAGAACCTTAATACCAAGTTCAATGGTTGAAAGATCAACAATCTTTAATAGAGAGACAATGAATGGTTAAAGAAAAATGTCTCTTTTTTGTACATTGACATACTTTTGTCTAAAATCAAGTATATGTTATCTTTTTTGTATGTCACTTTTTTGTATACTGACACACTTTTGTGAAGAAAAATGTCACTTTTTGTATGTTGACATACATGAAAAAAAAAAATCACTTTTTTTTATATGTTGACATACATGAAAAAATTTCTCTTTATAAGAGATATGACACTTTTTGTATATGTAAAAACAAATTATATTAAAATATAATATTATTAATTTCATTATGGTTTTGTATTGTTGAGTAACGTGTAGGTTTCGATGATTTGTTTGATCGTAAATTCTATGGAATTTTTTCACATGTTAGAAATAATATTGATATGAAACATGTTGTTGCTATAGACTTGTTGATTCCAATTCATTGTGATATAAACAAAGCTTATTGATTAAAGCTTGAACTCATAAATATTATTTGGTGTTTCTTTTAAAAAAAAAAAATTAGAATGGATACAGATTCAGAGGAAGATATGGAAGAAGTATTTGATGAAGCTATAAGATGTAGTGCAGAGTATGATGAATTTGTTCTTGCAACAACAAGAACAATTGTGTATCATCATAATAACTTTTTAGTAAAAGAGCCATGTAGAAATTCTCCTCATACAGGATGGATGTTCATAACAGAAATATTTGAGGGAAATGATCGACGTTGTCATGAGCAATTTCAAATGGAGAAACATGTCTTTGCTAAATTATGTGATAGATTAAGAAGTTGTGGATTAACTTCTACTAAAGGAGTTAGGCTTGAGGAGGCAGTAGGTATGTTTTTGATGACTTTAGGGCATGGAGTTGGAAATAGAATTATTCAAGAACAATTTCAACATTCAGGTGAAACTGTGAGTAGACAATTTGGAAATGTACTCAACAAAATGATTCAGCTTACTTTTGATGAAATTAAGCCACCTGAAAATTATAATCAAGTTCCACATTACATTTGAAGCAATTGTAAATACTGGTCATATTTTAAGGTAATGTTATGTATATTTAATTTGTAAACTATAAATACGTACATGTCAATTTATTTATAAGTAAATTAGACTACAATTTTTTTTTTTTTTTTTTATGGTTATTGATAGGATTGCATTTGAGCTATAGATGGAACACATATTCTTGCATCACTTCCTGCGGATGAACAAATTCCATATATTGGTAGGAAAGGATTTCCTACTCAAAATATTATGGCAGTATGTGGATTTGACATGCTTTTCACATTTGTATGGCCTGAATGGGAGGGATCTGCACATGATACACGAATATTTTTAGAGACATTAAGAAACACTGAGTTAAATTTTCCAAAACCACCTGATGGTATGTTATTTTTATTAGTAATACATTTAATTATATTATATTTTTACTTTGAATAATATTGTTTCATTGTTGAAATTTAAATTGCAGATAAATACTACTTAGTTGACTCAGGATATCCAAACATGAAGGGTTATTTGGCTCCATATAAAGGACAACGTTATCATCTTCCAGAATTTCGTAGTAGTGGTCAACCAAGAGGCAGTCAAGAAACATTTAATTATGTGCATTCATCATTGCGTAGTGTAATTGAACGTAGTTTTGGTGTGTGGAAAGCTTGATGGAAAATTTTGCATCACATGCCTAATTATAAGTTTGACAAGCAAGTAGCTATTGTTACGGCTTTGATGGCTTTACATAATTTCATAAGAAGGGAGGCTATTGCAGATGCTGAGTTTGAATCATATGATGAAAATCAAGATTATGTGCCAGAAGATGAAGAATTAAATATTACTTTAACAATAGATGAAAGTGAGATGGATGTCGTTCGTGATAGAATTGCAAGAGAATTAATGCATAGATAAATTACCTTTTTCTTTTTATCATTACAAATTTATGTAAAACTATTGACATAATTTGCACGTATTATTATGCATGAATGTATGTGTAATTTTAATTTAATTTTTATTATTTAATTTATTTTCATAATCAAAGTTTAGGTAAATATAATTGAAAAAATATGTTACATACATGTCTTGTAGTAAATTATTTAGAAAGAGCATATATATATATAATATGTAGTGATAATTCGAAGTATTTCAACCAAACACATTCAAAAGTTCTTCTAGAAGGGTATAAAAGTCATATCATCATTAAAATAGATTTCAGCAATATACAAACCAAACAGTCACAAAAGCTTTTCTAAATTTAAAAGCTCTTCTGAAATATATAATCTAAACAGAATCTAAAAGGCTTGGGCTTCTACTTCTCTTCTTCTACTGTCAAAAGTCAAAAGTAAAAGCTATCCCAAACGAGCCCTAAGTCTATCGTCCATCTAATTGGCAATGGAGATCTAAAATATATTTGCTTTTCTTTTTGTATTAATTTAATTAATTATATAAGAGCTTGTTTAGTACATGAGATTAGATTGACTTATTTTTTTAAGGATTGGATCGAATAGGATTTGATTAAATTGATATTGTGATGTGTTTGGTGTAATTGGGATTAGATTAAAATAGAATTATCTCTTGTTTGGTGCAATATGAAATGGATAAGAAAAAAAAATTATTTTATGTTTGATATAGTATAAGGCTACTTTTTTAACAAAATAAATTAATTTAAAAACAATTTCATAATAAATAAATAAATTTTATATAAAATTTGATTAAAATATTATTTAAATTTATTTTTAATTAAAGAATATAAATTATTTTTAAGAAAATAGCTAAAGTTATATCAATTGATTTTAAGTAAAATAAATTTTATTATTTAATTGATATTAAAAATATTAATAAAATATATTAAATTAATTTTATAATAAATATTTTAAATAATAATTATAATAATATCATTAATAAAATATATTAAATTAATTTTATAATAAATCTTTAATAAAAGTATATAAATTAAAAAAGAAAGAAAAGAAAAGAAAAATGAAAGAAAGGGCGTTGAGAGGGTGACCCCTTAGTCCCACTTTTCAAGGTGCTAGGTGCTACTAATTTATCCTACTCAAGTAGGAAAAGAAAAGGAGGAGGATTTAAATTTTATCTAATCCCCCCATCCCCTCGACGAAAATGAGATTGAATAAAATTTGTCTAATACTACCATATCTTGACCGACAAACAGGCCTAAATGTCTTATTTGGTGTTGACACATTGCATATTCATGTCTAAAGCCAATAATAACCCAAAACCCTTAAGTTTGACAAAGGTCAACAAATGAAGCAACCAAATTGATGAGATTTAGAACTTTAGAAACCATACAATGTCAAAAACACATTTGCAATTAACGTATCAAAATTTCGCTATAATTTATAGACTAAAATGAAAATCTCTTTCTTAATAATAATAATAATAATAATAATACCATCCACCGTTCAGTAACTCAAACCCCGAATATTTTCAAGCAATGGTCATTTTTAATCATTTTTATAAACACTTTATTTTGAAAATTTTATTACTTATTTTTACTGCAAATCCCATTGTTGACCAATAAAATCATCTAACACCTGATTTAACACAAATTGAATAGAATTAATAAATGAATCAAGGCAAGTGTGTGTGATAATGACGCAAATATGATGTAAGAGCAATAAATAAAAGAGAAAAGAATTTTTAATGTGGTTCGACTGTATTAAATGATGTTTACGTCTATAACTATTTTATTGTTTGGAAGAGAAAGAGAATTTTAGGGTTTAAGTAGGGTTTCAAAGGGCTCAAAAATTGTCTCTTTGCTTCCATAAAAGACCCTATTTATAGTGTTAGAGTTTCTTATTTTTGCACAATTAAATTAAAGATTAGAATTCATTTTTTATTTTACATTAAATATATGGATTTTGAATTAAAGTATAATTCTGTAGATTTCGTATTTGATGTGATTTTCTGTTTAATACAGAACTCTTTCCACTTACAAAATCCTGCTAAAATAAGAAATGACGTGAGCTGCTATGCCTCGAGTTGCCATGTGGGGTGAAATTAGGCTGCTTCACATGTGAGCTCCTAGGTTCAAGCTACCCTTATTGCTTGTTACTTAAAGCGATAGGTCATGTGCACTTTTTATTTACGTGGTATTGTCTCAGAGGACTCACGGTGGTATTATTGCTTTGGGCTCCCAAGCTATTTGGGTTCTTTATCGAGCTTCATTAGATTTAATGTCCAGATTCTATTTTTAGGCACAAACACTTATAATATAAGATAACAAAATTATTTGAATTTATAGGAAAATTATTTTGAATAATATCAAATGCTTTACACTTGCTTTCACTGAGCAATTTTCCAATCTTTCACTCTTTGTGTGTGTGTGTATATATGAAATAAAAATCGAGATATATTTTAGGGATAATTCAAATTTCTCTCCTATAGTTTGAGAAAATAGCTAAAATTCTCCTTTTATTCATTAATTTTTTCAAATAAAATAAGATTTTGACTATTTTCTTAAACTACGGAGGGTAAATTGGGATTATCCCTATATTTTAAGACGGTAAAATAAAAAATGAAAAATTGTCGAATGTGTATCTCATGGATATCAACTGACTGGAATGAGTTTTGCCTTTTTGGGGGACGGACATAGGCTTTTTCCCTATTTTTTGTCCGCTTTTCCAGTTTTGAAGTGACGAATACGTCTACGACACGTTGAGCTCCTCAGTTTATAAAACTACTTTTTACTGCACTCACATGTTATATCATCGTCTTTTGTTACAATTGACTTGTAACATAGCATATCATCGTGTGTCAACTTCTTTTTAGTGTGGCGAAAATACTTCATGCAGCAAGATCCACCAATCACCATGCATCCTGCTGTGATATATTCATGCCAATACTGAGTCGGCAAAATAACTGGGACCAACCTGACCCAATTTGAAAATGGGGACTTTCACTTACGGTTCAAGATGGGTCGATTTTAAATGTAGAAAACCGATTGATTTAATTTCAGATCAGTTTTAGGTCAAAAAACTAACTCAAACTGAAAACCGATCTTCATTTAAAAAAATAATGAAAATATAAAATCCTTACAAAAACCCTACACATATTCAGCCCCTCACTCTCACTCTCAACAGCTCTCATCACTGTCGCTCTTAGCAATTCAACTCTAGTTGACTCCCTCACCCTCACTCTCAGAAACTCTCATCATTATCATGGACCCCTCACTCTTACTCTTAGCTACTGAATGGCTCGATGACTTCACTATTGTCGTCGTCAAGGTCCCTATCGCTCCTATTTACATGTGAGAAATCCAAGTCGGATATTGAACCTTAAACAATCGTCTAAGCATAATATAATAATTGTTAGTTCAAATGCATTTTAATTATCCGATTCATTTAAATCCAAAGGTCAACAACTTGTATAAGACCATCCACATTTCAAAAGTAAAATTTGTTTTTACCTCACTCAAAAATTAACTGTATTAAATTCAACTTCATCAAATCTAAAATTGGAAACTCTGTTATCTTTTGGCCTAAAAACATAGATGCTATAGTTAATTTGAAAAATATCTAAATTAAGGAAATTAACAGACTCAACCCAACAAACTTAAAGTCTACCCCACTAACATGTTCAACATGCAGGACCAATAAACACATTATTAAGAACATTAAGGGAGATGTCAACTTACAATAAATTCTACTTAAAAAGCACAAAACATAAGAGCACAATTTTAACATTCTATTGTAACTGGCAATTTTTCAATATGCAGCAAAAAGCCAGTTGCCATAAGATACATTGTTTAGCATAGAACTCAATGTTTTAGTTATAGTAGGTCTGTGCAGATGTTCTGATAATTAATCCAAGTAGAAATCTTCAAGCTTCTGACTGCCCGAAGTACCTGCCAGAAAGTGTGGCCAAAATATTCAGCATTACAACCTCATCATCAAGTTCAGACTTCCCAGCACGCAGGCTAGCACATTTCCGGAGCAGACTTCGAAGAGAAGCACAAGTGTCAGCATCCAGCGGAGTATCCACCATTGCACACAAAGCAAATAGCCATACACAATCGTTTCTAGACAGAGTGCTCAAGGTCTCGAAAGAGCATATGCGTTTCCTCAGCATTGATACTCGGGCTACAGAATCCATTCTCAGAATGGCAGACACTGTTGGGTAGTTACTGGAATCATCAAGTGAAGTTTCAGGACTCTGACAGCATGGAGAGATTTTCCCATTGTCATTGTTTGAAACTGATGGTTGATCAATAGCGCTTTGCTTGTTGGAAGTGTCAAGAGGTACCTCATTGGTCTTGAGCTTATTAAATTGTTCAACAATGACACTCTCTGCAAGCTGACGGCAGTCATCAACCTTATGAAATGTAAGCAATGATTGCTGTTTATAAGTAGCTTGAGCACTTGAATTCTCAAGACCAGACAGGAGCTGGAGATCAACATGAAAAAAAAGAAGAAAACAGTCAGTTCTCCAGAATCTGTAACTAAATGCAGGTCCAGATAGCATTGTTAGAGACCTATATACACCACCTCCCTAAACAATTTTCCCTTTGGAATAAAGCTCAGTTCATTTCTCCAAAACATGCAGAATGGAGATAAAGAAATAGTCATCAAAGTTTTTAGTTCATTCACAAATTGTTATTTTTATTTTTATTTTTATTTTATTTTTTATTTTACCCTCATTCTTTCAAGAACCAAACTGACTTTTGCTCTGTTCTACACATAGCAATTCCAGAAAAAAATATTAGTCTTTAATATTTGGACAAAAAGATAAGAGGGAGGAAATGAGCATGAACAAGGATCCTCTCATCTCATCTTTAATTCATCTTTGGTAGAGCTTGTGATTGGTGGTTTGTAAGCAGTAGTTGAAAGGAATCATATTCTAACCATCCACTAATAATAATATTCATGTGTCACAGATCCCTAAAAGGAGAGATGAGATGAGGGGATCTATATTTGTTCTCCATTATCAAAATCAGGCTTTTCTCATTACCAACTTTGGGCATAAATCATTTCAATCACAAAGATTAATGTAACAACTGCGAAATGAAGAGATCTGGGCAGTAAAAGTTAAGCAAAAGATCGAGTAGAGCTGCCATCTAAAAAGCACTTTATAACATTGTTGAGGCAATCAACAGTGCTTAAACAGACAGCACAACAAAAATTTGGTGCCTGATAAACACACCTGTCGCAGCTCTGAAAAATCAGCAAGAAATGAATCTTCCCACTGTTTCAATGGCAGTACATGCTCTGGACATGGGGCAATATCAGGAATCTGAGGCATATAAACACTCTGTTCTTTATTAAATTTGTTTTCACCAAGCTTGGCCACCTTGACTTTTGGAATGTGAGCAGCTTCCCATCTGAGCACAAGAAAGAAAACTTTTGATACCATAATTACAGGTCTAAAGTTATTCACTTATATACATATATATATATATATATATATATATATAAAGAGAAAAACAAACAGCAAATATATATATATATATAGAGAGAGAGAGAGAGGAACTGCACCACAAAAAAAAAAAAATGGCCACTGAGAGGTCATACTAAGTGTCCGCGTTCTGCAGAGAGCTAAAGATACAAGTATACAGCTTATCTAAAAACTATCATGCATCACAAAGTTTGTAATATGGTTTCAAAAGAAAATGAACAAGACGAATCGTCAAAATGGTTCACCAACTTCAGCGATGATAACGTGAGGTGATGAATTCAGCTACTGGCTGAATTAAGAGCTGCAGTGCATAAACAAGTCAGTAATGGATCATGCCATTCCATATTTGCTCATCAGAGTTAGGAGTATGTTGAACTCTTAGTTGTTAGATATAATATTTTTTCAGTTGCCAATCTGCTTTTCACTTGGCAAAGACAACCGCCCTGCAGAAATGAAATGGCATTGCTAATCCTAGTAAAATAAAGCAAAACTTTGGTCCATTAGTGATTTTCGAACTGAAAGGAAGCTTGAAAACAAGTTACCTATCACTAACTACTT
This sequence comes from Litchi chinensis, assembly GCA_019925255.1. NCBI lineage: Eukaryota > Viridiplantae > Streptophyta > Magnoliopsida > Sapindales > Sapindaceae > Litchi > Litchi chinensis. The sequence continues at coordinate 19,057,047 of CM034461.1, forward strand.
TTTATTTGTCTAATTTATTTCGTGTGCTAATTGTTTTAACAGCTTTTTATAGGCTTTTCCTAAAAGATTAAGCTTTTAGGTCTAATGGTTACAAATAGCGTGCACACTTTTAGGTGTCAGTGTACATATGCACATTGTGCACTTTGATGGCTCAAATAACGATGGATGGTCACAATTTGTTTGCTCTCTGACCCATCTAAAAATTTATTCCAGTTTTATGTGCCTTTCATGTCTTATTGACTATAAAACAGAAAAAGTAAAACAATTTATATATTATTCCCCCCCCCAAAAAAAAAAAAATCCATATATAATCAAGGTTCATTGTTTTTATCTAGTATTCCAAGTTTCCAACTCTTTTATTAACCAAAATCCTGTTCTTGCTGGTCTTTGTTAGGAATAAAAGGAGGGATATTCAAGTAAGGATGCTTTTAACAAAAAAAATATTCAATTACCATTCAGTTTTCTTTCCCTCCTATTTTCATCTGCTTCAATGACCTGAGTCCATAGACCATCTACTTGTGTTAGCAATCTAATGACTAATACATTCAGAACCCAATTCCACAGGAAAATCAAGAAAAACTCTTCAATTTTTGAAGCATAGATAAGAAAAGGTGAACATTATCGAAGAGCTGAAAGCTTGTGTCTTGCAAGAGAGCCAATTTCACAGACTTAAGTCTGCTAAATCTTATCACCTTCAACTACAGATAAAAATGGGAAGCTGAAACATCTTCAATCATTATGGCTTTGGTGCGGTTAATATGCCAACCAATGTAAATAAAAAAATGCTGAAATAAGTCTTAAGAGTTTCTTCTATTTCCCTGTGCATTTTATATTAAGGGGGGTGGAGAAGGAACATATGGCTTCCTAACATTACAGATTAGACTTATCCATTAAATTTCTCCTCTGTAAAGAAATTATCCTTAATGTTTGAAAAGAAGAGAGTTACAATATCTTGCAATTTGATTCCTTAACAATGAGTTGGATTATGTGTCAGCCTGAAATTGTTTTTTTTTTTTTTTCCTTCTTTTTGTTAGTGGATGCTTGACTTCAACTGTCAATTGCAAAAACTATACATCGATCTTTCTTAGTGTAGTTTATGACAAAGATCCAAGGTTTGTCACACAAAATAAAGTTCTTGTACTTAAAAGATGCCTCCAGAGAGTATCAGCGCTCCCTGATGAACTCACATTTAAAATCCTTCCTCCAGAAAATTTACAATTTGAAATGCACTAAGACTAAGAGTTAAAAAGCAAATAAGATGGCTAACATTTTATCAAATATTTTCAATGAAGACCAGAATATCTGGTCATAAGTCTGCCAGGTGTTATACTTCAAAGTTTAGTTCAAGTCTCTCAAGTGGCTTTGGTAGCATTTTCTCCTACCAACCTCAAATCTGCAAATCTGGACCAATATGTTAGTCCAGAAATTTCCCCAAGCAACATCTATTGCAGAAAGCTCCTTAAATCCTAACAAATGAAGAACTCCTAAGAGAAAAAAATTCATAATGCCAGTCCAAAGAAGTGAAGAACTTATGCAAAATCTAAGTACATATATGATAATACCAAAGACAATCTATATTCAATAATCACATATGAAAACTAAATCCACACTTCTTTTGTTCTGAGTAAATAATACAGCTTGGTACAGCCCTATAGTCTTCTGCTACACTATGTCATAATGCAAAAGAAGTCTCCAATCTCCATTTTTTCAATACCACAAATCGATCCAGTTAATGAGGATCCTCTGACTTTTACAAACAAAGTACATAATCCAAAAGAGCCAAAATAGTAAAAACTCAAGGATTAATGTTTCAATTCATGCCGACTTTCATATCACATAAAGATCTTCTAGACAGATACTCAAATTAACAAGCAAATATTGTTTGTTTCAGTCGTGACATTCCAAATTCCTCGCCACAGTTATACAGAGACAGTAATTAATATTTTGAGAAGGGAACATGCTCTTATTTAGAAGTTATCAATTTAAAATTTACATCCTGAGGATCTATATGTTTGCAAAAATGCATTACTGACAAAACTTGAAGAAGTTGCATCAGTAGACAAACAGGCTTTCCTCAGAACCCTATATTTTATGAAAAACCTATTGGATCTTGTATATTTTCATTCTTCCATGAGAGTCCAGTGACATGTCAAAGCCAAATTGAGAGAAGCAAATTCTAAACATCAAGATTAAAGACATGGTATCCTTCAAATTTAGAAAGGATTCCAGCTGTTTAACCACAACCTTATATTAAATCACAAGCATTACAGGCATGCAGAAGCTGAACGAGGGCTCAATGGTCAATGCTACGGGTAAAATATGGAATTTAAAAGATAACAAAACACACAGATAAAAATAGATGTTATGGGCAAAAATCCATCATAGCAAAAGGAAACAGAAACAATCTGGAACATACCTGACACGCCGAAGATATTCTAATCCATCTTCTGGAGGTCCAGAATCAAAATCAGGTTCTCCTTCTACCAAAAAGGCAGGTCTCTGGATGCTAGCATAATCTTCATCAGTGTTATAATCTTCACCACACTCTTCTTCTAGAACAGTGGAGGAATCCTCAACCTCAGCACTATGACTACAAGTATGATCCCCACTATTCACATTTTCTACCTCGTAATCTTCCATGTGTTCTAGTTCATTATCTGCCTTTTGGGAACACCTTTCCCCTGAAAGTAATAGCAAATTTAGACACATGTCTGTAATTCTGAAATCTAGCCAGTTCAACCACATCAATGTCAAAAATCTAAGAAAGTAAAAATATCAGGTACAAGCATCTCTTTTCATACACGTACAACATATCAAAGGAGTTAAACTTTTATTAAGAGTATCATTGCTTCATAGGTTTTCATTTACAAAAGAATCTGACATATCATCATCCATAGGACCAAAGCATTTCTACAAAAATTGAAAACCAGATTAGCCCTCAGAAAGAATTTCCATGTACAACTGCTGCACACAAGTAGTATACAAACAACGACAATGTGCCTAAGTATATGAATCAGAAATATGTATTATGTGTTGAACAAAAGAACTTTGCAGATTGCATAGGCCACACTCTTCAATGCACAAAGATATTGAAATGATTTCTTCCTCCCCTCGCAGCAACCACACCTGTGGCAAAGAAAATGAACCCATCAAATTGACACAAAAAGAGTCAAAACCTAATAGAATAAAAAGGACTGCATGGAAGCATTCAGAAATGTTGATGGACTCCAACATTATCAAAATAGAACTCTATTTTAAAAAAAAAAAGCAAAGAAAACTCTAACTCACATTACAATACCAAACTAAAATGGTAATGCTTAGGCAAACAGAAGTTTACAGAATCTATTTCTACACATTCTGAAAAGTTAGTTGCTGGTCTGTTCTTCTCTAGCCTTGCTCATTGTTTGAGCACTTGTTAGCTTAGAAAAAATAATGGGAAAGTAATGAAAATCTCAAAGAGAAAGAACTAGGAACTAGGAAGAGGCAAGAATAATGGTGAATTCAATGAAATTTTATGCACTTATCCAGCGTTTGTCAATAATTTTTTGTTTAAATAAATAAATAAAAGAGAACAAAGAACTTGTTGGAAAGTGTTGACCAAATCCATGGGATTCTGGTCAACCGCAATTCTAAGAATAAAATCCTAGAATTGTAGAAATAAAATCATAGAATTTTCCTGTGCTTATGTTGTATATCTGTAAATATAGATCAATTAGCATATTAGGCCTACAAGTTAGTTGTTAGGACTCCTGTTTAAACTACGTCTGTAAATCATCTACTCTTAGCAAAATACACTGTTTTTCTCCTAAAAACTTTAGTACCAAATACAAATCTTCAGCATGTGATTTTATGACAAAAACACAAAACAAATGGGCATTTAACACATAGTGGAAAAGAAAAATTAGAAAAAGAAAAAGAAAAGTCTTTAACAACGGGGAGGCATCAAACAACAACATATAACCCAAAACTTTAAAGGATTTGATGAGTCCCTTGCCCAAGCCTCGCCTGAAAAATGACTTAGTACTAGCTTAGATAAACACAGAAGAAGCTATTTGACTACTTTATTTATAGGACAACAGATTCTAATTAACTACAACAGAGAAGCAAAATCTAGCATCGTAACAGAAACGCATATATGAACGATCTAACAAGGGAGTTGTCACATCTCATTTCATCTTCTTGAAGAATTAAACAGAATCCAAGAATTTCTTGCTAGCCACTGAATGACTACATTCGTTACAAGTTCTACTTAACAAATTCTTGTAAGTAGACCCACAACCATTCCAATCAACTATCATTTAAAGAATATAGCTCATATCCTCTCCCATATAGGAGCTTAATGCATTAAGATGTAGACATTATGCAGCAGCAGCACAGAATCAATTCTTAACAGGACTTGCCAATATGTAATAGATTACAAACAATAAGAAAATCAAACAATATTTATAGTTCTAAAGCCACCAGAGTCAATCAGTTACATCACTCATGTTGGAAACTATGTTGACCAAATCACATATTTTTAGAAAGAGATATTTTAGGGATTCATTTCATAATATAGCATTTCCATGTATAGAAATAGATTAGCTTAATTTGTGTAATTAGTCAATTATTTTCCTAGAAGTTAGGTGCTCTTTTTCTATTTAAACCAGATTGTAAAACCTAGACAATACATACAGTTTTATCATTCAGACTCTAGTGTTTTTAACTCATACATGTTCACAATACACCATCAGCCAGTTCAAATTTCAGCTAGTGCTCTAAAATTGTCACATAACCTGATTTTGCATGCATTACAATACAATGCAACAAATAAACAATACAATGCCATCATGAAACAAGACAAACGTGCTAACAGACAATTTAACAGAAGCAGCTAAGGTACATAATAAAGGCATATGAAAAGACTTACTGAGAATCCCAGGAGCCTCCAGCTTCCTTGGAAAGCGCTGCTGCCGAGGATCAAAATGCACAAGGGTGTTCTTTTGCTTTTGGTTGGCCAGCTTATCATACTCATTTGACACTACAGCCCCAAGTCCGGTGTATATAGCCCTCCACAAATTCTTCTGTTCGACAATGTCAACAAACCTCAGGGTCTCCATCTCCAGCCTAGAGTACACTTTTCTTGATCCTTCCGCATTCTTCAAACCACCATCTTGATCTTCCACAATGGGGGTCAAATTCTTAAGCCTCTCAGCCATCACCGAAACCCTTTTCGCATCTTTGGCCTTCCTTCTCGATCTTTTCACTTTCTTTACATCCACATCTTGTTTCATCTCCTCTTTCTTCCCCTTCCACCCCATCTTTTTCTCAGTTCCAACATCAGCTTTAGGTACAGGAACACATTCAATCAATGCAGTATCATCAATGACTTCAATCTTGAGAGAAGATCTAACAACCCCATCCTTGTGCACATCTTCCACAAAGATTGTTCCTTGTTCAAGTTCAGTCAACATCCTACTCTTTTCACCCTCCAACAGAGCTTGAGATTCCATTCCCTTCCCCATCAAGTCCCCACCATTGCTTTCACCACCAACAACAGGTGAAGTAGCCAGATTTTCCTTGCATTCAACTTCAACAACAGAACCCACCTCTTGATTGAGTTTGTCAAATCCTTCAATTCTCACAAAATCTTGATCTTCTTTGCCAACCAAACTAGAAAGCAGGCTTGTTTCTCCATCATTTAGAGTCCTTTCAAAACCTGCAACACAACCCACCTCACAACCCTCAGTTTCTTCCACTTCCACAGAGTTTCCTTCAAAGCAAGAACCGCGAGACGTTTCGGTGATGCTTGAGTAATCTTCTTTCTCCGTAATATCCTGTGAGTCTTCAGGAGAGAAAGTAGAGAAAGAAGAAGAAGCGGAGGTGTTTTGGCGGAAATGGTGAAGTGGGGTTTCTTTGATTCTGCGCTTGAAACCAGAGAAGGTATCAGCCTCCATGTTATCAGCCATTCGAGAGAGCGAGAGAGAGAGAGAGAGAGTTCACAAAACCCTTGCTGGACAAACAAAGGTTTAAAAGGCTATGAGGCCTGTGTTTAACGTTGACTAGCTTTGACTATCAAAAGACCAAAACAGCCCTACTTTTAAAACGTATATGCAAATTGACTATTTTGCCCTTCAATATCTATATGTTTATTTGACTTAATTGACCTTTCTAACATCAGATCAGACAACTGTTGGGATCTTACTGGGATAGGACTTTATCACACGACCTAAAAATCTACTCCTAGAGATCAAGAGAGATTTACCCACAAGTTGTAGGAAAATTGTTATGTGTCTACTTGTTTTTTGCATGAACCACAGCTTGAACCTATCACTTTATTTTGGAGAAAGCATTGACAGATGGGCTAATGGACATTCCACCGACACATTTAAGCCTTGTTTGTTGAATGGGTTTGGATAGTTTTTCAGTCTAAACCTATGTTTGGTGAGGGCATGAGATTGAAAAACCAATCTCATTCAATTTTTTTATCCTAATGCGGTGGGTTAAATGAAACCGACCACAATTAGTGGGATAAAAATTCCACCACCAATCGTCACTCTCTCTCCTCTCCACTATTTCCATCTCCCTTTGAACCCACTATCGTTTCTTCTCTTCTCATCCTCCCCACCACCAATCCTCACTTTTTTTTTAATTTTATATTATAAATCTCTACTTTCACTTTTCTGATTCCATCTGCTTGTCGTCATCGTATTCGATTGATCGTATTTTAGATCGATTCGTGTATGTGTGCAGGTTCTTCTCAACCACCAACTCGCACTCTCTCTTTCCTCCACTGTAAATCTCTGCTTTGGCTTTTTCGGTTCCATCTTCTCGTCATCATCGTCTTCCATTGGTTGCATTTTAGATCGATTTGTGTACGTGTGCTAATTCCTCTCCGCCACCAACCACTTTCTCTCCTCCATTATAAATCTCTACTTTCATTTTCTGGTTTTGTCTACTTATCGTCATATTTTTTATTGGTTGCATTTAGTTCGATTTGTGTATGTGTATAGGTTGACATCGATGGGGAGTTTCTACTAAAAGCAAGAGTGATCGCAGAATTCTTGTTTGTTTCAGTTTGTAATTTGTTCTAAATTCTTGTTTGAGTTCATATTTAAATCCTTTGTTTGAGTTTGTAATCTGTTTCTACAAATGAACTCCAGGTTTGTTTATTGTTACAAATAATTAAGTTATTTAAGATTGGTTTTATCTGATCCCAAGTCACACCAAACACGTCACAATATTAATTTATCAAATCTCATACGGCACCAAATACATGGCAACATAAATTTATCTATTTCAATTCTATTATATCCTATCCAATCTAATCAAATCCAATCTTATGAAAATAATCAAATCCAATCTCGCATACCAAATGAGGCCTTAAGTTTGTCATTGGATATACTAAATGATGAAAATAAATGATATAATTGTGCTTTTTAAAGCCAAATGGTTTAAAATATGGAAAATTAATAAGGTGAAACAAATAATTGTAATTAAGTGAGGTGGCATGTTATGATTGGATATTATAATTACCATATATTTTTCCTTGCTTTTTTATTCTTAAATTTTTTATTTGTTAAATACTTTTTTAATTATTTTGATTTTTTTTTCTTTTGAAATTTGTATTGCTAGCCACTAGTAAGTTAGATCAATATGATAAAATATTATATTATGCAAGGATAATTAGGTAAATTTATGCAACCATGTTAAAATCATTGTTTAATTAACGATGGTGAACGTGGAGAAAATATATGGAAATTACTAGAAATAACCATTCCAAAAGAGTGATTTTTGTTTTTATCCATTATTTTTAAAAAATTATTTTTAACCCCTCAAACAAATTAATTCCATCCTATATCCAAATTACCTATAATGCCACCACACAATTTTATCCATAAACCCTTAACTTTTAAAATTTTATAAAAAATCGGAGTGTGTAATTACGAAACAGCTCTTATATATATAAGAGGTTAAGAAATCGATCAACATTACCATCGATTGCAAAACTTGAAAATCGACCCATTTTTTACGCTCGGTACTCGATCGAGACCCGACGAGCCATTTCTACCGTCTCTAGCTATTCTCGCATAGTTGTCAGCCTTGCTAGACTTCTCTGACCACCATTAAGCTTGTTGACCTCCTCCGTTTGCGAAGGTACGTGAAGTTTGGATTCCATTTGAAAGTTTATGATTTTTTTTTTTATTTTGTTTTGCGATTTTGAGATTTTTTTATGTTATGGATGTTAAGTTATGATGATTAGAGTTAGAATAGATTAGATTTAGTTGGATTTGGATTGAAAATGGTAGATTCTGATGAAAGTAGCATCATCGTCTTTGTTTTGATGAATTGATTTTTCACATCAATTTTTCACTAGGATGTCAAAAACTGGTGTTATTTGTTGATTTTTGTTTTGTTATTTTTAGATTTGTCTTGTGTTATGAGAGTTGGGTAATGATGAAAGGGTTAGTGTTAAGTCAAGTAGTTTTAGTTTGGCTAGATTCCATACAAAATGTTCTTTATGTGTAATTTTATCCTGAGAGCTACTAATTTAAAAAACACAAGTCATAAGATCTCTTAGTAAGTTTCTTTCAACCTCACAAAGGCTTTAGGATCGCACGCACTCACGAATTTGCATATTCATAAGGTGTGTATTTGTCAATGGTGTAAATGAAAAGTTTCTAAATCTATTAGGGGTGTAAATGAAAAGTTTTAAAATCTATTAGGGGTGTAAATGAAAAGGTTTTAAATCTATCAAGGGTGTAAATGAAACATTTTCAGACTATTAGTGTCAAATTGTAATTTTACAATATATCAAGGATTTGACACATGATATGTAAAAACCTGTTTTCTACCTTTTTTTAATAGCCCCGACCTCCCACCCTAACAACCCCAAAAATAAAATTCTCTCAACTCCAAAGTACTCAAATCACTTACAATTAATCTCTCATTCGTATTCATGGAATCTTAGAATCATTAAAGTATTGATTTATTATCTTGATTTTTATTTGAATATGTCTTGATTATTCTAGTGTGATGTATTTGTTGTAGATTAGTTGTGTTCTTGAGTTGGGTCTTTGATTAATCACCTTGTGGGTAGTGATTTTATGGTTTATAATTCATGGGGTTTGTTAATTGATCCTTAGATTGAACTTTAGGTTGATTTAGAAGTGTATTTACATGTTATATGCATTCAATTTCTAGGTCAATCATGTGGCATTATAAAATCAAGTTCTAAGGTTTCAAAAAGGGGATCTATGTTTTTAGTTCATGGTTATTGTTCTTATGCACATTACACATATAATTTGACATGTTCATTTGATTAAAATAGGTTGTATATGTGTTAAATGAGTTTATTACATGACTATGTGTATTGTAGTTGAGTTGAATATATATTTAGTCATGATTGTGAATGTGCCAAGTGATTATATGTTGATTGAGTTTATTGTACACTTGGTATCATAGATTGTAATGGTCATGCGTCCTGTTTGAATGTTCATGCATTATTGAACACTGAGACCATAGCCGTTTGTGTGTTGGAAAGCTTGTTGTGACTCATGTGAAGTCTAAGGAGCAAGCTCAAGTTTTACATCTTTAGTGAAAGGTGCATTTGGTTTAGGAAATTCTTAGTTGGTTCTTGTGAGATAATAAGTGTATGCTTATGCTAAGAGGAGTGTGATCTCAAGAGCGGCTTGAGGATATACACCTAGTCACCTAGTGGATCATGCATGGTCATTAAGGAAAATGCCTACGGGTAGACTAGTTGTGATAGTCCAAGAGAAGTGCGTGTCTTTTGTATCAACTTGAGGGTGTACTATATTTATCACTAGTGAATTGTTCGTTTAAGTGGTCAAGAGTGGTCCCGTGGCTTTTACCCATGTTGAAGGGGTTTTCCATGTAAAAATTATTGTATCATTGTTTTTATTGCTTTAACACTTGTTAATTATGTTTATTATTATAAATTTGATTTGATAAATTTGTTAATAATTGAAAATTTGGCAAGAACCTATTCACCACGCCCCCTTCCCTCCTTTTCCCTCTGGGTTCATGTTAGATCAACAATTAACACACTTTCAATTAGATTAGGTTAAATTTGGTTGGATTTGATTTGAAAAATGGAGAAATCCGCTAAAAGCATCTGTAAAAGCATCATGTTGCGAAATCAGTTTTTGATTGAGATGTGAAAAACCGCCCATTGTTATTGGCTAGTTTTTCACACTTAGTAAAAAATCACTTGGCTGAATATTGAAAATTTGTGATTTGTTAATTTTGTTTTGCCATTTTTAGATTTGTTTTGTATTATGAAAGTTGAATAATAATGAATAGGGTTAGATTAGATTAAATTTGATTGGATTTGGCTTCAAAAATAAAGGAATCCACTAAAAGCATCTGTAACAACACCAACTTACAAAATCGATTTTTGACTGGAATGTGAAAAATTGGTGAATAACATTTACTAGTTTTTCACACCCAATAAAAAATCGATCAATTTAATAAATTAAAAATTGAAATTAGTAATAAGAAATATATTAGGAATAATTTTTGTATTTAATTACCATTTTTTAGTAAAATATATTAGTAGAAATATAAATGAAATAGTTGTATTAATTGTTGTATTTAATTACCATTTTTTTAAAGAAAGTAATATTCATCGTTTGTTATTTTTCTTTCATATAGATAGAATTCAAGTATTTACATAGTTCATAAACAAATGACAAGAAAATGGGTGGGAATACACACATTGGTTACAAATGACTTGGTAAAATAATTGCAGTTATTAGTAGAAAAGGTTTATACAATCAGTTGATAGAAGATTGCCCCGTTCAGACATATTTTGTTGATATCCAGTAACAATAATGACTGCTCCCTCCGTGATATTACTATTTCTTACTAGAGAGGTGGTGGTCTTTGATAGACACCTTGATGAAATGTAGTTTGAAATCGAGGGGAGAATATATAGGTTTAGGAAATAAGAGTTTTTATTGGTAAAAGGATTCCCTTTTGGGGGTGTCGATCGAAAAATCTTTAGTATGTTGTAAAATGATGAGAATAATCTCCTATGACGATTTTTTAATAAAGTGTCACCAAGTATGCCTAGCCTTGCCACTTTTCTCGAGGCAAAAAGTCATACAATATGCCAAGGCCATGCAATTGAGGACGTAATAAATGATGAGAATCTGTTGAAGTTAGCTAATATAGTGATTGCCTTCTATCTATTGTTGGGATAGGATGACAGATTCGTCATTGCTCATTTTATCTAGGTCATTATAGAGAATGTAGAGGTGTGGAGCTTATTCTCTTACGATATAGTATGTTAGTCTATAGCCTCCATATGGTGATTATTAAGGAGCGGATTAAAAACCCACCAAAGACTGTTAATATTTATGACTATGTTTCGGTGTTTCGAGTACACCTAATACTGTTAATATTTATAGCTTTCTCTGAATACGGTTAATATTTAGGGTTTATATATATAAACTAAATTGTATGTTTGTTTTTTTGTTTAATCATTTTTGCATTATAGTGATAGACCCTTAATGATTTTCCCCCTGTAAGTGTCGATCCTAATCCAAATTATTATTATTATTTTCTAACAATCCTTATTTATATTAAGTATATACTAATAATATAACTATACATATATATATATGTATATATTATAGATAATTGGTATGACGAGAACCCTTAAGACCATTGATGCCAAAAGAGATATAGATTATTGAAAATCATTCAATTCGAAGCAGTCAGTTGGTGAAGAGATACATGAAGTTGGTGATAAAAGGAGTGAGGATGATGATGATGATGGTGTACGGCGTGATGATAATTATGAGGTAGAGGATGAAAGAGGTGATGATAAGGTGGAAGGTGATGATAATCATGTGGTCGAGGAGTTTACAAGGGAGGAAGATAAGCGGCATGAAAATGTCCTAATTGTACAATCCAAATCAAATGATATATTTTCAGAGTTGCAGACGAAAAGGTCACACGATGTACGAAACGTGCATCTTGAGGTACGAATCTTCTATTTATTTTATTATTAAATGAATATCCATTTTAGTAAATGAAAAAGTTGTGGATATATTCTATAATAGTACAAAGTTGGACAGAGAGATAGAGTCTCTAAACATGATAGACGAAGTGTAATTATTTAAATATACAGATTATATTTCTCTAGATACTTAAAAAACAGGAGAAACTGTCAAAATATTTTTAAAATTATGTACACTTTGTAATATTATATATATATATATATTCTGCAGGTGAAGCGGTTGTTTGAGTATCTTGTGGATTTACAGAAAACAACTTTTAAAAAATAAGTAGGACGGATAAGAGGTAAAAGACAACCCACAAGATCGTAAGAGAGATGGATAGGAGACTAAGAAGGATGGAAGAACATTTAAAAATTCCTAAGTCTCTGGTTGGTGGGCATGATCTAAATGATGACAATGATAATGATGATGATGGAAGCTTTCTTTGAGATAAACACATCTATAGTCTACCAACACCGACACCACTACCACCACAACAGTAGGACGAGATGGTCCACTGGTCACCTCTTCATGAAGATGAGGTGATCCATTAATCACTTATCCATGAGGATCAGTCAGTTGTCCATCAAGAGGACTAAGAGGTCTATCTATCTCAGGGTGTCCACCGATCACCCCTCCAGAAAGAGGATCATGAGTCAACCACTTCTAGAAGGTCTTCGAAGGTCCATCAGTTTTAGAGACTGGGTGTGGTAATGATTAGGTAAATGTAATATTTCTATTATGTTATAGTTTGATATATAATTCTAAATGTCTAATTGATGGTTGTGATTTGCTTATAGTTACAGGATGAGGTCATCCAAGAATAGGGTAAATGAAAGACGAAGCCAGCGATATCTTTACGGATGCTATACATGGATTTTAGATCGCCAAAAAAGAACAAGAAAGTGCCAAAATTGGCTGTAAACCCCTTACTAGCTATGTATAATAAATACAAAGCTTCCTCATTTTAGGACCTTAAATATTGATCAAAAACATCATTATCCTTTCATCCTGGTTGCTAATATAATCAAATTTAAAATAATTTTAATTTTTTTTTTTTTTTGCTTTAGGCGTGCGGTTAATCGTTTCCAGTGGTGCGTAATACTGTCCATGTTGGCAACCCTTAAGGACAAGCAGTAATGGTTGTGTTCAAAATATATCGATTGTTATTTGATATGCCTATGAAAAGAAAGGGTGGAATGAGGTTGAGGACAGTCGATACGCAGTCCATGGGACTTCCTTGCTTGTGAGCGTTGACATTGCAGTTATGCATTTTAATTTCTTGTCATATATCCCTAAAGTTAAATAACATATTTAATTTTTACTTTACAAGCATTTATGACATTATACTATAATGAGCATTACATCGGCCTAGGAATAATATTTGATCCGACTATGGTTGTAGTACCCATAGAGTGACATGCATTCGGTAGTGGTTAGATCGACGCATTAGTCCCATGGTCGCATGTTGAAAATGCAAGAGTTGTTTTTAGGATGAAGAGTTATTATTTGATTATCCAAATTAGTCATATACCACTAGTGCCTTTAAACTGTAGATGTTGCTGCCGTGTTTACTTACAAACAATCATTGGGTCCTCTGTTAGGTATGCTTCAGAGAGCAGAAAATATTAATATATGATTCTCTTGGACATAAGAACTTTGAATTACGGAGCTAGCCACTTAAGCTGATAGTATGTTTGATGTCTATCTTGTTGTGGTTCATTGGATTTTATAAGAGGACTAACATAGATATGCTACCCGTGGATGAACGGTGAAAACTTGAGTGTATTGATATAGTGACAAATTTGGACAAGATACTGATAGAAAAGTTGCATATAATAAGTAAATTTATTAATAAAAATTATTAATTATTCATTTTGTAAATTATTAACTTACAAAAATAATATACTGAATATATTATTCTGGGTAATATTGTTAAGTACAAGACAACACTCATCTAGTATATATCCAGAAGCATTGCCTAGTTTTTAAAGGATCTTGAAAAACCTAAATCGGTTTTTCAATTTCAATAAAAACAAATTCCACCATTTTCGGTTTTTCAAGGGGGGCAAAAACTCGATTTCGGTTTTTCACACCCTTTTAAAAAACCGATCCCATGTTTTTTCTTCTTTTTACCCTTTTTCCAATTCATTTTGTAGGTTCCCAATGAAAAAAAAAATAAAATACAAAAAAAGCCACAAAATTGATGTCATATCCCACAACGGAGGAACATTAAAAAACGTGGTTGGATAAATCAAAATTTAAATTTGCACAAGGTAAAACATAGTCATCCAATGTCATGTCTCACTTCAGCATCACCTTTTGTAGGCATTATGCAAGTTATTTACTTAATTCCATTTTAATTGATTAAATTCAAGCAATTTGAGGGCCTTTGTCACCCATTGAAAGCCTTATCAAGAAGAGAAAAAAAAATGATTGGTTTTTTAAAAGGGTTAAAAAAATTAATCAAGCCCCTTTAAAAACTGAACCGATGGTTTTTTTTTTTTTTTCCTTTTTTTTACCCATTTTCTCACCCATTTTGTAGGTTTCCAATGAAAAAAAAAAAAAGATACAACAATCATAGAATTGATATTATATCTTACAACGGATGAACATTACAAACAAATGTGGATGGATGAATCAAAATTCAAATTTGCACAAGGTGAAACATAGTCACCTAATGCCATGTCTCACTTCAGTGTCACTATATGGAAGCATTATGTAAGTTATTTACGCATTTCCACCTTAATTGATTAAATTCAAGCAATTTGAGGGTCTTTGTTGCTCATCGAAAACCTTATCAAGGGGAGAAAATAAAAAAAGACGTTGATCGATTTTTAAAGGAGCTTTCGGTTTTTCAGGCCCTTTAAAAACCGAACAAACATTTTCCCCTCTTTTAACCCTTTTCGCCCTCATTTTTATGTCAATTGTTTTACTTTATTAAATTTGCATTTGTTACTAATTAATTTTTATTAAAATTGATGAAAATTTAACAGAGTTTCCCTTATTTTTTGACTATCCAAGTATAATAGTATGGGCTCCCTTCTCTCTTAAGCTGGCCCACTTACAAGGTACTGTTATCCTGACCCTTCACGGGTTTTTGCTTCGCCTCCCCAAGCACTCGAACCAAGGGTCAGGGATCTCTTTACCCATTTGGAAGCATGTTTGGTACCAACTGAGCTCAATTGGTACCAAGCATGCTTCCAAATGGGTAAAGAGGTCCCTGACCCTTGGTTCGAGTGCTTGGGGAGGCGAAGCAAAAACCCGTGAAGGGTCAGGATAACAGTACCTTGTGAATGGTACCAGGCATGCTTCCAAATGGGTAAAGAGGTCCCTGACCCTTGGTTCGAGTGCCTAGGGAGGCGAAGCAAAAACCCGCGAGAGATCGAGATAACAGTACCTTATGAGTGGGCCAGCCTAAGAGAGAAAGGAGCCCACAAATAGTACCTTGATATTATAAATGGAGTAACAATTCAAAATATAACATAACATACATGAAAACAGAAGTTTCAAATTAATGTCTATTCATTGTTTTCATCATTGGCCAACATTGGATTGGAAGTAAGAAACCGTTAATGACATCGATGTTGGTTATGTCCAGTCTCATAACAAAGGTGACATTTTTGAAAGGGCACAACATTTTCACCAGCATTTGTACTCGAATAAGATTTTACAACAGCGACTTTGCTTGTCAAGGCTATCTTAACAACGGTTGCGCTCATCCCTCCACTTGCAAATGTAGGGGGTTTAGGGTAACGAAGACAGTTGTGTCCCCTTTGACCACATTTTTCACACTTTTTCATACGACGATCTTCTCTAATTGAAGGAATCCGAACCTCCTTTAGCCTACCTGCTTGTCTTTTTCCTATAAGTGGTAGTACAATCAGACTTCTAACTTTCACGAAAACATTCCAACTAACCACTTTAGGGATGAGATTGATCGAATGTGCATATGCAGCTTTTAGCTGTTCTACGGTATAATACTGACTACAAAGTGTATCACAATTGACGCCTTTGAACTTGACATGTAATGCAAAAGCAGAATTATGATATGATATTAAATAGTGAAAGTAGCAACTTACAATTACCATATATGGTAGCAATACATGCATGAAGACATGATAAATAATCTAGGTTCCACTGCAAGCAATTGCAAATGTTCGCTTGAATATCAACCACCATATCGCCTTTGTTAGGATGTAGTACGTTGTACGTGATCGCTTCTGTAACTGGTTGTACGTTACCACCTATCGATAATTTTTTTACTAACATAATATGATCGTATGTAACAGTGGTAACATAAGTTGTGAGTTTCTCAGCAACAACACGTTTATTATTAAACCATTTCTGCAGCACATTTCTCACATATTCATGTGTAGTTATTATTAGCAAACGACGTGCTTGTATCATGTAATTGTTGAGCGACACTGCAATGTTGGTGGTCATCATTTCATATCTTCTTTTGAGATAATATACTCATGACCACCTACTCACTTTAACCTTAATTAAAGTTGCATGTGTTTTTAGATGTAACACTAGAATTTTTTCCAATATTTTATTGCAATTATCTGGCACATAACTGTATATTGCATTATAAAATATATTTTTTACATCCGAACGTTTTTTATAATGTTACTTAAGGTTTTGTCATAGGTGAAAAAACACAACATGTGTGGGACTTCAAGAAAAGCTACTTTCATCTCATTCGATATGCTTAACAATGATTAGATACGAGAAACAAATCATTTGACACACATGTCACCTCTCGTAATCTTCTTAAGAACCAAGTCCATGAATGGTCTGAATTTCTATCAGCAAATCCAAAAGCAATGAGATAAATGATTTTTGACACATTTTTACATGCAGCAAAAACAATCACCCCATTATATTCACCTTTCAAATGAGTAACATCAATAGCAACAATCGGTCTCATGTTAGATAAAAAACCCTCAATGAAAGCTCCAAGTGTAAACAAACGGATACAAGAATAAATTGTTTTTATCCCTCTTAATTTTCATCATTGCGCCGGGGTTTGATAGTTTTAACATTTCAAAGTAGGATGAAAGCTGTTGATATGACTTATCTGCTTGTCCATATGTCAATTTCTTTACATATTGTAAAGTCTTCCAACCTTTATTGTACAAAATCTGCACGTCATACTATTTTAGTATTTTTCCGATCAAATGATCAACTGTATAAATATTTCTCCCCATCTTTTCCACATAATTTTTCGATGATAATAGCCTTCACACTCTTTATATGTGATTCCATGGCTGTCTGACGACACATGTGTTCCACCATATACTTCAACATAAACCACATCGAATAACTCTTTCTACATCTTGCACGAACTATAAAGTACAACTTTTATCCTTGCAACTGGCCTTAAATCGCTCCGTGTTTAAACGTTTAACTAGATATTGAAAATTAGCTTTTAGAGCATATTCTCCAATGACTGTATTCATTTATTGTTTATTGTCAACGAATGCATTTTTATACAACATACCACGTTGGTAGTTGGTCGACACAACACTTGAAGTTGGCTTAATGTCGCATAGTTCTACACTAGGAATAAGCCAGTATGGTTGTGAAGGATTACTCTGAACTTGTAAACCTGAAAATCTTACTTTTCGAAACCTTTCATCCTCAACAACATCATCATTTCAAGTTTTCTCTTCATCACTACCTTGAATTTTCTCTTTGTCACTATCCCATGTCCTATCACCATTATCATTTATGTCCTGATCTTCATCATTAATATAATCATCATCAATGTCGTATATGAGACTTTCTGTAGATATAAATGAGACGACAGAAGCATTAACTTGATTACTACTGTAATGTCCCGTAATTTATTTCTGTATAAGTAACGTTATTAAATTAAATTAGTAAGCATATTAAATTGAATTAAAAATTAGTTTAAATATAATTAGTATGTTAATATGTTTAATTGTTAAGAAAATTTAATAGTTGAGTTAATAATTTATAATAGAAAAATATTTTTTTTAGCAAGTGGATTTAATTAGGATTTTAATAGAAAAAGATTTGATGATGGAAATTTGTTATTAGTTAGTTAAATGAGTGCATTTAGAATGCATTTCATCTGAAAAGTTCTTGAACCAATGATAAATTGATATTTAAAAGTGAAAGTTGTGAGAACCAATAGAAAATTAGCAAGTGTGTGGTGGAAAAGTGAGTGGAATGGTGAGTTGTCATTGTTGTCTAATAGAAAAAAGATAAATATAAAGGTTTTTGGGCTCAAATAGAATTTTAGAAAGTATGAGGGTCATGATAGAATTTTAAGAAATTGCATAGTATAAAAAGGGGTCAATTTCCGAAAATTCATTTTTATCTTCTTCTTCCTTCTGCCGATCTGTTCTCTTCTCTTTTCTCTAAATTTTTCTTCTCCTTTCAAGCCACCAACACACCAATCTTCTTGCTTTTATGTTTCCTACCCATTTATAACTTAATTTCTTGTAAAAATCCTCTAGAAACCGAGTTGTATTTTCTGGTATAAAGTGGGCTACGTGAGGTATGTGTTGTTTCTAGTTTTTCTTGTGTTCAAATAGATTAGTGAGCATGTAGATGCATTTATATGCATATATAGTTAGTGGGTTTTGCATTTAATTAAGTTGTTTTGCTTTTTATGTCTTTAAAGTGTGATTTTGAAACCCTAGGTGACCAATTAGGGTGTGGGGAGTCTAGTAAGGGCAAGGAGAAGCTTTAAACTTCTAATTGAAGTGCTAGAGAGTGTGGGTGAAGGCTCAAGAAGGTTGGTATACTTCTAATCTCGAAATTGATATTTATTAGTAGCTAAAATTTGAAGATTTTGTTTCAAAACCTTGCGATGTTATTTTGGCGTGATGAGTGGTTATTATTGATGTGTATGTGTTATTTGTATGATGATGGAAGAGATTTTAGGTTGAAAAACCAAGCAAAACAAAAACTTTTACAAAAACCCATTTTATGGCCAAATAGGTACCAAAGGGAGGTCTAGGGATATTTTTGTCTTTTCAAGTTTAATTATGTGTCTAATGAATGATATTAAAATGATTTGTGCAATGACTTTCGAAGACCAAACAAAATTTCAAGAATAACACCCCTTGGCCGAATGGTATTCCTAGGGAAATCAAGGGACACTTTCGTTATTTTACTTAGATTTGTGTGTTATTTACATTGTGTGGTGATGAAATGTGAAATGAGTTGTGATTTCGAAAAGAAAAAATCGAAAACTACCTCTTGGGGCTCAATGAAACAATTACCAAAATGTGGTTGTGTGATCAAGTTTCTATTGTGAAACCAAGGGCAAAATGGTCATTTGATAGTGGTCCAGATGAAGGTTTCGAAAGATTTCAAGAAACAAAAGTAAATGAAAATGTTTGATAGTTATGCGATTTGTAAAAGTTTACTCGAAAATGATAATTTTCGTAATTAATGAAAATATTGAGAACCTAAGTAAACCTGTACATTGGTAGGTGGGGATTGGTGTTTAACATGCCAATAGGATATTGTTAGCAGTACTGCGTCGTTACGCTTATATGATGTGATTAACGGATCTTGAGAGGCATTGAGTGTCCTGTCCAGAATGTGATACGAAGGTGATGTTAAGCTCCAGCAGGTAGACATCGAGTGTCCGATGTCGAAAAGAAATGTGAAATCCGTTACCAATCCATGGTATCGTGACAGTATTTACGAAAGACTCTTATGATATTTTAATAACCAATAACGAATGTGAATTGAAAATATGTGTTGAAAAGCTTTTGATAAGGTTTTTGAAGAGTTATTTGAATATATACTATGTTAATTGTTAAATGTTTTGTGACATGATGTCTTTCATATGCGATGTTTGTGAATTTTGGTGATTTTGATATTACATGTGTATACCAATTGAGCTATTTTGCTTAGCGTGTTGGATTTTCCATGAGCAGGTAGTGAGGTAAGCCAAGTAGGTTGAGAGAGAGAGTCCATCGAGGAAAGAGTCCCTAGTATGCTCCACAAGTCACAACAACTCTTCAAACTTTTTGGTAGACATTTTTGTCATGTATATATTTTGTAAAAATAAAGTTTTATGAACTTACATTTTATATATTTCAATGTATCTGCATACGAAGTTTTGTAAATTTCAATGTATATGGTTTGTATTATGTTTTAAACGTTTTCTCAAAAAGTTGGGAAAACAAGATGAGATTGTACTTTAAAATGGGTGTGTTTATTTGGTTTTTAAAGCTTTATGTGAGAAAAATGTATGTTATCTTTAAATATGTGTGTTGAAGTGGATTTGAGACGGACGGAGTATCTGATTGTGGCAGTTGAGAAAGTGAAAATATAATTGAAGTGTTTCTTTTGAATATGCAGATTTAAAAATTTTGGTTTTTACTATAAAACAGATGAAATTCTGCCGGATTTTCTATAAATCAAATTAACTTAATAAACAGATTTTGTATATAAGAAATCGTAACGTCCTCCGTCTCGGCTCCAACGTTCGTGACGGCGGGGATCGAGGAGGAGGGTGTTACAACTACCAATAATTGAAGTAAGATAAAATTGACTTGCAACCATATGTGAATTTACAGGTCTATACATATTTGCCATGTCATCTATTGTGTCTAGTATTAAGTCGGTGACATATGGATGAACGATATGCCTACTAACTCTAGCTTCAAAATCTCTCAATCTTATCGATATAAATCTCTCTAACATCAATATTTTTAATTGTCATCAAACCAACCACACTAAAATCGGACATGATGCGTATCTTTTTAACTTACCCATTTGTCATACTTTGCAGTAAATAATTAATACATATATTCCACATTCTTCTATCAATGTCAGTTTCTCTTTACACAACGTCCACCAACAATGATAAACTACTATCTTTGGGGACCCCACACATGATCGACTTACCCCCAACATAGTTAAATCCATTCACTCTCTGTTGAAGTTGATAAAGATCATCTCTTCAGTCATTCTTGTAACATTCAAAAAATATTAATAAATCAGTCTCACTCCAATAGGTCAACATTACAAAATACAATCATATCAAACCAAATATAACACTACAAATCAATTCCCAACATCAAAACCATAAAAAATTATCAAAATCATGCTAAAACTATCTAACTTAGTCTTTTAGTGGACCAAAAAAAAGGTACCGATTTTTCAGTCCACTAAAAATTCAGTGGACGAATTTATTGTGCACATAAACAAATCACAATGCTCTCTAGCCAAATCCAACCAAATAGAATAAAATATAATAATATCTAACAACATGTAATATTAAAATTCAATACACGGCATCCAAAACATAATAAATATCAAAAATATAAAAAAAAATTGCTTAAATAGGTTTTTTATTGGGATGAAAATTGATATTGGAGTGAAAAACCGATATCGATTTTTCATCCCAATGAAAAACCGATCTTGTATTTAAATCGGTTTTCATTTGTTGGAAAAACAAATATCGGTTTTTTAGTCCAATGAAAAAACAATTTTGTTGTAGATTTTTTCAGAAACTATTGATCTGCCTTACAGATACCATATATCACAACCAAATCACTCATAAAGCCTTTAACTTGCAATCTGAACAAATTACTTGAAATGGAAAAATAAACTTCAAAACCTTCAATAGAGGAAACTTGAATGGATTAAAAACTTTCAATGAACGAAGAAACTTTAATGAAGAATCTCTTACTAGGAGATTTGTTTTTTAGCTACAATGGTGAACGGAAGAAGAAAAACCATGAATGGAGTAGACAAAAGAGGTTAGAATATTGTTAGGAAGAAGAAGACTATTTTGGTAATTTTGGATTAGAGCAACTGGGTGATTTTCACTTAAAGGTAGTTTAGTAATTTTGGGTATAGAATGGAAATAATTTGTTTGATAGGTAAAAAAAATATATATATTTTTTAAAAAGTGGGTTAAAACAAAAATTTTCTTTTTATTTGGTTAAAAATTATAAAGCTCACTTTTACGAGTTCGAGGCTTATATTCATAGTCGCTTTAGCCTATAAAAAAAGTTGTTAGGGAGAGCTATTAGGCACCAATTGCACAGTAGTTGGAAGCAGCTATAGAAACTAGACGTTATGGCTTTAAATTATAAGGTGAGTCACAAATTGGCTTCTCTCTATTGTTACCACTAAAATGCAGTCTGAAGCCACATTGGCTGACAAACATAGATAATCAAGTTGCCTTGAATTCGCCCTAAAACCACCATGTGACCACCTTATGATCACAATTTGAATTATGAAATTTATACCCAATTGCAACAATCTCTATTAACTTAAAAGAATTTACCACCAATTTAAGATATCCAAATGGACTCAGGGGTCTAAGTTCATAATGTTTTAGCTTAATTATGGATGGTTAACCTCTTTAATAAATCTAAACAATATTGCATAACTTATTCTGAAAAGCTTGTATATTTGAAATTGCAACTTGCTTCTTTAGCTCTTCGCACACTTCAATTGATTTTTTATTAAGTCAAAAGTCTTGCATGAGGCTTTACTCTTCTCCATTATATTTGAGAGTTTAGTTGGATAAAAAAATCAATCAAACAGTTTTTTTTAATTCATATACTCCGTCAAAATAAAGCATAAATCTTTAAGGATAGGAAAAATGAAATTAAAATTCACAAAAAAATGGTGCAAATGGAATTTGGATTTGTATAAATACTTTAATCCTTTAGTTCTTTATTCATTTTCTATTTTAGTGTATGTGTGTAGTAACTCTTAGTCACCACAATGGCCATTTGTTTACATGGGATTTTTGGCCTTACTCTCAAAGGGGTGCAGTGGAGATCAACCCTTCTTAAACCACAAGTCGGAGACAGTGTAAAGCAGAGTGTGGTGAGAACATGTCCTTCTTGAACCAAAAATAAATTGGTAAGTTGATGTTCCTAAGATTTGAATTAAAAACCTATAAGTATTTTGTTTGCAAACTTGGTACCAAAAAGACACCAATTTTACATAGGAACTTTGAAGTGTTAAAGAGGTAATTCGTCCATTTGTTAATGTTGTATTTTTCTCGTATACATTATGATAAACAATTTATAAGTCATCCCTAGTGAGATAAAAATTTGTCTTGTGATGTATGTAAAATTAAATCCTGTAAATTTGAGTATCTCCTTAATCTTGCACAAACCCTAACCCTTGAACCGGAAAAAGAGTATTATAGGAGGTGGGAGTCAAGAATCAAGCCACAACAATGTAAAGTTGCTAGAATAACATCAACTGATGAATCCAAGCCTTCCAGGAGAAATGTTACTTCAAAGACTACTACATTTATAGGACTGCAATACTGTTGGGTTTACAAAACTCATAATAAAGTATACAAATTTTTTATCTTAACTAGAAGATGCCTAGTCAACTTGTGGTTGGTAATATGAAGAAACAAGAGAATTGCCAAATTTATTTCAAAAAAAAAAAACAAGAAGGATAGGCAAATCGTTAATTACCTGTCTGCCAATGTTAAACCAAGTAATAGATATTTTAAATTTATGAATCATGTTAATCATATAAAGCAAAGCACTTCAGTAAATTTAAACCAGAACAATACAATTCAAAGAATCAAAATATACCTTAGAAAAAAATTAGAACCAGCTCACTGGCTTATCGAGCCATTACAAAAATCTCTCAAATTAACTATCCAATCATATTAATGAACAATGAGTAGTATCCCCTTTAACATCCAATCAAATTCAGAAGAGAGCATATAACAGGCATAAAAAGGACTATTAAAGTCTTAATGGGATACATACAAAAAGAACAATATCCATTTAAAATCAGATCAAGGGCCAAGATTTATACAAGCAGAAACTAGGCAGAGTTAAAACACCCCCACTGTTAGGCTTGGCTCAAAAAATGTTCATACATTAATGCAGAAAAACAGAAAAGACGGGGTAACCAAAGCAAAGTAATATTCTGTAACAAATATATGCACCACACAACCCAATCCAACTGTTAACAATTTAGGAGTTAAAAGACTTCAGCACCTTGGTATCATACCAGTGGTGGCGGACAGTATACCAATGGCATTAACAGCACAATTCAATCCTACTCATTTTCTCCCATATAATTTTCTCCCATATACGCAATCGGATCCCATATACGAAAAATGAAAAAAAAATATATATGTAGTGATAAGAAGAAATATGGCAAAAGATTAAAAAAAATTTAAAAAAAAAACTGAAACAAGCTGCAGAACTTCAAACAAGCAGAGAAAACATGTTCATCTGCTTCAACTCTCTGGAGCTGGGGTTGGGGCTGGGGCTGGAGGCTTCAGCAGTGGTTGAAGAGCCTTGACAACAATGCTCATATTTGGCCGAAACTCAGCTTCATACTGCACACACAATGCTGCTACAGCTGCCAGCTGCATCACCAATAAAAGAATCAGTAACAACCTTTTAAGTTAGTGCTGTATTCAACAGATAAAATCAGCATCAATCCTAGTTGTACCAGAATGAGTCAATGTCCAAAAAGGAAATGACTGTAAATCTGCATTTGAAATTGTGCATTTAAGAGTGAGAAATACCTTAGCAACTCCTTTGGGAGGATATTCTCCCTTCAGCTTTGGATCTACACATTGTTTGACCTTGTCTTCACTTAATCTTGGAGTGGCCTAACAAAAAATAAATTTGTCAGCCTTAAGTAAAGAATACAAAGACAGGAAATAGACATAAATCGAAAAAAGGAATTTGACAATAACGTGAAAAACAGGCATAAAGACTGACCCAGGTAACAAGAGACTGTTGTCCACGAGGCATGGTGTGATCAACAGGTTTCCTTCCTGTCAGAAGCTCTAGAAGGACAACACCAAAACTATATACATCACTTTTCTGGGTCAATTGTCCAGTCATCGCATATCTGCACAGCATTTTTGCAATTCACATATTAGTGTCATAATTGTAACCATCCACACAACTGTTCACTAAAACAGAAGGCAAGAATATTAAATGGCTGCTTCTATTTTTAATCAGAAAACTAGATTATATTAAAAGTAAACTAAGAGAAAGGCTGTCCACAAAGATGGTGAATAAACCATCTACAAACACATGGAGCCACAGGGGCTGGATCAAAGGACTTGCAAAAATAGTCCCCAAAAACAGAACAATGACACGATTATAAAACAATTTCAAAAAAGAAAAAAGATTATAAGACAATAATATTAAATTACAAAGGACAAAAGGGTGAATAAGCACTGCCACAAATTGCACAAGCCAGGTAGAGAGGTCCATGACTAGCAGGATGTGTCTTTGATACTAATTATCATGTGAAGATATGCTAATTTCAGGAACTTGAATTTTAAAAAAATGTAGTAAAAAATTCTAAGAGAGTCTCCCTGTGGTAATAATTCTGGTAAAAAATGTAGTTGTAAAAATTCCAAGACAGTCTCCCTGTGGTAATAATTCTGGTCAGAGAAACCAAAAAAGTTATTCTATAAAAACCGCTTCTTGAACCAATTACATAAAACCGCAAAATGATTAGGCTCCAATCACCTACCAAATCTATCTTATAAAAAGAAATAAATTACAATAACAAAAATAACCATATAAAACACCAAGGGAACATCCAGCAAAAACCATTTCATATAATCCTGTATATAAGAAGAATCCAAATTCTATACCATTTTGTCCCGTTCTCCAACAGCTTATCCATATTTCCCATTATGTCAAAACGTACATATAAAGACCAGGAAAAAAGGAGATGGCAGAGGTCAACAAACACAAGCAAAATTATTCCCCCTAGCATTTCATCCCTCCTGATGAAATCCTCTCTTGGTTTTTCTTATCTCTTCATTCAATTAGCATCACTTTTATTCACAAGCATTTCTTTTATCTTTCAGATGAAAACAAAATTTACACAAAATCATCACAATGACAAAACTTACAACAGTACTCTACTTTGAAAAATCATCAGGCTGATATTTATTCAATCCAGAATACCTTATGGTGTTTCATCCAGGTAACATTTTTGCAGTGTAATTATCCAGACTTGCATTAAGTAAATGCAGAACAGAAGGTGTAAGGAGAAACTGTTCAGTTAAAAGTCAACTAAACATATGTTATAAAGTAACAGCTACATATTTGGGATCATTCATAGAAACTAATTGCTGGCAGTAACAAACAAATCCAAGGATCCAAATAAGGAAATTATCAAATCATGAGAATTCTAAACAACTAAACATAATGGAAAGGTGTTTCAGAAGCATTACTCAGGGGCATGATAGCCAAAGGTTCCCAAAACTCGAGTAGAATGAAGACGAGCAGCCATGTCAGGAGCCTGATTTGAGAGGTTAAAATCTGCGATCTTGGCTTTGAAATCTTCAAAGAGAAGCACATTGCTAGATCTGATATCCCTGTGTATTATGGAAGGTTGAACCTTCTCATGCAAGTACTCCAAACCCCTCGCTGCATCAACAGCAATTCTAACTCGAGTCATCCAGTCAAGCACTGGCCCAGGTTGTGCTCCCTGAACTCCCTTCCTACCTATAATTTCATACAAATAAAAATCAATGCATTCCATTTCCAGAGTGTCAAATTTAAGCAGGTAGATCCACATTGTATAAACAAGAATAAAACAAGATATGGCTTGATGCCTTGATCTACCATGCAATATGTCATGAAGAGATCCCATCGTTGCGAATTCGTATGCAAGCACACGGAGATTTCCTTCAACACAATAACCAAGCAATTCAACAAGATTTTCATGCTTCAATCTTGAAACCATGGCAACCTGCATTCAGATGGTTGAACAAAAATATAAATGATATATATTCTGTCATCATTAAGAACAAAAGTAAGCAAAATAAAATATCATTTTGGGCAAGTTGCAGATATACCTGAGTCAAAAACTCAACATTTGTTTCAGGCTCAGATGAAACATCAAGCTTTTTTACAGCTACTGCTTTTCCACTACTTAAGTTTGCATAATACACTCTTCCATATGATCCTTCACCAATCAATGCCTTTGATCCAAAGTTGTCAGTCTTTTCTTTCAGTTCTTCCAAAGGCAATGCAGGCACTTCAATAGGTGGTGGTGCTGCCTTTTGCACTTCAGGTTTCACAGGGACAGAAGCCTTAGAGCCTTTCTGGGGCCCTAAAGTGCGAAACATGATTAAGAGAATAATGTATTATGGAACATGAAGCAGCATGGATGCATTCACAAATTCTAATCTCAAAAAACTTATAAATCTTGTCTACAAATAACTATCAGAAGAAAATATAAAGAATCCAAATATGCAGAAGAGGTTAAAGTCTGTCTCTTAAAAGACTTGGTTTCCAAAATTTTATCCACAAATCCAATGATCAACACATAAAATTAAGAGCATATTTCAAACATGTAAAACAAAGACGAAAAAGTAATTTGATAGGTAAAGCATAAAAGAATTGAATTTAGTCCAAGCTTACAACTAAGAAGAAAGCTATCACGAAAAGATAAATGATAGCAAACAGAAAAATGTGACATTAGTGCTAAAATAACTTTCGTATACATGTGTACCAATCTAACTATTAAAATAGCGATAATCTTCAGTGGTTCAGAAGCTTATAACATTTATAATATAGCACTACTAAGATAAATTGAACATGTTAAATTTATCATTCAAAGATCTGCATATGCTTTGTCAAAGTTCTAAAAAAATTATAATATCGACATGAATAAAAATATACGAACTCTGCGACTTCCATGAATCAAGATTTCAATTATATACAGAAGCCATCATAAACAAGCAGGTTGATTAAATTAACATTTCCTATCATAAGTACAAAACAATGGAAGAAAATAGCATAAGCATTTCCTCAGAAGTCAGAAGGCATAATAACAACTCAGAACTTTGGAACCAACCTAACACTACATCATCCACACATCAGTTCTTTGGAAATTGAAACACCTTTCAGTATTCTGCAGATACCCTACTATTAATATTAATCCATACACCTAACTATATAACTTTATCCCAAACAGCCAATCAAAATTACCAAACTGACAGGGAAGCAGTAGTAAGTATGAAGTGTGAGTTTAGGCAGGAAAAAAAAAAAAAAAAAAAAAAACACACCATCAGAATAATTCTTTGGGCTTTTTGCACGCTCATTTTCATGCGAGGGGTAAGACTCTTCTACTTGACAGGTACAACAGAGCCACCGACGCATCTTCACTTTCTTACTTAATTCGTGATCGTAGTCAGGACTTTTATTTTCCAAACGAATAAAGTAACCAGGAGGCGGTGCATGTGCCTGCAAGGTACCAAAAAACATTCACTGCCAACTCAAAACCAGAGCCTAAAAACTACATTATTACTCACATACCAAACAACACAAATTCTAATGACTACCAAATTCCTTGTGAAAATTTGAAAGAAAAGAAATTATTAAGAAAACTTCATTACCATCAAGCTCAGAAACAAGCTTTAACAGACTAAATTCCACAAAACACTTAGCAAAAAGATTTTTCCATAGTACTGTTAGGCTTGACTTCAAAGCAACAAGAAACATTTAAAAAAATTCTCTTCAATCTCACAACACTGATAATTAACATTCCTTATAGGCCAGAATCCATCAGTTAGACATAATGGTTGTCAAACACACCAACATAATAAATGTCACCGGTCACAATTACCATATAAGAACAGAAACACAGACAACCACATCTATTTGATATAAAGACTCCGGTTAATCATTAATCAAAATTGAAACACAATTAAGCAGGGACAAAAAAAAAAAAAAAAAAAGAAACCATATATTGTTGAGATAAACTTTTCACATCTACAACAAAATTTGTTCAATCCTTCGTGAATTTGGTGAGCCTTATAATTCCTATTAAAAAAAAAAAAAATTGAAAGATAACAAGCTTTCCACATTGTTATGCGAAATTCAACTCATTTACAAATCTTTCCATATAATATAACATACAAACATGAAGAAATAAAGGTCATATAGAATCCACAATAAAAAAATTTGACGAAACTTTCCACGTTGTTATGCCAAATTCAACTCATTTACAAATCTTTCCATATAATATAACATACAAACATGAAGAAATAAATGTCATCTACAATCCAAAATAAAAACATTTGAAAGACGACAAACTTTCCCCATTGTTACACAAAATTCAATTCATTTACAATTGTATACATATAATGTGAGACAACAAACATGAAGAAATAAATATCATCTACAACCCACGATGTAAACATCTGAAAGAAGACGAGCTTTTTCACATTGTCACACGAAATTCAAGTCATTTACAAATGTCTCCACATAATGTAGCATAACAAACATGAAGAAACAAACGTCACCTGCAATCTATACCGAAAACATTCCAAAGAAGACAACCTTTTTCACAATTGTTAAACAAAATTCAAGTCATTTCCAAATGTATCCATATAATGTAACACAACAAACATGAAGAAACAACTATCATCTACAATCAACAAGCTGTTTCACATTGTTAAAGCCAAATTCAAGTCATTAACAAAATCTTTCCACATGATGCAACACAACAAACACGATAAAACAACGTCATCAACAATCCACAAACGAAAACACAAGAAAAAAAGACAAGCTTTTTCACATGTGTTGCGTGAAATTCAAGTCATATACAAATGTTTACACAAATAAACGAAAACCCCATCTGGGTCCACGAAATTAAACAAGTGGGTCAAAAGAAAATACCCCAAGAAGACGCGGTTTGTAATCATAATCCATTAAAGAAGAACCCAGAGATCAAACAAAAAAGAACCCAGATAGGGAATCAAGAATAATAGGTATAGATCTCAAGCGAAATGAAAAGGAAAGCGAGAGAGTACCTGATGAAAAACCTCTTATATCTCTCTATCTGGGTGGTCTCTATCTCGGTCGCTATAAGAAAAAATTAGTAAACTGTTGGGTTGTTGTTGATGACGATGAAGAGTTTTGTTTAGGGTTTGTTTGTTGGAGAGAAAGAGTAAAAAAAAGACAGGCGTTGAGGGAGGTGGGTTTGCTTTGCTTTTGAGCGAATAAGTGATAGAGAGAGAGAGCGAGAAATGGAAAGACAGAGAAGCAAACGCGGCTTCTCTCTCTCTTGCTTTCGTTTTGTTTGTTCTGTCTCCTCTTCTTTTTTATGTTTTCTTTGCTTCTCTCTGTCTCTCTCTACAAACATGAGGTGGACGGTGATGAACACGCCATTTTCTTCGTTGGTTTTTTTTTTTTTTTTTTTTTAAATTAATTGATTAAATTATTTATTTATTTTGCGATTTTAAAATTTTATTATTTGTTAAGAAAAGGAATTGTATTATTTTTAATATATATTCCCTTTCACAAACATTCTTCTAGAGGCAATTTGTTTTTTTATTTTTGTTTTTATTGGGGGAAAATGCTTGATCGGGGTTCAAAACAAGGTTAAGAGCAAAAATAGGTCTAAACTTGCTGAAGTATCAATTTGCTTCCGTTTTTTAATGGTTTTTACATTTTTGTCCTTCTTTTAGGACAAATCTACCCCTTACGTAATTGAGAATTACCCATGTTGCATTAAGTGAAAATTAACATTTTGCTTCTTTTTTTATCGTCAATCGGTTTTATTCTTATGTATTTCACGTTTGACGTTTCTCGTCTCTGTTTTCTTCTTTTTCTTGTTTTTTCCTTCCTTTTTTAACTCCAATAAGTACCGGTATGCCCTCAGTTGTGTAGCTATAACTTTTCAATTGTGAGTCCTGAGAGAATCTGTATTTTTACTTTTCCGACGAAAAGTGACATGATCATCTTTAGAGAAGGAAGAAGAAGAAAAAAGGAAAAAGAAGAAGAAAATTCCAATATCATTGAAGGGTGCTCTAGTGAAATTTGATGAAAAATCCAACGAGTGGAAGAGAGAGAAATAAACAAAAAAAAGGGAAAAAAATAAAAGAGATAATTTTGTCTGAAAAAACCCTTGGGATACAAATATTCAAATTATTAAAATGAGACATAAATGTTCATCCCTCTTTTATCGTCCATTATTTTCTTACAGCTAAAGAGATGTATTCAATCTAGAGTTTATCAAAGTTTGAAAGGTTTCTTTTTAAATGATAGATACTGGTTGAATTCACATATTATATAGATTTCATAATGATTTCGTTAGAATTCTTTAAGAAATTCAATGAAGTCTTTAAGAGAAAGATAAGATTTATCATATTTTTTTTTTTCATAAAAATCACTTTAAAATTCATCCAAATCTATCACTTAAATAAAATTTATGAAGTTTATAAGAACTTTTTGTCGATCCAAATGGAAAAGGAGAATGAACAAGCAGTTGGTGGATTTTCAATCGTTGGAAATGATTGTTAACGATAGTTTCAACTGGATTAGGATTTCTAGAATGTGAATAATTTAATTTAGTAATATTATTAATTTAGATTTATTTCCATTTAGGATTTCATATAATTTCCTTTTGAAAATTGATATTATTTCCTTTTAGGTTTAGATTTTATTTTCTTCTAGATTTCCATTTATTAATTTATACTATTTCCTTTTTGTAATAACTTTTTTAGGAATGTTTTGATTGACAAAGGATTGTAAGGCTATAAATAGTCATGTTAGCTTAGGGTTGTAATGTGTTATTGGCTTGGAGAATCAATAAAACCCTACGCATTTATTAGGTAATTTATCTTTATTTTTCGGCTTTTCTTAGTAGAGATTCTAGGATTACTTAGGTTAGATAAGTTATTTCAATAATTTAAGTTTAGATATTTTTGCTTGTTCAAGTATTCTTACTTGGATTTGTTTATATTAGGGTTAAATCAATTCATTGGCTTGATTTTAGATGATTAATTTGCTCATTTCGTGGGACAATTGATTCAAAATCTATCATAGTATGTGACATGAACTAGGCGATTGGAAATTATTGTTGGATCTAGATTTAAGCCCTTAATAATTTGGTGCTTTTATTGAGAGTGTTCGGAGAGAAAAAAAAATCATTGAGAGTTTACCAACATTAATTCGTTGAAAACTTGACTGAGAGTGTTTTAAAATAAAAAATAAAAATCGTGAGAATCATGTCAATCAAATGGTTCAAAACTTTTAAAGAAAGACAGTTGCGAATAACTGCGACTCTTGAGCAAATTGAACGAGATTGGAGAATCACCATAGACGAATTCATGGAGAAAAATTACGGCCCAATGAATTGCCTAAGTCTTTGATCCGCTATGATAGCAGTCAAAAGGTGAAGGAGACGTTAAGCCTGCGGAGCAACAAGTAGAATATGTTCAATAAGGAGAGATTGCAACTGAGGGCAACGATGTTACAGCCATGTTCGAGTGTTGGCACAAACTTGGAGTGCTTTGGTGTTGCATTGAGAGCGGCTGTTGGTGGTCTACCACAACCGGAGTAGAAGATCTTGATCGAAGATGACCTTGAGTGAAAGAAGAAAGAAGAGGAGAAGACGATAGAGAAAGTAGAATGTCCAAGCAGTGATAATCGCAAAGCATAATGTGGTTCTTTGTTTTCTGTTCAAGCAGCAGTAACAATATCAAAATCTCTAGTTATCAACACCTATCATCATCCTTGACAAGAAGAAGAAAATTTAAGTGGTTACGTGGCTTGTGTTCAGAAAGATGAAGAGTGCAGCGAGAAAAGGAGTGATGTTCAGAGCTCTTATTCGAAATCGAACATCGAAGGTGAGCCCATTGAGCCATGTCTAGTCATAGTTGTGGAAGATGTTGGCATGTAAGTTGTGATGACAAAGCAAGACGTAGAGACCGTTTACTCGTGCGTCGAAGAGCACGACCGCATCGAGATCGTCACCAACGACCAAGGAAACCGGACTGCACCGTCCTACATGGCGTTCACAGATACGAAACTTTTGATCGGCGATGCTGCGATGAACTAGAGAAAAGACGTAGTAAATTTGTAGAAGCCGATGATTGTAGCCGCAAACATGGGGTCTGGTCATGATGCAACTGGCAATACTTGGCGTGAGTTTTGGAGAGAATCAACGAGGACTATTGGGGAGTCTACAGGGTGGATGAATTCAGGAGGTTATGAAGCAAAAATCATGGATCTTGAAAGAACTTTGGCTTAAAAGGCTTACTAATATGAAAGGCTACAATTGGGACTCAGGAGCAACTTCTGAAATACTGTTCAAAGATGGGTGGATGGGACTAGTGATGAATGTTACATTGACGAGGATGATCACTTTTTTGTTGCGGACAGACCTAAGGACTTGATAAAAAATCAGGGATATTAGTTGTCAGATACAGTGCACACATTTCATGAGAAGTTTGATTCACTCTCTACTTTGATTAGTGACCATAGTCTGGACTCATCATCTCAGGAGGAGTTTCTAAGCCTTTTAGTTTGTGATGTAATGGCTGCTGGGAACTTGTTGAAGCTAATGCTTGGACGAGGAAAACTTGGGTGTATTGGAGCAAACTTTTCTCAAAACTATATTTGCCTTCACACAGAATGAAAGGATCAGACAAAGACTGTTGTTTTATCAAGGTGTCATGGTCGTATATAAGTAGATTTCAGATGATATATTCCGTGCTGGGAGGTTCTTCATTTATGTCCAAGGCTGTAAAGATTGTGGTGAGGCGAAAGAGAGGATTATAGATTCTACCATTGAGGACAAGGGTGTTTTTAAGAACGGGGAAATGATGAGAACTTTCGTCGATCCAAGTGGAAAAGGAGAAGGAACAAGCGGTTGGTAGATTTTCAATACTCTAGAATGATCACTAACAATGGTTTCAGCTAGATTAGGATTGCTAGAATAGGAATAATTTAATTTAGGAATATTATTAATTTAACGTAATTTCCTTTTGAGAATTGATATTATTTCATTTTAGGTTTGGACTTTATCTCCTTCCAGGTTTCCATTTGTTAATTTATACTATTTCCTTTATTGTAATAATTCTTTTTAGGAAAGTCTTGATTGACAAGACATTGTGAGGCTATAAATAGCCATGTTAGCTTAGGGTTGTAGCATGTTATTGGCTTGGAGAATCAATAAAACCGTGCAAATTTGTCAGGTAATTTATCTTTATTTTTCGGCTTTCCTTAGTGAAGATGCTAGGATTGCTTGGACTAGATTCAAGTTATTTAAGTAATTTGAGTTTTAGATACTTTGGCTTATTTGAGCATTCTTACTTAGACTTGTTTGGTCTAAAGGGATCAATTCATTAACTTGATTCTAGATAATCAATTTGCTTATTTCGATGGGACAATTGATTTAAAATCTATCTTATTGTGTGGCGTGAACCAAGCAATTAGACATTATTGTTGAATCTAGATTTAGGTCTTCAATAAAAGTCAATGACTTTTCGAATATATCTAAATTTCATTGAATTTATACAAATATAAATTGAATACACCTAAATTTTAATAAGTTTCATACAATTTTGAATTAAATACATTTAGATTTTAATGGAATTTATTCAAATTTGAATTGAATATACCAAAACTTTTAAAATATTTTAAATTTTAATAAATTCTAAATTGAATACACTCTCTTAATGTTTTGAAAACAAAAACAACTTAGAAGGAGCCCGTATTAGGGTTTATACCCTTAAAGATTGTAATTTGTAAACTTTTAGTAAATAATAAATAAAATAAGTATGTTTTGTTCAGTTCATATACATTTGTATAGTGTTTGCTTCATACGTTATAATTACTTATGTGGTCTTAAACTAAGTATATAAGTGTTATATATAAAAGAATTTAGTTTGAGATTAGTAATCTAAATAGTCTGTAAAAATCAAACAAAATTGAGTACTTCATTTGTAGTAAATTTACAGCTAGGGTCCATTTTGTATTTGATACGATGATCTTATCTGAGAACATTTATGTGGCAACATGGAAATTGAGGTACTTTATATAATAGAGATTATACAGGACTGGACCTTAATAAAAATGAATTTCTTATTAATATAAATTAAACAAATAAATTCATATTTATCAACTAAATGATTATATATGAATTTATCTTAATCCTAAATGTATTGTGGACTCGGGCATATTGAGTCATATTTTTTCTAATTAAATGTGTGAGCATATCGTATATTTACAGTTAATAGCTTCTTACTTCAGAGATATGATTTAATAGGTAGTTGAAAATATTCTACATAATAGTATAATTCACTTCTTCCTACAAGAAGTAGATTAGTAGTTTCCGTAAGAGTTGATTAGAGTCTTGAACAATAAAAACACTAAATTTTCTATTGATGATTAAATGGAAAGACAAATTCATAAGTTGTTATAGATATATATTGTTAATTAGAAAATTAATAGTACTCACAGGAATAAGAAATAATTAGGGAAGTATAACGGACTTTATGATCTAGCTTTAATTATGAACTATTTGTAGATGATCAAACCATATAAAATGATTAAATCAATAGACATTGAAAATTTAAATTATGTAAAATGTCTGCAATTTCAAGAATGTAACCTTAAGTTTTTAGTAGAGTAACTCTAAGATTAATAATAATAAATTATTTAATTAGAGAGTTTTAATTAACAATTTCGATATTATTGGAACTCGAAATTATAGATCTATTTGGTCCTCTTCCTAGCTCACACTCATTATAAGAAACGATAAAATAGAAGAATATAATTGAAGCGTCCAATTACATATGTTGCATGTGTAACACTATTATGTTCATGTATTATTTAAATAATATTAATTATTTAAATTAATAATTATTTAATCAATAATTACAAATTATGAATTATTTTATTATTTTAAAAAAAGGCCATGAGTTTGAATCTTAGTTACATCACTAATTAATAATGATTTTTGAATCATTTAATTACTAAATAGTCAAGAATTTGAAATAGGAAATATAATTAATGAAGAATTATGAATCCTTATTAATTTGGAAAATGGATTTCCAATTCAAAAAAAAAAAAAAAAAGATTCCTTAATAAATTGGAAACTCTAAAGTGCAATTATAAGTTGAGTTTTGTTCTGGGAATTAAAAAAAGTTACACCTAATTTTTGGTTTATTCTTCTTTGGCCGCCTATTGCCCCAAAAAAACACACTAGAACCATTCTAACCCTAGCCACGCATCACCTAAAAATAAAAAAGGGTTGGCCAATCCCTCCCTCCTTTTTGGTTTTGTTACCGATCGTTTGCATCATGTCCATGCAAGGTTTTTTTTTTGTGAAAAGTCATAGTAAGAAAGATTGGATAGTAAATAATCTAAAAATTAAAAGGTGTCAATTCGAATCACATGTCAAGTAAGTCAAGATTTAATCTTGTATTTTTTTTAATTATTGTATTATCATTACTAGTATTAATCAGATATATTTTTGTTTGATTTTTTTTTTAAATTCAAATTTCAGCATTAACCTAAATTAAAATTTTTCTCCATTTTGAATACTTGACTGATATATTTCCATTAATATGTATAATTAACAAAGAGGGTGCATTTAATCTAAAATTCATTGGAGTTTAAAAATATTTTAAAAGTTTTAGTGTATTCAATTTATATTTGAATGAATTTCATTGAAATCTACTTATATTCAATTCAAATTTATATATGAGATTCATTAAAATTTAGTTGTATCCAATTTAAATTTTTATAAAATCCAATAAAATATAAATGTAATAAAAAAGTGATTAACTTCACAAATTTCATTTAAAGAATATGTATTTAATCTAGACTTTTATAGATATTTTTAAGTGAATGATTTCTATAGAATTCATGGATTTTTATCGACTTTTATAGACTTTACAAAATTGTGAATTATTTTTGTAAGCTTGTATAGAATCCACTTTAAAACAATTTGTTAGTCATTAACAGACTTTCATCGACTTTTATAAGTTTCAATTTAAACAACTTTCATGGAATACTATTAATTTTTTGGACTTTAAAAAATTATAAAAAACCTTTCATACGTTTTTACAGACTCTTATCTTACAATATATATATATATATATATATCAAAAACATTGATAGACTTTTGTTAATTTCTAAAATATAACATACATTTCATAAATTATAAAATAAATAACAACTAACAATAATAGGATATAATTCATAAAATACAATCCAATCATCATTAACCATTTTCAAATTTTAAACTAGCAACATGCCAACAACAAAAAGCTCATACTAATTGTTAGTAGTAAGTACCAACTAGGTGTCTAGGCACCCACTAACAACAAAACTTCAAAGTTGAAATGCCAAACTAACAAAATGCAAACAAGCACTAAATTCTTTCATTGAAATCAACATCAAATTCAACATCTTCATCCTTTTCAATCTCCCCTTCATCATCATCATCATCTTCTTCCTCTCAAATTCGTCTCCCTTCTCTTATTCAATGTCACGTTCCTTCTCCTCATCTTGACTTAGTAGTTGTCTTGATGAAGAAGCTGATTTTGATCCAAATTGATAGCTAGGCTCTCCAACTCCTACAACAATAGCAACATTACTCGATGTCAACCTATCTTCATTCAGAAAAATAATCTCATTATCTTTACCATCCTCCTCAAGCAGCCTCTCAGTCAACCATTCATTGATATTCATTTAAGCGACTTTGCGAAAACATGTTTCTCCGTTTGCTATGAAAATGCATGAACTTTTACACAAAAATACTAAAAATAAGCTATATGGAATAAACTAACTACTTAGGAAAAAATTGTAAGAACAAACATGTTATATGTACTTATATTTTAAAAAACATTTCAATTATGTTCACAATAAGATGAACTACAAGTAAGGCCAAGTATTTTTATTGCAAATTTTTGCAATGTTGGTGTTGAATTTTCATATGCAGCCCACCATATAATTATCTATTAAAATTCATGAATTAATTATTAATATAATTAATGATGATATTTGATTTAGGATTTATATAAAAAAAACATAATATTTACTTGGTGCTTTCTTAGCTATCATTCTAATAGCTATGTAATTTCCAAGTAATCCCTACATTTCGACATAAATCAGAAGCTCTTCATCAACCTATCTCGAATCTTAGGATTCGGAATCGATCTTTTTTTATGCATTCATACAAGCTTTCCATAACCTCTGCATCTACTTGTTCAACCTTGTAGAAGAATTTTGGGTTTAAATTATACCGCCTAACGACTTGAATGAAAGTATTTGAATTTCAATTTGCTATTCCAACAATTCTGAATGGGCTAGTTGCTTCTAGTAGATCTCTTCTTTCGCTAGAATCTCATTGAGATTGTCATTCACCCTTTTTATTTCCTCCATCACACCCATTTCATTTCAGTTTGAATATAGGGCTTCTAACTGTTTTTGTTTGCCTTCTATTTTCTTCCCTAAGGACACAAATCTTTTCTTACTTTATCAAGCTAGTCTTCCTTCACGCTAGGTTAGTTTTAGCTTTAAGTCCTTCATCGAGCTGGTGATTCGTATTACTTCCCAAGCAGAGGAGATGATTCTTTCATAGCTATCTTCTTTAAGCCAGAAAGGCTCGAATTTGAACCCTTTATTTTTATGGTTTTTTTACCACTTTGTCTTCTTCAAATTTTGAGCACAGTTAATATATGGTATGAAGATAGAATTCCTAGATGCTCCACCTATGCCGAATTAAAGGAATCCAACCATTTGAAGTTTACTAAGAACCTATCAAGAAGTTCTTATATATTGTTGTTGTTGCTTCTCATACTGTTTCAAGTGAATTTTACGTCTGCAAAACTGATATCGATCAGATCACTATCATCTATTGCTTGGCCAAACCTTAAAATGCCATTGATGACCATTTTTAGGCCACCTTATTTTTTGGACAGACTGAGAATTTCATTGAAATCCCTTCAACAAACCCGTAAAAGATCATCCACTTTATTGATTTGATAACAAAGATATAAACCAAGCTTTTTTAGTAGCCAAGTTAGATAAAGCTTGGTATCTGACTTAGTATTAGAGCATGCTACTGAATGTCATTTCTTAGAAGACCTAGACATTAAATTATCATTAATATAGACATAATAACCTACCACTGATTGTTTGTACACTAAACTACATGTCCAATCAACATTAATACTTGACATGCAAGCCTTGATTCATGAAACCTTTTAAGTACCTAAATACTCATTTCACACCTTGCCAATGAACTAGAGTTGGAGCTTGAAAGATTAACTCAATTTATTGACAAGGGCAAATTGTACAAATCTCCCTTAGGTTTGGCGAAATTGCACAAAACTGATGATACTTGGATAACTTACATTGACCTTCCTTAAGATTCCAAAAAATCTATACAAACCTCTCTTGCCGTCAAGTGGCCGTTAATCTAGAGAAACAGTAAAAGTCATTTCTTGTATAATGATGAAAATGCCTCTTCAACTCTATTTTAAATATATTATTATATTAAAATAATAAAAATTCAATTAAAAATTCATCATCATCTTCTTCATCACCAACTTCAGGTTCATTATCACAATCTTCAACATTTCATCCCAAATCATAATTCCATCCATCATCATCATCTTTCTTCATCCATCATCATCTCCATTTCATCATCTTCACCATCTCCATTATTTATTTAAAATATTTTAAAAATTAACAAAATAAAAAACCATAATCATCCAAGCTCCTTTCTTTTACATTCAATTTTCTCAGCATCCAAACATCATATTTTCCTAGCAATCAAATAGAAAACACTCATTTCTTCAACAAAGCAAAACAACCCCACCAAAGAAAACAATCTCACCAAATATTTACATAAAAATTGAAACAAATCCCAAAAATTTGTTCCCAAACTTCTTTTTTTTTTTTTTAAAAAAAAAAGGGGAAAACAAAATTCCAAATTTGAAGACCCAAAAATCCCTCCATCATGAGACCCTAAAAATTCCACATGGAGACTAAATGGTCTCATTCGAGACCGATTGGGTCTCCATCATTGGAGACCTAGACGGTCTCCAATGGAGACCCAGGTGGTATTTATTGGAAACCACTTAGGTTTCAACTGGAGAACACTTGGATCTGCAACAATGAAGACCTGAAATTGGGTAGATCCGAGAGGTCTCCAATAGAGACCAACTAGGTCCTTGGAAGTGGAGTTACGGCGGCATGAGAGATATGAAGCTGGTGTTAGAGTGGAGTTACGACGTTTTAGAGGAGAGACCATGGTGATGGAGTGGACATCGGCCATGGGTCTCCATATGCATATCCATGTGAATATCCATGTGAAATTGTCTAGATCTATTGCCTTTTTATATATTTTTATAATTTTTTCAATTTTTAATGAAATTTAATAATAATATATTATTATTTTATTAATTAAAATATACATTTTAATTAAAATATTTATTAACTATGGATTGACCATTTTACTCTTGATAATTTTGATTTAATGGTGGTTGACTAATGGTTAACTAACAGAAGAAGAGGTTTGTGCAGAATTTTTGAAACTTCAGGAGAAATCAGTGCGAGTTATCCAAATATCCCCATTTTTATGCAATTTT
This sequence comes from Litchi chinensis, assembly GCA_019925255.1. NCBI lineage: Eukaryota > Viridiplantae > Streptophyta > Magnoliopsida > Sapindales > Sapindaceae > Litchi > Litchi chinensis. The sequence goes on from CM034461.1 coordinate 19,097,436, forward strand.
GCCAACCTTAGGAGGTTTGTGAAATTTGCTATATATTAGATCTTGTGAAAGTTAAAAATCACAGAGCACCTATAACACTATGATATAACCTAGAAAAACCTAATTTAATAATCATTCCTTTTAGAAATCCCCATTCTACACAATTATATGCTTTTGATATATCTAATTTCAAAGCTAGAATTCCTTGCTTTCTTTAATTTGATGTTTAAGGGTATGAACACTCTTAAAGCCTATAATCACATTATCAATTATGAGGCTACCACGTAAAAAAGCATTTTGATTCTTCGATATAACATCATCTAACACCAAATTGAAACGATTAATTACAACAATAACTATTATCTAAACACTGGGTTTGGCTATCTTATTGGTTTGATAACCTTATTCATCAATTGCATTCATTGGATTGGTTGTAAGGTTGATTATTAAAGTCAATCCAACAAATGTAATTGATGGGTAAAGTTATCTAACCAATAAGGTAACCAAATATATATATATATATATATATATTTATTTCAATAATTTAATAATTTTTAAATTCAATTTCAAATATGGTAAAATTTAATTATTTTCTTCTATAAAAAATCATTATTTATTAGTTTATTATACATGTAAAACTCAAAATTTTCTTTTATGAAAAATAATTTATTTTGCGATGAATAGTATTTTCGAACAGAAAGTGTTCACGTGAGTAAAAATTTTTGAAAAACGAACCTTGCAAATCAAAAGTTCCGAAATTAGTATCAGAGTTAAGGAAAACTTAAATGGATTGAAAATAAGTCCATTTGAATAGATTGTAAGTGATCTAAAACTATTTAGACGAAAATGTTCTTCCGACTAATTAGAGAGTGATAGAATAAATTTAAGTGTCCGGATGCAAAGTTTAATTTTAATATAATTCCCGAGTAGGTCGGGGATGAGTTCGAATCTGAAAATTTATATGAAAATTTATAAAAGTTTAAAATAATGTAAAGTGATCGGAATCGGACGTGTAATCGGATTTTAGTAGAGTTTCTGGATGTATTGATTTAATTATAATAAAATTTTCAGATGGACCGGAAATAATTTCGGATATGAAAATTTACATAGAAATTAATTAAGGATTAGAATAAAATTTAATGCCAAAAGAAATTATCAAAAATGGCATGAATATATGGAATAGTGTGGACATTTTAGGGAAACAAAAAGTGTGAAAGTGGCATGACAAGTTGGCATGAAAAGAGGAAGGAAAAGAATGCATGAAAGACAAATGACAAAAAGAATACATGCATAAGTGACATGTGGCGTGCAAGGAAGGAAAGAGAGAGTGCATGCATGACACATGGCAAGGATGCATGAAAAAGAACTCATGCATGATTTACATGTGGAAAAAGAGTAGCAAGAATGTGTGACATGTGTGAGTCATGCATGAGAAATTCATAACACATGGCATAAAATTGTGAGGGATATATAACGTTGAAATCAAATGAATGAATCAAAGGATAAAATCATATTTTGCAAGAGAGGAAGTGAGGCTCTTGGCCAAGAGAGGAAGAATGGGTCTTGGCCAAGAAGACAACATGTTGCATGAAGAGTTTTAAAGTGATTTTGAGTGATTTTCCTTTCAAAGAAAGTTGCATGCAAGTCTAGGAGCAAGATTAATCTATTTTGAGTTGGTTCCAAAAGGTAAGAATCTAGTTCTCATGATTTTTTTTTGTGAATGATTAGGTTTATGAGTGTTGATGGATTTGTTTATGATAATTATGATTGGATTTAAGGATTTAAGGTCTCAACATTTAGGATATTATGTTGCATATGGATTTCATGTAAGGCTTGAAGGAAAAATTAATGTTGGATTGCGTGTGGTTCGGCCAAGGGGTCTTGAAATGGCCCAAATTGAGTTCTTTTTCATTTGAATGGATTTCATGCATGTGAATATGTTTGAATGATGAAATTTGGTGTTGAAATGATAAACAAAAACTAGGATATATTTTCATACTAGGTTCGGCCCTAAGGAGTCTAGAGTGATGGATAATTATTCTTCAGTAATTTGAATGATTTTATAAGTTATTTGGATGATGGAATTAACATAAAATTGAAAGGAAACTCATTTGGATGTCAAATAATCATTTCGAGGCAAAATTTGTCATATTTCCATAATTGTGATATTTTATGAATTTGAATCGAATTTACACCATATTACGTGTGTTTAAGTATAGTTGCAATGACAAAAATTGAATAGGATTGATGGTGTGAAAATTGGTACATAATCAGCCAACCAATGGTAAAATGATTCAAAAATGTGTTCAATGCAATGATGCGGAAATTAGACTTTAATTGAGATGTTTTACATACTTGAATATTGAGAAATTTGAATAGAATGCATATGCGAGTAATTAGGGTCATTATGACTTGAAAAAGGATATCTCGATATCCTTGTGTAGTAAGAAGTTTATGTGTTTATGTGTGTGTAAGTGCTAAATGGAAATCGCGTGTAACACCTTCTCCCAAGTTGTACTGTAACCATGTTTGAGATGAGATAAATTTTATTTATAAGATAATAAAAAGGATTTTTAGAGTATTTGGAAGTGCAATTAAATTTTTATAGAATTTTCGAGATGATTGGGAGAAAGTTTAAATATTAAAAGTTGAGGGTAAAATGGTAAAAATAAAAGATTTTATAAAGAATGACATAATTGTAAATATGAGGAAAGGACAAGGACACTGAGGAAAAATGAAGAATTCTCTAGAATATGGTAAAAACATAATTTTAAAGAAGTTCAAGGGTGAAATCGAGCTTAACTCACACCTATAAATATAGGTGTGTGGTGGGTATGTCGGCAGAAGGAAAATCTGGAAGGAAAGAGTGAGTGGGAAAGGAGCTATCGTTGGCAGAGGAAGATGAGCAGATCTATAGTTGTTCTAGTATGATTTCTACCATTTTTTAGGAGGATCAAGCTATTACAAGGTGCATAACAGATTTAAGGAGCAGATCTGGTAAGATGTAGGTGATAAAAATAAGTTTTTATGATTTTGTGTTAGTGAAAAGCTGTGAGTAACAACTTTTGAGTTTGTAAACATTTAACGAGATTCTTGGTGTATAGATCTGATGGATTGAAGCTGTAAGCGAGAGAGAAAGCAAGGCAAAAGGCCGAGTAAAAGTCTGGTAAGTGAAATTGCTGAGAATGGTGCTGATTTGTGGTAGTTTGATATTTGATTTAGGATGATTTAGTTTGTGTCGCTGAACCTGTTGAGGTCATGACCTGGGTTTTGGTGAAGAACTGATGATATGTTGTTTTAGTGTGTGTGTGTGTGTGTGTGTGTGTGTGTGTGTGAGTTGAGTCGTGTGTTAGGGTAAGAGCTCGCGAGGTGCGAGCTGAAGGAGGCCCTCAATGTGATCAGCTGGTTGAGATGGTCGAGCTGAGCTATGCTTGTTGCTTCCCATCTCACCTGTCTGGACTGAGCTGGAGTGTGAGCTCGCAAAACGAGCTGACTGAGGTCGCAGCTCATCAGGGGTGCCTGGCCGAGCTGGCCTAAGACCATAGCTCGCAAGAGTGAGCTGAGAGGTATGAGGAGCGATCTGAGCTTGAAGAAGATCTCAGCTCGCTAAGAGAGTGAGCTGAGCGAGCTCGCTGAAGATGGGTGCCCTTAGTTCGGGCTATGCTGAGTGAGCTCGCTAGGATTTAGGTGCCCTCAGCTTGAGTTGAGCTGGGCAGAGTAAGAGCTCGTTGAGGGTGCGAGCTGGGCAAGCTGAGGTGCAATCTCGCAGCTCGAGCTGGACTAACAATATTGCAGTCCTTAGCAGCATGTATGGATTTGGAGTTAGATAATAATTTAGCTAGCTAAGTAAAGATTTCGTTGTGAATAAGTGTAGGTGACTGCGACTGAGAAAGAAGGTTGCTGAGGAGGTTGTGGAAGCTTTGGTGCAAGGGAATAGGACAGAAAGCAGTGAGTGTGAAAATATTTTTATGTTAAACCTTTTTAGATTTTTCTACAATTATTATATAAATTCTCATAAATTATTTTTAACCCATCGACATTTCATATTTAACATGAAATTTTAGCCTACTTGAAATATAGAAGAGTAAAAAAAAAAAAAAAAGTAAAGATTTTCAGTGACTAGTGGAACAACCCAAACTTATTAGTAGATAGACCTTCTAGCATTAGACCCAGCCGGTATACCCCACAGTGTAGGGCAAGTATTGGGAGGGCTAGTCCTGTTAACATTGGGAGGATAGAGTCTATCATGTCTGTTGAGTTGCCTTCTATATTGTGGGGTATTATCTCGCTTGTGATGTGCGATGATAGTTTCGCCACGCAGTAGCGAGATGTCTTTGTAGCTTTGTCACGGTGTGCGGTGATAGTTGTTCCGCCACGTGACCCCCCATACTGAAAGGAGCTAGTCTACCCGTTCATGTGGTTGTAGCTTTCCTTGGGTTCCCATTAGTTCAGATTTTAGTAAGAGCAGCATACCATTGAAAAACGAGTTTTAGAAAGAAATTATTTTAAAAAATGCTTTTGAATTCCTAAAGAATATTTATAAAAACTCAAATTTTCAAAAACAAATCCCTTTTTAAAGAAAAAACGTTTTCAAGAGGTATTTTATAAAACTTAGATTAATCAAATCCTCGTACTCACTAGGTTGTACAACTTACTGTTATTTTTTGGTTTTATGTTACAAAACCTCCTAGATGCAGGTACAAGAAATCAGGGTACCAGTCCATCGCGATCAAGTTAGGTGGGTCAGACGACTGACGACGCTACCTTGTTTCTTCTGTAAACATTATGCTTCTAATGTTATTATCAATTATGTTATCTTGCATATTTTAAAGTTTGAATAATATTTTGTAGAATTTTTATGTAACATGACGACATGTCTATTTTAGATATTTGCATATTCATGAAAATGTTTTAATCACAACATGGATGTTGAAATGAAATTATAAATTTATTGGTTTTCTTGTTTAGCAAGTTACCTATTAATACGGGGTTCGCTTCACGATGTCCTTTTTTAGTCTTAATAGTTAGACTTCAAAAGGGTCTCGTGAGGTGCCCAGCAGGACCGCCGGGTTCACTAGAGGGAATCCGGGTCTGGTCCTGTCATCGCGCTTGTATTAAAGTGTAGGTGAAGTGATGAGCTAAAAGAGGGCGTGAAAGAGTGGTTATTATATTGGGAAGCAAGTAGTGAATGTGACTATTTACAAGTTTTATGAACTTTATTAATTGATTATTTATGATTGCAAATAAATGCTTTAATATTCGATTTATTATGTTTTATTAAGCAAGTTTTTAGCATGTTATTATTTTTATCATAATGTATGTATAGTTTATAAAATGTATGTTATAAATGTATTTATTTTGGAAACAAAGTAAAGTGGAAAGTTTGAATAAAATACATGCATAGAAAAGACATGCTAAGGAATTATGAAACTTTTAGGCTTTTGCCTTAGAAAGTTTACGTTTTTGCCTTAGAAAGAAAGTGTTTTGGCGATAAGCTATATACTAGAGAAATGAAAGTTTACAAGCTAAAATCAATATACTTTCAAGCCAAGTTAAAAAGAAAAGAAAGTTTTAAGCATACTGAAAGGTCTTAAATGTTTTGAGTTTACCCTAATATCTAGTTATACCCAATCATAGTACCGTGTATGTGTATAGTATATTGGTTAGGAAAGTCACTAACTTGGAGGGATTTGAGTTAGTATGTCACCTTCTGCATGCATACGGTAGTGTAGATTCGCTTGATATTGGAGAGGGAGAGAGGGGTGGGAGGGGGGGGGGGGGGGAGGGGGGGGGGGGGGGGGGGGGAGGGGAGAGGTGGAATTGCAACCCCAGTGTTCCCATATCTGTGTAACTATACAGACAGCATTTCCTAGTCCTAATAACGTGACGTGTAAACGTACAGTCACGGAGGATGAGTTTCCTTGGGTTACCTTGTAAGGTAAACTTCAAAAAGAAAAACACATCATTAAATGTGATATTTAGAAAACGAAAAAGACTTACAATTTATGAAATTATTATTAAATTTTCAAGCAGAAAAATTTAAATTGATATACTAGATTTACAGTTTTACCAGTTCGAAATAAATCATTAGATTTCCAAACTATTTTGGAAGGAGATATATTTTAAGGGTAAAAACCGTAGTTTAAAAGATTACCCACTCATTGAGTTAATACTCACCACACTTTTTATGTTTGTATAAAAACTCTTTCTAGGTATAGGTGTGAACTAGCAATCAAAAGGAGCTCCATCGAATGTGCAAGTAGGCTGAAGACGCGACGTTATTGAACTAGTTTATTTTTGGAAATATCATGTACATTCATAACTTTTTTGACTGGATGCATGTTGTAAAACCCAAAATTCTGTTTTATGATAAATAATTTATTTTTCGATGTATAGGGCATCTAGACAAAAAATAGGTCCGTGTGAGTAATAATTTTTGAAAAACGGATCTCATAAATTAAAGTTTTGAAATTAATATTAAAATTAATGGAAACTAAAGCGGGGCAAAGATAAGTCATTTCAAAGAGATTTTAAATGATTCGAAGCATGTTGGACGAAAGTACTCTATTCGATTAGTGTCCCGTATATAGTACTTGTAGAAAAATAAAATAATTTTTAGTATCCGGATGTGAAAATTGAATTTTAGTAGAATTTTAGATAGGACTGAAAATGATTTTATTTCTGAAGTAATTTAATAATTGTTTTTAGTGCTTGTAGGTGTTAATGAATTTTAATAATTTTTTGAAAGTGTTAATTTAGTCCGTCTAATTTCCAGATGGAGCGGAATTGGATTCGAATATGGGAATGGAAAAATGTGAAAAGAATGCATGAAAAGTGAGTATGCTTGACATTTGTCATGCATGCAACATTGGAATGTGACAAGTGTCAAGGTGGAACCATGGATGGTGGACAAATGACATGAATTTGACAATGATATATAATGTTAAATGAAACCAAAATCAACTTATTTGTTTTCAAGTTAAGCAATTCTGTCATTAGAGTGAAAAAGGAGAGTTTTGTGTGACTGCGCGCAAACAAGAGAAGCATGAAGATTTTGGTCAACCAAGAAGCAAAAGGAGAAGCACATGGTCTAAGGGGTGTATTGTGTGACCAAGAGAGAAGATTGAGAGTGTGATAGCTGTCTTGTTTGCCGAGGGAGAAACTTCAAGCAATTCAGTCTTGTTTGGGTAATTTGTGAGCATTTTGTTCAAGGATTTCAGCTCATGCAAATGGAGAGAAGAGTGCAGCTCGGTCAAACATAGAATGGGGAAGCAATTTGGCAAAGGAAAGTGAATTGTTGAGAGAGAAAGTTTGAAGTGTAGCTGCCATTTTTGAAGATTTAACAGCTTTTCCAAGAAAATTTCAAGTCTATCAAGCTTGCATACAAGTCAAGGATCCCTCCTAACAAGTTTCCAAGAGGTAAGTATTAGATTTTATGAATTTATTTGAGTAAATGGATGGATTGTGATGAATTTTTGCTTGGGTTTGAATGTTTAGGATCTTTAAGGGATGAGTGATGTTTCGCATGTGGTTTTGATGCAAGAAGTGATGAAGTGATGAAAATTTTGATGGGTAATATGTGATATGGTTCGGCCAAGTAAGGTGATAGGGGTTGAATTATTGTTTGATGATTTTTACATTGAAACATATTGAGTTTTGGATGGTTGATGTGTTGTATGTAAATTTTATGTCATGTTTGAAGAAAAATGTGATGAGGGATGCTTGTTATGTTCGACCATAGGGTGAGATTTTAATAGTTTAGTGAATTAATTTGTTTGGATGATTTCCATGCCTAAGAATGTGTTTAAATATCAACTTTTGATGTTGAAATAAAAAAGCGAAAATTGGTATATTTATTTGCTATGAATTTGGACAAAGGGAATTTTGGTAATGGAAAATTTGTTTTTGATTGGTTTATGTGATTTTATGAAATATTTGGATGATAGAATTAACATGGAAATCGAAAAAGGACTCGTTGAATGTTAAATGACCATTTCGCGATTAAATATTTCGAAATTGCTCGAATGTGATACTTGGTGAAAACAAATGAAATTTATATTGTCCTTTGATGTGTTTGAATGTGAAATTGATGAGGAAACTTAATAAGATTGATTGTATCTATATGAACTAGATTCGGCCAATAACGAAAATTATGGATTCGAAAATATGGTTTGATCCATTCATGTGAATTTAGACTTTATTAGATATTTTTTTTCATATGTAGATATTTAGAATTTCGAATGGAAGATTAACGTGAATAATCGACGTTGAAACGAATTAAAAAGAGATTAATGTTTTATAAATTTTCAATAATCCGTTTTTTATAAGATGTGAAAAACCGATTAATGTTTTTCATTGGTTTTTCACACCCACCAAAAAATCAATTTTGTTGTTTAGTGGATTTCTTTATTTTTCAAGCCAAAGCCAACCATATTTAACCTAATCTAACCCATACATCATTACTCAACTTCTATAACAAAAAAATAAAGCTAAAAGTGGGAAAAAAAAAATCAACAAACAACAAATTTTCACAAATCAGTCAATCGGTTTTTTACTTAGTGTGAAAAACCGGTCAATGTTATGCACTGATTTTTCACATCATAGTAACTAAAATGAAAAACTGATTTGAAAAACCAAAGTGAAGCACCAAAGTGAAAAACCGAACCAATGACGTTGACGCTACTATCATTGGAATTGACCATTTTCAACCTAAATCCAAATAAATCTAACCTATTCTAACCCTAATCATCAGAATTCGACATCCATAACATAAAAAACATCTTAAAATCGCAGCAAAACAAAATAAAAAAATATATATATACAAAAACTTTCAAATGGAATCCAAATTTCACGTATCTTGGCAAACACAAGAGGTGGCCGGTAGTCGGAGATGCTTTGATAAGGTCGGCAACTGCGAGAGAATTGTCGGAAATGGTGGAAAGGGCTAGTTAGGTCTCAATCGAGTATCGGGCGCAAAAAATGGGTCGATTTTTGAGTTTTGGAATTGATGATAATGAGTTTCTATCAATTTCTTACACCTTACATGTATTGGGGTTGTTTCGTAATTACACATTTTGATTTTTTTTTAATAAAATTTTAAAAGTTAAGGGTTTATGTATAAAAATGTATGGGGACATTATGGGTAATTTAGATATATCATGGAATTAATTTGTTTCAAGGGTTAAAAACAAATTTATTTTTTTTAAAATAGTGGGTAAAAATAAAAATTAACCTTTTAGAATGGATATTTCTAATTTGTCAACCTAGGATTTTCAACTAAAATCCTACCAAATTATAAAATTAGTATTCTATGTATTATTATTTCTATTTTAACTAATAAACTATTTAATAGGAAAAATAAATAATAACACATGTATATATGTCATGTTATAATGTAATGAGTAGACACTTTCTATTCTATATGACATATTTTATGCATGATTATATTATTAATAAATTATTTAATTATCACATGATAAACAATTAAATAAACAATATGTGTATGGTTGGGTTCTTTGATTTTAACAACCTAAATCTAATTTTAAAATTATATAAATTAACCAAGTCATTCTTTGACCTTCACTTGTAGTCTTCATGGTCTTCAAGGGTCTTTATAGGCTTTCTTAGACTCAAAATTAAATCCGATTTAATTATGAAGAGCCTCCATCAAATGGATTGAGATTTAAGCCCATTTCTTGATTTTGGGCCTAAGAAAAATTATCCAAAAAATTGTATAATTTTTTTTTTTTTTAATAAGTTTACGATCGAAAACAAAAACCCAAAAACTTAGAAGAAAATACCGAAAACAGACCGCATTTGGGCTGTTAAAAACCACCCCATGGCAGCAGCTTTTGGGCTGCCAACTGGCAGCAGCCATGTGCCACTTGGCACATGCAAGCTGCTGCCTTATGTGCAGCTTGCATGCACAAATTGTGTGCATGCATCTTGCACATTGTTTGTGCAAAACAAAAACAGCAGGTCTGTGCAAAACGTGCAGACCTGGTCGGTGCTCAAGGCACTACTTTTTTTTTCTTTTTTTGTTTGTTTGCACATCTAATGCGCACACACTGGTTCATAACCAGTGCACACCTAAACGCCCCGTTTTCCTGTCTGTGCACAACCATCTGTGCAAACTGGTTCAAAACCAGTCCTTGCACACACGCACCAGCCATGCGCAAACACAACCACCAGCCCATCAATCGCAGCATACCAGTGCACATCTGGTCGCACAGCCGAACTGGACACCGAACTGGACACCAAACTGGTTCACAACCAGCACACCAAATTGCACTCCTAACTGGTTCGAAAACAGAATTCTGCTCATAGTAAACTGATTTTAAAAAATAAAAAAAATAAAAAAAAATAAAAAAAATAAAAACAGTTCTTCATGCCCTACTGTCCAGAATTGTCCCCTTGCTGTTACTGGGCTGTTCAAAACAGCCACAACAATTCTTGAATCAAATCTATTCGGCTGCAACACTTGCTGCTCTTGAATTTGGTCTAGCGATCATATTACACAGCCCTCTTGTTATATGTATTTTTCGGATTCATTAAATGGGCTGGTAAAAGTCCAATTTAGGCCCAATAGAAGGCCCAATAAAGTCAACCCAATCAAGGCCCATCAGACAAGGCCCAGATGTCAACTCTAAACCCAGTGAGTTCTACAGCTCATCCCAGCAATCTTCTCAACTCGTTGCAACGAGCTCGTATCACAGTCAAGTCGTAGCTCGTTCCATAGTTTGCCTTATTCATAGCTCGCTTCTCAGCGAGGTCCAGCTCGAGGTCGCAAATCGCCATACACAGTAAGCAGCTTACTCAGAGCACATTTAATACAGAATCTTCCAGATATATCAGTTATCTAATCTGATCGTGATTCTCTCGCCAGAAACGGAAGTTAATTAAAATTCAAATTCGGTTAACCTTATCTCGGATTTTATGGAGCAGTTTCTTGATTTTATTCCAACAGATTAGGAAGTGCATTTATTATGAAATTTTTTTCCAATTTTAAAGGTTCCTAATCTGTAACAACTCATCACCTATAAATATGGGTTAAAACCATTGTAAAAGGGACGACAGATTGAATAACATACTGTCACTCTGTAGAATTTTAGAGAGATAGCTGTGGACGTAGGCGCATCCGCTGAACCACGTTAAAAACTCTGTGTTTCCTGGTTTTGTTTAGTTCTTTGCTTGTTATTCTCTTGGTTTTCGTGCTTTCTCATATTAATTACCGGTATTGGGCATTGAATTATCGTCGATTGGATTTGAACGTTGACATTTTAGTGTTAGAAGGAGGGGCCCCAAACTGCAATATTTTCCATCTTAGTTCATCAATTTCTGATAACATGGCAAGAACCAGACAAACCAAGTATGTGGGCTCACAGGCTGACCAGGCAGAGTGCCAGCCCAGTCACCATCAACATGATGCACAGCAAGTGGAAGGTACACCAATGCATGTAGTAGGTACGTCGTATGGTCAGGTAGCTGGTGCTACAGTAAATATGTCGCCTTTGCCTCCCCGTCAACCAGTTCCAATCGCCCCAGTAGTGGATGGGCAACAGGTGTGGTATCAGAGGCAAGAGGCGCTGGAGAACACGGTCAGACAGCTCACAGAGGCCATCAATATGTTGGTGCAGGCTTAAGTACAGAACGTACCTAGGGTTGAGATTCAGGCACCAAGGCATGTGCCCTAGCAGCATGAAGCGATGCAAGTGCCCGAAATGCTAGCAAGGGAAATCTCGAGACCTGCAGGCTCAGCTAGCTCCTCTAATGAGCGTTCTAGAGCTGGGGGACACCCTGTCCATGAAGAAAGGGAGGTCGCGCCCCCAGCTAGCCTGGTGGTAAGGTTAAGCCAGGGTGGAAACCGACAGGAAGAGGTTGGGCATGATAGAGTCCAAGTTACAGCTCGGTATGTGGATGAAGTGAACGAGCGTCATGCGAGATCCCATCAGCCTAGGGGCTCGTTCGAAGGACACGAGAGATATGACCCAGAGCATCCTTCTCCGAGTCGTGACCACATGAGGAGATATGAGCTCCGAGATCCACAAGTAGAGGCACGACCTGGAGTTCCAGAACAATATGGGTACTACGGAGAAAGGACCCCGTTTATAAGGGAAATTGAGACGCAGCCTTTCCCTCCAAGGTTTAAAATGCCAAGTATTCAGCAGTATAATGGGGACAGTGATCCCTATGATCATCTAGATGCTTTTAACGTTCAGATGGACCTGTAAACAGGCAATCCTATGGTGAAGTGCCGTGTATTCCCAGCTACTTTGGGGGACATTCCAAGTAAGGGTGGGTGTTTTCGGGTTAGGGTTGGGTTGGGTTGAAAATCCCTCAACCCAACATGGGTTAGGTTGAAAATTTTTCAACCCAACCCAACCCAACCCAATCAATTCTTCAACCCAACCCAACCTAACCCAATACATTGATTAATCAACTTGTTTGGTTGGGTTGGGTTAAGTCGATCTGGTTAGCACCTTGCTCAAATACAAAACATTCCTATTAATCAACTTGTTTAAATGCAAAACATTCTCATTGATTACATAATAGATTTAATACAAATAAAGTTTAAGCCACTACATAATTTTTTTTTTTTTTAAAAAAAGGTTCAATTCACCACAAAAAGACATAAATAAATAAATAAAATCTAGGACAATAATCCTAATAAAATTCGTCAATGCAACTTGTTTGTTATCATTAAAGTCTTCAAAAGGAGGGGTGGACGTTTTCGGGTTCAGGTTGGATTGGATTGAAAATCTCTCAACGCAACGTGGGTTGGGTTGAAAATTTTTCAACCCAACCCAACCCAACCTAACCCAATAATAGTCGGGTTGGGTTGAGTTAATTGAGTTAGATTTAATTTACCACAAATATATAAATGGTTTAGTTGATGACTTTCTTAGTCTTGGTAATTTGATTACAGATAAAATAAATACAAATAAAGATCCAATTGTTGTAAATAAAAGAGTAAATTCGATATAAACGTTGTCTTTAATCTTTATCCTGAACAAATATTTTTCTAGAGAGGGGAAAAAATCTTGAATTTAGAATTAAGGATAGATGTTTTTCAGGTTCGGGTTGGGTTGGGTTGAAAAATTTTTAACCCAACCCAACCCTAATTTTTTTTAAGATGTAACCCAACCCAACCCAATAAAAAATGGTTGGGTTGGGTTGGGTTGGGTTTGTCGGGTTGGGTTGGAGATGCCTACCCTTAATTTCAAGGACATGGTTCAAGAATCTCCCAGTTCGCAACATAAGTAGTTAGGAAGAATGCCAGCAGAAGTTCGTTGGTCAGTACAGGGCATTGAGAAGACAATTCGCTCCATCCTGCCACCTAGCTACTATCTTCCAGTATCAGGGTGAGTCGTTGAAGGAATATATCACCAGGTTTAGACGCGAGGTTGCGAATGTTGAGAATCCGTCAGATGAGAGCATATTGACAGCGATCTTAGCTGGGTTATGAAAGGATGGGAAACTGTACGAAAGCATTTACAAGTCCCCAGTGAAGGATCTAAGAGAGTTCTATGAGCGAGCTGCAAAAGAGATTAGGTAGAAAGAGACCTTCGACCTGAAGAAGCAAAATCAGAAGAATGAAGCGGGCAGTTCCAGCCAGCCAAAGAAGAGAGACAATGGCAGGAACAAAGAAGGTAGAAACAATGACTCAAATAATCAAATTTCTAAAAGGGTGAGAAGAGAGCCAATGAATGAGAGACCTCAACGTCAAGGTCGATATGGAGGATACAGTATCCTGACGGATTCACCGGACAGGATTTATGCAGTTGAAAGGAACAGGGAAGATTTTGGAAGACCCAATCCTTTAAGGGCTCCTGTTCAGCATAGAGATAGAAGTAAGTTTTGTGCCTATGATAATGAAGTCGAGCACAATACTTCAGATTGTTGGGCGTTGAAGGACGCCATTGAAAAATTGATCAGGAGAGGTCGCTTGAGAGATTATGTGGAGCGACCTGCAGACTCGCGACCTTCACAACAACAACCTCAACAACGGCAGCCAACACAGCAACAGTCCTAACGAGCTCTCGAGCTAGAGCATGAGCCTGCGGTAAGAACTATTTTTACAATCTATGGTGGTCCCCATATCGCAGGTGCTTCGAACAGGTCACACGAAAGGTATGTCCAAGAAGCAATCATACCTTTCAGGTCAGTGGGTCGAAGGGACCCGCTAAGAAGCTAAAGACGACCTCGGATGAGATTGTTTTTACTCAAGAGGATGCTAGAGGTGTGATCTGGCCACACAATGATGCGTTGGTCATTCGAGCTAAGATTAGTAACATGGAAGTACGGCGCATCATGATAGATACTGGGAGCTCAGTGAATGTGATGTACAAGAACTGTTTTAAGTAGATGGGGCTAGGAGCAGAGCAACAGAGACCATCCCCAGAGCCTCTATTCGGTTTCATTGGAGATGCTGTTGTGCCGGTGGGCCAGATTAAGCTACCACTCACGCTTGGGGAAACATGTCGCCAGACAACTATGTTGGCAGATTTTCTGATAATTGACTGCCTATCAACGTACAATGTGGTCCTGAGAAGACCTGCTATGAATGAGTTGGATGTGGTTACTTCAACCAGGACCCTCACATTTAAATTCTTAACTCCTAATGGTATTGGATGTGTTCAGGGAGAGCAGCACTTAGCAAGACGCTGCTACGAGGATGCAGTCAAGATGGGCATGAGAGGAAAAAAGGTGAACTTGGTTTCGGGGGGCGAGCCACGAGCTATGACCGAGAAAGGGGTCAGTCACGACCTGGACCCTCGCGAGGTAGATGCAGACCGAGCTACAGGGCCAGTCGAAGAGTTGGAAGATGTACAAGTCAGCAAGGCAGATCCAAAGAGGTGCTTGAAGTTTGGAAGAGGTTTAACTCCAGAACTGAGAGCCCAGCTCGCTGACTTCCTGAAGGTGAACTTGGACGTTTTCATATGGAATCTTGAGGACATGGTGGGGATAGATCCAAAGGTGATGTCTCACAGGTTAAATATTGATCCTCACTACAAACCAATCCGCTAGAAGAGGAGAGCAATGACAGGTGAACGTTACTTAGCACTGAAAGAAGAAGTAGATAAGCTGCTGGCCAACAAGTTTATCCGAGAAGTTTACTACCCGACCTGGGTCGCCAATCCCGTGTTGGTGAAGAAAAAGAATGGGAAGTGGAGAACATGTATTGATTTCACTAACATGAATAAGGCATGCCCTAAAGATAGTTTTCTCCTGCTGAGGATAGACCAGCTTGTGGATGCTACAGCTGGACACGAGCTCCTGAGTTTTATGGATGCTTACTCGGGTTATAATCAAATCCCAATGAATCCCAAGGATGAAGAGCACACTTCGTTCATGACTGATCGTGGCTTATATTGCTACAAGGTGATGTCCTTCGGGCTGAAAAATGCAGGAGCGACCTACCAACGCTTGGTAAACATGATGTTTGAAGAGCAGATCAGAAAGACCATGGAGGTCTATGTTGATGATATGTTAGTAAAATCCAAGCAGGTAGGTGATCATGTGCGCGACCTAGGAGAGATGTTTCAGATTCTGAGGAGCTATCAGATGAAGCTGAATCCACACAAATGTGTGTTCGGGGTAGCCTCTGGAAAGTTTCTGGGCTTCATGGTAAACGGTAGAGGCATTGAGGCCAATCTTGAGAAGATCAAAACACTGATCGATATGAGATCGCCTACTAGGGTGAAAGATGTGCAGAGCCTTAATGGCCAGGTCGCGACACTAAGCATGTTCATTTCGAAAGTTATGGATAAATGCATCCCATTTTTCGATATCTTGAAGAAGGCAAAAAACTTCGAATGGACCGAGCAGTGTGAAGTAGCCTTCCAACAGTTGAAAGAATACATGGGGCGAGCTTCACTCCTTTCTAAGCCCAAAGAGGGAGAAAAGTTGATTTTGTACTTGGGATTATCTCAACAAGCTTTGAGTGCTGCGTTGGTGAGGGAAGAAGAAAAGACGCAGCTTCCAGTGTACTATGTGAGTAAAAGATTGCAGGATGTTGAAACCAGGTACACGCAGATGGAGAAGCTCGCTTATTGCCTGGTGGTAGCATCGAGGAAGCTGCGACCTTATTTTCAAGCCCATACGATCGAGGTCCTCACCTAGTATCCACTAAAGCAAGTTCTACAGAAAGCGGACACCTCAGGTCGTTTGTTGAAATGGGCAGTGGAGCTCGCGCAGTTTGATATTCAGTATAAGCTAAGGACGGCTATCAAAGCACAAGCCTTGACAGACTTCATTGCAGAATTTACATGGCCAATGGATGATGAAGCGGGATCTTCTGAAGGTCTGATCTGGGAGCTTTATGTTGATGGATCATCCAACAAGCAGAGGGCCGGAGCTGGAATATTGTTGATAAGCCCTGAAGGCCACAAAATCCTTTGCGCTTTAAGGTTTGGTTTCCAAGCAACGAACAATGAAGCTGAATATGAAGCAATGCTCGCAGGTTTGTGTTTGGCTAAGGAAATGCGAGCTGAGCGTTTGAAAGTCTTTAGCGATTCACAGCTCGTTGTCTGTCACATTGGGGGAATATCAGACCAAGGGACCAAAGATGACCCTTTACCTCCAGAAAGTTCATGAGTTGTTGGGTGCGTTTCAGAGGTACGAGGTGAAACAGATCCCACGAGCTCAAAACTCGCATGCAGATGCATTAGCTCGCCTCGCGACCACACGAGATGCAAACTTTTTGGGGGTAATCCTAATAGAGTTCCTACCAGTCCAAGTACAGAAGAGAAGAGTGTGATGATGACAATAACTGTGCAGCCCAATTCTTAGATGAGCCAAATTCTCAATTATTTGCAGAATGGAAAGCTGCCAAGTAACAAGCTGGAAGCACGGTGTCTGCGAGCTAGAGCAACCAGATGTTGCATCTATGATGATGTGTTGTACAAGAAGGGGTTCTCAGCTCCACTTTTAAGATGCATTGATGGCCAAGAGTGTGAAACAGTAATGAGGCAGATACACGAAGGCCATTGTGGAAATCACGCTGTGGGCTATCTCTAGCTCAAAAGGCACTCCGTCAAGGTTTTTATTGGCCTATTATGAGACAGGACGCTATCGACTTAGTAAAAAGGTGTGATAAGTGTCAGAGGTTTGCCCAAGTTCCGCGAGCTCCGCTAGCCTATCTTAAGCAAATGGTAAGCCCATGACCCTTTGCAATATGGGGAATGGATTTGATCAGGCCTTTGTCAACAGCTCGTGGAAGGTGTAAACACACCGTGGTCGCAGTTGACTATTTCACTAAGTGGGCAGAAGCAAAGGAGTTGGCAGAAATCTCCACAACAAAGATTGAGAAGTTCGTGTGGAGTAATATCATTTGCAGGTTTGGGGTTCCACAACAAATCGTGACAGACAATGAGACCCAGTTTAGCAGCGACCAGTTTGTTAAGTTTTGCAACAACCTGAAGATCGTAAAAAGCTTCTCAGCAGTAGACCATCCACAAGCCAATGGCTAAGTTGAAGCTGTGAACAAGATTATCAAGCAGACCCTGAAGATGAAACTGAAGCGAAGAAAGGAGCATGGGTAGACGAGCTTAAGAAAGTATTATGGGCTTGCAGGACCACAGCTCGCAGTTCCACAGGCAAGACTCCATTCTTAATGGTGTATGGGTCTAAAGCCATGATTCCAGCAGAGTTAGAAGTCATCTCGCAGCGAAGAGCGACTTTCAATCCAAATGACAATGATTAGCTACTCACTACAAACTTAGATTTGCTTGAAGAAGTCAGGGAAACAGTCAGGTTAAGAGTAGCTGTCTATCAGTAAAGAATCGTGAGGTATTATAACAAGAATGCTCGAATCTGCAACTTCAATGTGGGAGATTTGATACTACGCCTCATTATGCTTGGAGCTCGCAAACCCAGTGATAGGTCCTTAGGCCCAAAGTGGGAAGGACCCTATATCATCAAGGCAAATTTGGGAAATGGAGCTTATCATTTGACCAACATTAATGGAGCTGAGGTTCCTCGAGCTTGGAATGCCGAGCATCTTCGACCATATTATCAGTAACTTTATGTTACCCATAATTCAATGATATAATAGAAAATGAAAGCTCCATTTTCCCTCATGATGTGCGTTATTTCTCCAAGTTAACAGACTCTGTATTGATTAGCTCGCTGCTTGCTAAATAAATAGAGCCTAAAAAGCAGGTGGCTAAGTGCCCCTGCATAGCTCACTAAATAAAAAGAGCCTAAAAAGCAGGTGGCTAAGTGTCCCTGCATAGCTCACTAAATAAATAGAGCCTAAAAAGCAGGTGGCTAAATGTCCCTGCATAGCTCGCTAAATAAAAATAAAGAGCCTAAAAAGCAAGAAAGGTTACGACCCCCTGCATAGCTCGTCAACATTCTAATATGTCAAGAGGTTGTGATCAGTTGCTTATATTACGAAATTTTGAGCTCTGTTGAGTTAAGCAATTGCTTAAAGATATTATTAGATTTTGAGCTCGTTAACAATTAGCTCGTAAGAAGTCTTACAAAATTATCATAAAATGTATTACAACATATGCAATAACTCAAACGCATTCGATAGAGGATAAATGGAAAAGTAAATTTCATTAAGTCTAAAATATCCTTTACAAATTGGTGAATTGAAAAATACAAATACAAAAGGTAAGATGCTAGCTTTGAGCCAGAGGATCTGGGCCTAAGAGAGAGTCTTCACAGGGAGAAGAAGACGCGCTAGGAAGCTCGAGGTTGCCAGCGGGCTCAGTTTGAGAGGTCACACCAAGCACCTCAATTGCTGAAGGGACTGCATCAGTTAAAAACGAGGCAGCCCTTGCCTTGAACTTTTCTACAGCTTCGAGTCCCACATCCCCAAAGATAGAAAATCCATTTCCGGATGAGACATCCACAACGTATAGAGAAAGTTGAGGCCTGTTTTTTCCTCAGCCTCATCTTTTGCTTCAGTGACCTGCATCTCCAGTTCCTGAACAGATTTTTCTCTGAGGACCATCAGTTCTTCGAAAGCATAATTTGCATGGCGATTGATGACCTTAGCTTCTTGCTTTATAGCTTCTATTTGCTGCTCTGCAGCCTCAACTCGTGGAATTACATCCCCCACTTACTGCCTAAGCACTTCAGCTCGATGTTCGGCCTCTTCAGCCCGTTGGGCAGCAACTTTCGCTTCTTCAGCCCGCTTTTCAACAGCTTCAACTCGCTGTACCGTGGCCTAAATTTGTTGCCTGAGAACTTCGATTTGGTTTTCTACAATCGCAGCTCGATTTTTGGCCTCTTCGGCTCGTTGTACAGCAGCCTCCACTTTCTTAACTTATTTTTCGGCCAATTCGGCCCGCTGCTCAGACTGCCTCAGCTCTTCCCTCATTTTGTGTAGCTCATTCCTTAACGTGTCGCGTTCATTTTCCATTTTCAGTAGAGCTTCCTCAGCGGTCTGTCTAGTAGTATTCGCTGCGGCTATTTGTGCCTCGTGGCCTTCTATGATTTTCTCAGCCAAGTACGCTATCTCTTCATTAGCATCCTCCAACTCGTTTTCCAGCTTCATTATTCGATCCTCAGTGACCCTTGTCTCCCTCTTTCACTTTATTGATGTAAGGACGCCTTGAAAATTTTGCAAGTTAATATTTGATAAAGTAAAGAGGCCAGAAGATAAAGAAAAATGACTTACCAGCATGGAATGACGAGCTGCGTACTCGTCTAGGTTCGTGCCCCTAAGGGACCTATTCTCTAAGACCCTTGCATGAGTCAATATAATTGATGTCCATTTGTCGAGGAAGGAAGTTAAATATCTCCCTCCAGGTCCAATCTCAATGTTTGGTCTTGTTGGCGAATGAGTCCTCTCAGCCTCCGGGGCATCAGGCTCCTCACTCCGGTAAACATGACGTCGCGTAAGAAAGGTACGCCTAGTTATTCTCTTGCTGGTACCAGCTTGGGTTGCCTGTGGAGCAACCTCTGAAGGAACATTCCCTTCTCTAGGTTGCGAGCTAGAAGCTGGAACCAACTGAAGATCTGCTGCTGTTTCTGGAGGTGGTACCTCGCTTGGGGTAGCGACCGAGGGAGTTTTTGCTTCAGCAGGTTGCTTAGAACGCTTTAAAGGAGCAGCTGGAGAGGCTGAGGTTTCAGTTGGTCACTTTGCTGGAGCTGCTGAAGGGGTTGAAGTCTTAGTAGGATTCTCGGGAGAGAACTCTAGAAAAGCAAGTTTCTTCTTTTTAGCTGGAGCTCGCTCAGTGGAAGGAGCAGGAATTGAAAAAGCAGCTTTTCGAGATGCACCCACTGGTGGAGTGCGAGCTGGAGCTGGTGTTGCTTCAACAAATGTTGGAACTATTAGAACATGCGCTAAGTCTGTTGGAGCAGGCAATTGAGCCTCTGAAATAGTTGTGTGATTTAGGGAGGGGGATGAATCTACTTGTACAATAGGGGCTGCGCGGGTTGGAGCTTTTTCTGCCCGAGTTGGAGCAGGAGCTGATGTTATCTCTGCTCGCGAGGAGGGGGTGCGAGCTGGAGCCGATTGGGAATCAAATGTATCATTTACCCTAACAGGAACTTCGAAAACGGAGGGAAGCTTGCGTTTCCCTATACTCGATATGTCATTTTTACTATCGATTAATAGAGAATCTTCAGAGGAGTAAGGCCGTGAGCCTGAAGAAGAGCAGTATCAAATTTGCTGCTTATGCTCACTTCATTCGAGTTCACGAGCACCTCCAGAGCCCTATTCTCCTTGCTGTTGAGAGGAGACTTATCAATTTTCAGATCTGTAAAAAAAAAAAAAAATAAATAAATAAATAAATAAATAAAAGTTAAAATTATTATTTTAAGCCCGTTAAAGATCTTCCTCTATCTGTCTGGCTCCAGGACGAAGTTGAAGTTTTTAAGTTTTGCAACAGAAGGGCATGAGATGAGAAACCAACTCGTCTTGTATGACCCAACGTTGGACTTGCCCTTCGCACCTCCTTGGGGCAAGAGTTTCTTATAGTCAGACAGACGAGCTGTGAGGTAGTAAATGCCCTCTGACGTTCCCTCCTGTGAAGCGCTCAAAGCTTTGATGCTATAAAACTACTGTATGATTTTTGGAGTTGGGGGAGGAAGATTATTTTTAAGGAAGGCTAGGGTTAGCGAAGTCAATTGCGCGTATGAGTTCGGTGTCAGCTGGAACGGCGCGAGCTTGACAGCGTTCAAGAATTTGATTAAATAAGAAGGAACTGGGAATCTTAGCTCGTGTTCCAGGTGCTGAGTGCTGACATCAATATACCCCCGCGGAGGATAGCCTACATGTTTTCTTGGAGTGGGTGACATCGTGCAACAGCTTCTAGGGATATGGAATTGAAGAGCGATCCCCTCCAGTTCGGAGACTTCCATGGAAGATGGGTAATGAGCGAACGTTTTGCGAGCTTCCCTTTCCTTTTGAGCTCGCTGCTGAGTTTTTGCTCGCTTTCCGCCCTGAGCTGCTTCACTAGCACTACGAGCTCCACTTGAAGACATCTATGTAAAAGGGGATATAGTTAGATCGCCAGGAACGAATTATTAAAATACAAAAAACTTCCTAAGTTTCCTAGTTCACAGATCGTTCCTACAGTAACGGGCTCAACCTATGAAAGAACGACCTACGAGCTAGAAGTCTATATGTATTTAATCCTACAGTTCGCATGCATGAGGGGCCATAAACATTAATCAGCTCGCAAACAAGCATGCTACAAGATCAAATCAATAGAAGTTGAAAAGTCGTGTTCAACAAGAAACCCAGAATAGTAAAGGTTCAACACCAAGAACATGACATATGCAAACCATCTTAGGCACAACAATGGCAAAATGCAAGCACAACATGATGTAAACTCAGCTATATGAACCAAAAAACTGAAGGATTAAAGTTAAAAGAAAGAACTTACCGTGAATTTTTAATGTAATGGTGAAAAACGGTGACTGGAAGTGAATCGGTGATATGTGCAGCAACAGAGAGTTCGATGGTTGAAGAAAGTGACAGGTGAAAAAGAAATGAAGGGGCTCCACCAGTTTATATAGGTGGACGAGCTCGAGTCCCAACCATCAAATCTGTCTGCTATGTAACCGCCATTAATCCAACAGTGCAGCGCGAGGTACGACTTTCTAATCATGTAGCCGTCGGTTAAAAGACGTGAGCATTAAATGCGCGTGCAAGAGACATGCCAACGTCGTTTCAGTTACCTCCTGTATGACCGCCATGTGTCAAAGTTGATAAGACAGAATTTGGAAGGGCAGCAAAACGAAAATTCAAGCTGGCTTACCAAAGAAGCTAACTTTTACCAGTAAGCTCAAGCTCCCAGTTCGCAGAACGAACTGAGAGCTGGAGGGCTGATGTTATGTGTATTTTTCGGATTCATTAAATGGGCTGGTAAAAACCCAACTTAGGCCCAATAGAAGGCCTAATAAAGTCAACCTAATCAAGGCCTATCAGACAAGGCCCAGATGTCAACTCTAAACCCAGCGAGTTCTACAGCTCACCCCAGCAATCTTCTCAGCTCATAGCAACGAGCTCATATTACAGCCAAGTCGTAGCTCGTTCCATAGTTTGCCTTATTTATAGCTTGCTTTTCAGCGAGGTCCAGCTCGAGGTCGGAAATCGCCATACACGGTAAGCAGCTCACTCAGAGCGCATTTAATACAGAATCTTTCAGATATATCAGTTACCTAATTTGATCGTGATTCTCTCGCTAGAAACGAAAGTTAATTCAAATTCAAATTCAAATTCAGTCAACCTTATCTCGGATTTTATGGAGCAGTTTTCTGATTTTATTCCAATAGATTAGGAAGTGTATTTATTATGAAATTTTTCTCCTATTTTAAAGCTTCCTAATCTGTAACAACTCATCCCCTATAAATAAGGGTTAAAACCATTGTAAAAGGGACGACAGATTGAATAACATATTGTCACTCTGCAGAATTTTAGAGAAATAGTCGTAGACGTAGGCGCATCCGCTGAACCACGTTAAAAACTCTGTGTTTCCTGGTTTTGTTTAGTTCTTTGCAGTGTTATTCTCTTGGTTTTCGTGCTTTCTCACATTGATTGCAGGTATTGGGCATTGAATTCTCGTCGACTGGATTTGAACATCGACACCTCTCAACTAGTTCAAATTAAATTTCCCTTTCGAATCGCAATTTTTACCCATAACAGCAGCAAAATTTCAGCCCCATTCCACATTAATTTACATAAAATATAAAACTTAAATCTATAAATTTACAATGGAAAAATTGCTATACAGAGCTTACAAACTTAATCGAATTAATTAATTAAAGAACAATACAATTAACGATTATACTATACAATCCTCATCAAATATAAATACAAAATATATCACATCATAATCAAATAAAAAATAACAATGCCTACTCAATGACATACAAATTAATACAAAATATATTATTTTAAAATCACTGTTGTATTGGAATTTAGGCTCTGATAGCGATTGAAGAGAAAAACAACAATTGTTTTTGTTAAAAAATAGGAATTTACGGAACACTGAGTTTTAAATTTTTTTATAAAACTCAAAAACTCAGAATTCATAAAATAGTGAAATAAAATAATAAAATTAAATAAAGATCAAATCTTGTACATTTTGTATTGATCTCTGTGAAT
Organism: Litchi chinensis; assembly: GCA_019925255.1. NCBI lineage: Eukaryota > Viridiplantae > Streptophyta > Magnoliopsida > Sapindales > Sapindaceae > Litchi > Litchi chinensis. The sequence continues at coordinate 19,120,987 of CM034461.1, forward strand.
TGCTTTTATCACCTTGCCTTACTTGATCACCAAGAAACAAGTGAATATGCACAATTATATAGAATTGTGCTCACTTACTTTTGATTTCTTTTCTAAAAAGAAAATCAAATCAATGCTTATAAGAGATGAGTGTTAATTTTTGTTATACAGAGAACAAAAACACAAATTTTTATTCTCTATGTTTGTTGTAGAAAAAATTTTCTTTTTGTTTCTCAAACATACGTACATCATAACCAAAAACCTTTTAAAAGAAAAAATTATTTCTTTTCCTTTTATAGGCAACAATGAGGGTTTCATTAATCAAAATTAATATTGAACTATGTTTATTAAAATTAAACTTTTGCCCCACATAACATAATTAATTCAAAATTAATTCATTTTATATTTTGAAATCGAACTTGTGACATCTAATTAATTCATAATTAATTTATACACGATCACTACTGAGAATCGAATTCAATACCTCTTATATAATTAATTAAATAATTATTAATTTATAATTAATAATTAACTAATTAATTATTAAATAATTTGAACAATCAATATTATTCAAATACCAAGTGAACACATATTTTACTACTTATGTAACAACTGTAATTGGATGATCCAATTGCAATATTCTATATACACGTTCCTTATAGTGAAATAAGCTACCAAAAGAATCCGATGAACCTACAGTTTTGAGCTCCAATAATATTATCATTGTTAATTAAACTCTTTAATTAAATGATTCACTATTATTAATCTTAGAGTTACTGTACTAAAAACCTAAGATTGCACTCTCAAAACTGCAGATGTTTTTATACAATTTGAAATTTTCAGTGTTCATTAATATAATCATTACATATAATTTGACCCTCCACAAATAATTCATAATTAGAGTTAGGTCAAAATGTCCATTATACCCCTCTAATTGTATATTAATCTTTAAGTACCATTGATTCTCTAATGAATAATATATTTATAACAACTTATGAATTTATCTTTCTGTTTACATATAAACAGAAAGTTGAACGCTCTTATTGTTTAAGACTTGAATCAATCCTTAAGGAAACTATTTCTCTACTTCTCGCAAAAAGGAATGGATTCTACTATTGTATAGAATGTTTCCAACTACTTACTAAATCATATCCCCAAAGTACGAAGTTATTAACCGAATATCTATATCGCTCTCATCCATGTAAATCAAATGATACAACTTAACAAACAGGAATCCATAATACACTCAGAATTAAGATCAATTCATATATAATCATCCGGTCGATAAATATGAATATCTAAGTTTAACGGATATTAGTTAGAAACTTATGTTTATCGTGGTCCAGTCCAATATAATCTTTATTATATAAGATGTCTCCATTTTCATGTCACAGTATGAATAATATCGAATAAGACTATCGTACCAAATATAAAATGGACCACAACTGTAGACTTATCACAAACAAAGTACCCAACTTTGTTTGCTTTCTACAAAATCTTTAAATTACTTATCTTAAATTAAATCCACTCAAATATAACGCTTATATCCTTAATTTGAGATTATATCAGCAATCAAAGATGTTTCATGATATTTGTATGGAGCAAATATTTTACAAATGCACATAAATTGAATAAAATAAACATACTTTATTTATTACTTATTTAAACATTTACAAATTACAAGCTCTTAAGACACAAACCCTAACATGGAGTGCTTAGGATGACATCTTGGTTGAGATTTTTAATCAAAATAAAGGGTGTCTCAAGACATATCCCATCGTTGCAAACCATAATACTAGAAAGCTTATATTCAATGGCCATTCTTTTGCCATTGGTAGTGCTCAAGATTTGTGTAGTTTTCTTGAAGAATTTTGACGGTATGACTCCTTTATTGATACAATTGAGGTCAGCTCCAGAGTCTACAAGTGCTTCCCTTTTGAATGTATATTGTCTGTCGACTATTATTGTGATGAAAGTGTACCATTTCTAGATAACCACCTTGTCAAGGGCATTGATAAATTTAGAATCTTCTTCATCCTTTATTATTAAGGGAGGTTGAGAAGTTTCACCAACTTCGAATTTATTACCAAACTTATCGTCTCTGGAAAACATATTATTGAAGGATATTTCTTCATCGATATCCTTTTCTGAAGGAATAGTATTATTATATAATTCAAGAATTTGAACTCTTTCCTTTAATTCTTGAAGCTTAGTTCTGAGTATATTTACTTCCTGTCTTAATTCTTGTATGGTTGGTTCCCTTTTTATTACATAATTACGAACCCTTTCATTATAGGAATTCGTATATTCTAGGGAAAAGGTAGGAAGTTTTCATGACTTTTTATTGTGTTGAGCCATATCTATATATTGCTCAAGAACTTTTCTTTTTTCTTTTGGATTTGTTATTTTGTCTATTATTTCCAGAATGAAATTTTGCTCTTGAGTAAGGACGTTCAGACTTAGTCCATTAATTCCTAAGATAGCTTCATATGAATCATTTTTGCATTCACATTTATAGTTATCAGAGGAAGGACTTTTTGATTCAAAGGAAGAGAAATCTTTTATTTGTTCAATTTCTTCTTCTACCTCTTTAGATTGGTCTGAGTCATAATCAAAGTCAGAGAACAAGATTTGTATTATTTAATCCTATATCTTTGGTTCAATATTTAAGGCTTTTATTTCTTACGTTTTTTTGGTTCGTTTGCATTTATTGGCATAATGACCTTTTCCTCCGCATTTGAAGCAGGTAGGCGTTTCGGAGGAGGAGGGTTTCTTTGTAGCTTTCTATCATTTAGCTCTCTTGTAATACTGTCGAGCTTCTACACTGGGAAAACGTTGACTATATTTAGAGTGCCTTTTGCAAGCATAAGGTTTTGTTTTGTGTCTCTTTTCTTTCCACAAAGAGACATCAATTCCATATTGTTCACAAAAATCTCCAAGGGTGCGTTTTCCCTGTAGTTTTTCTTTAACTATTTGCTTCTGAAGTTTTATCTCATTGGAAAGAGCTAGTCCTTCTGCTATAACTTCTGAAGCAAGTTCTCTATAACTATAGCAATCATATGCCAGATCTTTGCCGCATCTATCTCTGATACGTTTGCGAACCCTTTCAGCAAATACAAGTGGAAGTCTATATATGAACTTTTCTTTCCAGAAATCATTACTAGCATCTTTTTGCAAAAATATTCTAGAAAAGACAGTATCTTTATACCAGTGAAAATGAGACAAAGAGGGACATTTTAAATTAATTAACAACTCTTGTATCCAATTCTGCAGCAATGAAGATTCTCCTATAAAATGGGAAACAATATTGTATATTAGTGTATTAACACTATCATCTTGTGGTTGCACTATCAGAGCACTTGTAGATGGAGAGGCTTCTATTTTTACAAGTTTTGAGCACTCAATATTTGTGCTTTAATATGATCTGGTAGAAAATTATCCCACCATCCATGCAGCTGACTAGAAAACCCAGAAATAATGGCAGAACATATATCTCGTTCTAGATTACCTCTAGTTCTTGCTTCTTGTGCAAACATAGTCATGTATTTAGCAAGGAGTAATATTTGTCGATAAGAAAGGCCATCTCGATTCCATTTAACTATTTTGTCACTAGAGAACATGATTGGTTCCAAGGGATTGTCTTCAAAATCCAAGTCAAAAGGTAAAGGCCTTTGATAGTAAAACTTTGGATTGTACACTGGTTGTGGCCTTTTTATGGGTAATTTTATTAAGTTCACCTTCAAATATTTCTTCTAGCCTGGCTATATTTTGATCAGTATAGGAGAGAACATTGACTTGAGGATAAAAAACCTTTAATTTTGCCAATCTGTTTACTAACTCATCCATGAAATTTTTATTAAGGAATCATTTTGTATAAGCTTTGAAGGTCTTGATTTCAAAAGGAGGTTTGACCAGATGAGCTTCTACTTTTACTGACGGCATTGATATAATCTGTGTTTTAGATTTAGGCATATTATTAAGAGTAGATTCTATTCAGGAAGTCTGCTTGCCTATAGTTTTTAGACATAGATTTGTATAGTTGTTTTGCTCAATCAGATGATTTATTGGGTCATCTGGAGCAGAAGCCACTGAAGCCTTATATGGTACAACTTTTACATTCTTTGCTATTTCCAAAGCCCTTTTAGGAGGATGTATAACTGAAATATTTCCTTTTGTTATTTTAAAAGTACTATATTGATCTTCTATTTTATGAAGATTACTTTCAGAGAAATTAGGAATTGGATAATTTTTTACCTTCAAATATTCTTTGAGAAAGGTAAAGAAATCTACTATTATTTTTCTTTTAATTAGAAATGAATTATATTTAGCATGAAGCCAATCCTTTTGCTTTTTGGAAAAAGAGGCTTCAAACCATTCTCGGATCTGTCTATTTTTAAGAAAATTATTTTTTTCTTTTAAATCTTTTTAGTTAATGGTCATTTCTTTATATTCAGCATAAATTACCATGACATCAAGTCTGGAATAGCCCATATCTGAAGGTGTAGGGCTTTCTAGTCTTTTGGGCATATTATTATCAATAGGGTTTTCTATATAGATAGGTCTACTGATGCTACCTTCTTCTCTTATTGTTCCCTTAAATATTAGGTTGGAAGGGATGGAAGAAGTAGACCATCTATGACTTTCTTGAGGCTTAATTGGTTCGAATGTTAATCGAACTGAGCCATCATCTAGTTCTTTTTATTTCTCCTATACTAGTAAAAGGAACTGGTTTTGGAGGGATAACATTATTAAGAGTCCAAACTTTTGGAAAATCGAACTTCATCCCATTTTATTTGTTTTGGGACTACTATTAAAGATTTTTCAGTATTCATACTGAACTGGGTTGTTACCTGCTTCTTATCCTTGATTAAATTTCTTATATTAAGTTGAGGAGTTATTGTATTCATGGTCTTTAAATATATTCAATAGACCATTGCAAGATAAATAGTTCTAGGAGCCATATCAAAGCCACTTGTCTAAAGATTTAAGACTAATGCATCCCTTGCATTATCATCTCTTATTTTAAAGGATAAATTGGGAGTACAGTCAAAATATACTATGCCATCATGAAAGACCACTGCAAGATAACTAGTTCTAGTCTTTTAGGCATATTATTATCAATAGGGTTTTCTATATAGATAGGTCTACTGATGCCACCTTATTCTCTTATTGTTCCCTTAAATATTAGGTTGGAAGGGATGGAAGAAGTAGCCCATCTATGACTTTCTTGAGGCTTAATTGGTTCGAATGTTAATTGAATTGAGCCATCATCTAGTTCTTTTATTTCTCCTATACCAGTAAAAGGAACTGGTTTTAGTGGGATAACATTATTAAGAGTCCAAACTTTTGGAAAATCGAACTTCATCCCATTTTATTTGTTTTGGGACTACTATTAAAGATTTTTCAGTATTCACACTGAACTAGGTTGTTACTTGCTTCTTATCCTTGATTAAATTTCTTATATTAAGTTAAGGAGTTATTGTATTCATGGTCTTTAAATATATTCGATAGATCACTGCAAGATAACTAGTTCTAGGAGCCATATCAAAGCCACTTGTCTAAAGATTTAAGACTAATGCATCCCTTGCATTATCATCTCTTATTTTAAAGGATAAATTGGGAGTACAGTCAAAATATACTATGCCATCATGAAAGACCACTGCAAGATAACTAGTTCTAGTCTTTTAGGCATATTATTATCAATAGGGTTTTCTATATAGATAGGTCTACTGATGCCACCTTATTCTCTTATTGTTCCCTTAAATATTAGGTTGGAAGGGATGGAAGAAGTAGCCCATCTATGACTTTCTTGAGGCTTAATTGGTTCGAATGTTAATTGAATTGAGCCATCATCTAGTTCTTTTATTTCTCCTATACCAGTAAAAGGAACTGGTTTTAGTGGGATAACATTATTAAGAGTCCAAACTTTTGGAAAATCGAACTTCATCCCATTTTATTTGTTTTGGGACTACTATTAAAGATTTTTCAGTATTCACACTGACCTAGGTTGTTACTTGCATCTTATCCTTGATTAAATTTCTTATATTAAGTTGAGGAGTTATTGTATTCATGGTCTTTAAATATATTCGATAGACCACTGCAAGATAACTAGTTCTAGGAGCCATATCAAAGCCACTTGTCTAAAGATTTAAGACTAATGCATCCCTTGCATTATCATCTCTTATTTTAAAGGATAAATTGGGAGTATAGTCAAAATATACTATGTCATCATGAAAAGAGCTTTGTAGGCATCCAAACAGAGAATCTTTAAATTTATTGTGTCTCTTGTCTAGGGCGCATACAAGTACCACAATATTTAAACCTTCTCTTGTGACAGATTTGATGGCAATTGGACAAAACCACTACGACAATATTTATAAATGCCTTTATATTTTTTGAAAAGTTGTGAAGGCAACATCTGAAATTCTACCATATCATTTTGTATAGGAATGATTTCTTTTACTGTTTGTATTAAGTAATAAGTAGAGAAATTGAAATGTCCCTTCTTATATATTTTTGAAGAATCCACTTTTGGTATATCCTAGTTTTGCTAATGTGGCTCTATATTAGAGATAGCGACAAGCTCTTTATTTTTAAAGAAGGAAAAAGTAGAAAAAGTAGAAACAGAAGAAGTAGAACCTACTTCATCATTGCCTCTAAACATTTTTCTCTTTTGGTTTTGGTTTCAGCTTTCTGGTTTCGCTTGAAATGGAACAATAGACCAACTACTTACAACGCTTCAATGCCTTCCCTGGCTAAACAGCAAATTGCGTGACAAGATATTCTACCAGTTCGGTCCAGATATTCGGCCTAAAACTTGAAGAAAAATTTATTTAGAAAATTTAAGTTCTCAAAAAGATTTCTCTCTTTCTATTTTGACTTCTAACTGCTATTGAGTTTATCTAATTTCTACTTCTAATTGTCTAATAGCATCTTCTAACTCAAGCCACCATAAGGCAATAGTAGCAGCTTTAATATATTTTTTATGGAGGTTAAGCAAGTAATGCTTTCTCCTTAACTTTTTGCTAAGGTATGTTACTACGGGCAGCATAAATGACAAGGCTCTGATGTCATCTATCACGAGGATCCTAGAGGTGAATAGTATATATATATATGTACATATATGTGCAGTGATCTTTTATATACATATACATATCTCTCTCTCTTAGAGGTGAATAGTGTATATATATACAGTGATGATATATATATCTTTTATATATATATATAATAATATACAGATGATCTCGACCGCCACCTCAACCCGATCTGCACAGCCATCTCTATGGCTACTGCTACAGCTGCTACTCTCTTGTTAAATCAACCCAGTTCCACACCAGGCCAGCTCTCTTTCTTCCCCAGAAACCGATCTCCAGTTGTCCAGTACAGCTGCAACAACTCGAGACCCTTCTTCAAAACCTCCATTCACTTCTCTCTCAATAACCGCCGCGGCCCGAGTACGTGCCCAGCCGCATTTCAGACCCCAACTACGTCCGCGTCTTCGACACCACCCTCCGCGACGGGGAGCAGTCGCCAGGCGCCGCGCTGACGTCGAAGGAGAAGCTGGACATCGCCCGGCAGCTGGCGAAGCTGGGGGTGGACATAATCGAAGCAGGGTTCCCCGCCGCCTCCAAGGACGACTTCGAGGCCGTCAGGACCATCGCGAAAGAGGTGGGGAACGCCGTCGATGAAGAGGGGTACGTGCCCGTCATCTGTGGGCTGTCTAGATGCAATGAGACGGACATCAAAACCGTTTGGGAGGCTGTCAAGTACGCGAAAAAGCCCCGCATTAACACGTTTATTGCCACCAGTGGGATTCACATGGAGCACAAGCTGAGGAAGAGTAAGCAGGAAGTCATTGAAATTGCTCAGAGTAGTGTTAAGTTTGCTCGCAGTCTCGGTTGTCAGGATGTTGAATTCAGCTCTGAGGATGCTAGCAGGTTACATCCTTTTATGCTTAAGGTTGGTGTATGTATTTGAACTCTATAAGATACATAGGTGTGTAGTAGGGATTTGTATGAATTTTGACAGTTGATAAGGTTTGTTTTGGTTTAGTTGTTGTATCTGGAGTGTATGATAATAGGTGAGTGTTGATTTGGTGAGAATAGTACACTTGATTTTGTAGAAAGACTAGAATTACAAGCACGTTGTTTGAGTATCTTGTCGTGGGTAATTGTGCAGTTTGGAATTTGGAAAGAGAGAAAAGTGGTTGATGAGGAAGGATTGTGTAGTTAGATGAGATCGATTTGAGTTCGAAAATGAAGAATTGTTTCATTGATATATAATTTATATTTCCCCAAAATTTAATAATGAGTAAATGATAGTTTTTATGAAAATAGGTCAGTAGTGATTTATTGAAAAGAGTATACTTGATTAGAAAAGAGTAGAATTACAAGCATGTTTTTTGAGTATCTTGTTGTGGGTAAAAGTGGTTGATGAGGAAGGATTTTGTAGTTAGATGAGTCCGATTTGAGTTCGAAAACGAAGAATTGTTTCATTGATAGATAATTTCTTTTTTCCCAAAAATTTAAGAATGAGTAAGTGATAGTTTTTTTGTTTCTGTTGTTGGTGTTAGATAGGATTAAAGGCTTCTTGTGCTACTTGGTGATGTGTGTTGGTATGTTGTTTTGTTTTACCAGATCCGAGAGGGAGTTTTTGTATGAGATCTTGGGTGAAGTCATCAAGGCTGGGGCAACAACGATTAACATAACTGATACTGTTGGTATAACCATGCCTTTTGAATTTGGACAATTGATTGCCGACATAAGAGCTAATACAACTGGAATCGAAAACGTTATTTTTTCGACTCACTGCCAGAATGATCTTGGACTTTCTACTGCCAACACTATAGCTGTATGTTGTTGCATTTTCTAGTTTACCTTATGCATATCATGTGTTACCATGGTTTTAAAAGGCGAGGGCGAGGAGTCAGATGAATCTGTTTGGAGGATGTGCTAAGTCGGCAGAGGAATGAAGAATGAAGAGTGAAGAGTCAAATGAAAGAGAGTAGTTTGTATATAAAAAGAGAGATTTTTATAGTTTATATATATATAAAATGATAAAAATTAGAAAGTTAGTGGGGTGGAAGTTTCAAAAAATATAATGATAAAAAGTAAAAAATAATGACAACTAAGTTAGTGCCTTAGTGGGATGATATTTTTATAGTTTGCTAGGTTTGATTGCACGTGTAAGACACGTGCTTGGAGTTATATTTATTTTTTTTAATCAAATAGATTTTAAGGTTAAAATAATTAAATATTATTTATAATTGATATGATTGGATGCTTAAAATTAACTACCGGATTAACAATTTTTTTTTATTGAAATTATTATCATTATTCATATATACATAATATCATAAATAATAATTCTAAATTTAATTGTAAATAAATTTTCTTTTTATTGTGCTTATTTATTTAATTACTCCATTTTAAATATGAAATATTTAATGTAATTTTTATAATCACTCAACTCTATTAATGTATAGGATAAAAATGTATTAAATCTTCATTTTTGTTTCATAATTAAACTCAATTTTATAGTTAAATCTTATGATAATAATGTAAGTGAAAAAATATTGTTAATCCTCTAGTTATTTGAGTAATAATAGTATGATTATAATAAAACATTTGATATAAAAAGACATACTTGTGCTAATAATAACTGAACTTTTGATTTGTTCAAAAACAAAAAACTAAACCTTCGATATATTTAAACCTTATGATAACAAATAATATTGAACACTTTATCTCCCGTTTTGTTCCAAATAGGTGAAAAAATTAATAGTCTAATACCAATTCATGATGAAAAGACCCAATTATCCTTTTGATAATAATAGAATTACAAAAGCCTTAATAATATTATTGTACTTATCATTATCTTAAAAGATATTTTAAAATTAAATAAATAAAATATTAAAATCAATAAATAAAATATGGAATATTATCATTTTACCCTATGGAATGAAAATTAATGTCAACGACCCTTGATTTCTAAACTATTATCCAAAAATAAACTAAACGTTAGTAAATTAATGCTTTCCATGTAGAAATGACAGATCTGCTAATTGTAAGGACATTTAAGTAATTATATATTATATTTAATTTTTAATTTAATATTAAATAAAAATAAATGGATTGGATGAAGACACTTGGTGTTGATATATTAAGTTGATGAATGGATTGGATGATAACACTTGACATCCATCTAACCCATCTATATAAATAACACAATTCCATCATCACCTTTATTCTCACCAACCCTTTCTGTTCATTTATCACCATGGTTTTAAAAATAGTTACTCACTAATTGACTGGCAAGGTAGTGGTTAATGATTTATTGGTTGTTCGGCGAGTAATCAGTGATTAATCGATAAATACTGTTATGAGGAAAATTTATTAATTTTTAAAATCAGAGGGCCATAAATTAATTTTTTTAACATTGAGGGTCAAAACTTAAATATTAATATAATTTCAACAAACCACAAGGATGTTTGTGTAATTTTCCTTAATATATATACAATCTTATACACAAATCTTACCATTCCTCTCTTTCTGCCGCTCTCTACCCCCCTCTCTCCTCTCTCTCTCTTTCTCTCTCAAAGCATCAGACGATTTCTTCTTCGTCTTTTCCTCATTTTCTCCCATCGTCATGTGTTCTTTCGTCGCCGTCATGCGTCCTTTGTCTTCTTTCCTTCTTCTTCTTATTTTTTCCATTCATGTATGCAGGATCTGCCGCTGCCAATAACTTCACCCTCTAACATCATTCTCTCATCCTTCTCCACCCTCCAACATTGTTCTCTCTTTCCTTTCCACCTCCGGCGTCATTCTGTCTTCCCTTTCACATTTCAACGTCGCCCTCTTTCCTCTCACCCTCTGTCGTCGTTCTTTTTTGTATGCCTATCAAATGTTTTTGGATCCAGAAGATGGAGACCTGTTGGATCCATCCAGAATATCAAGTCTCTTTTTTTTAGTTTTAATTTTTTTGTTCTTAAATACTAATAAATTTAATTTAATTAATTTAGTTTGATGATTGTTGATGTTCGGAAACGGTCAACCAGAGATTCTGGGGCCCAGACGGCGAGCTTGGTAATTAAAGGTTCTGGTCGTATTGATGGAAGGATAGTAAATGGGCAATTAATGAAGTTCAAGGTTGGTGGTGATTAATTCAGGCGAAAGAATGTCGGCCCTGGAAGTTGGTTGGATTTAATGAGGTGATCAGCGAGGAATTAAAGAGAAAGAGGAAATACAAGGATTTTTTACGTGGTTCGGTGACTGCACCTACATCCACGACCACTCTGGGATCATTCCGGCAGAGTGACAGTTCTCTAGTATATTTTTCTTGTTGGTACAGTAAAATGTCTCCCATCTTTATAGAGGAGGGGAGATGACAATAGAAAATACAAAAGAAAGTTATACACGTTACTGGCAACGGCTAGTTTCAACTAATCCTGACATTGTCATGTTGCATTAATTGTAAAGGTAATGATGATTCTCTTCCTGCACGAGTCTGCATTTAATATACCTGAAGAGACCTTTGCTTCATTAAATGTTTCTGGGTAATTGTGCAGACAGTTTTCGGCGGGGAATCATAAGGGTTGGTAATTCTGACAACTTGCTATACATGATATCCCCAGGGCAAGCCTTCTGATCAGCCAGGTGATGCACACTGTAGGGGAGGTAAGACGGTCTGGAGGTTCCCGCGAGCTCGCGACATGTGCGACCTCGCGAGCTCCACGAGCTGAAGGTACATGCAGGAGGCATTCTGGGAACTGCTGTTGGCTTGCGACCTGGATGACCTCACGAGCTGGGCTTGCAACCGTTGGTTCCAACCTTGGGCCTCCTAGGCCCTTGCTTCTATTCAAGTTAATAGGGCCTGTATTGGTCCATTTGGGCCGATCCAGAAAATGGGTATAACAATGATTGTTATGTATTATAGTGAATGGTGATGATGATGTTGTTGTGTATGATGATGAATGGTGATGATGATGGTTTAGTGTTTGGTGGTGTAAGTGATGGGTGTCGAACGCCTATTAGAAGTGATGATGAACAACCGTGTTGTTGGTTTAGAGATGGTTATTGAATTGTGAAAAACATTAAAAAGGGGATGTTCATCTTTAAGGATTCAGTCAGAGGGGTAAAAATGTAATTATATTTTTAAATAAAATGACGATAAAATCGAAAATAATTTTTCAAAGGAAAACAAGGCATCTAGAATGATGTTTTGTTCACTGTTTTTATTTCATTTGAGGATAAAAAATTTAATTAATAATTATAATAAAATAAATTATTTTTCATTTCTCCCTTTTAAACAAACACGAAGGATAAAAAAGGAATTTTTTTTTCAAATAAATTTGAGGGGGTCTAGAATTTGGTACTGTTTTGGCACCTTATCCCATTTTTTTATATAAATAATAGATATATATAAAATGATAAAAAAATAAAAAAAAAGTTAGTGGGGTGGGATTTAAAAAAAAAAAAAAGGTAAGTGGGGGTGAGGACGTGAGGTTGATATATATATATATTGATATAAAAAATAATTTTTTGTGAAATACATAAAAAAATGTAATAGTAGGATGGAAATTTATAGTTTATATACATAATTATAAAAAGTAAAAATTTAGTTAGTAGGATGGTTTTATAGTTTATATATATAATAATAAGAAAATGTATATGTAAATATAAAAAATAATTTTTTTGAAGAAATAAAAATTAAGTTAGGGGGATGGGGTTTTATAGTTTATATATATATATATATATAATATGATAAAAAATAAAATTATCTCAGTCATTCAAGTCTCAACATATCTTCTGTTGCATTGTACACTTTGGCCATATTTGTTTGTTAGGATGGGGTTAGATGTGGACAAATTTTTTATTCAAACCCATGGTTGGCTCAACTAAATGATCTTGGCTAATTTATCTCACTATCCATTTTGTCCCGTTAGAGTGGGTTAATTGAATCCCACTGAGATGGTGGGTTAATTTTATCCCATCAGCTGCTCTCTCTTCTCTCTGGCTGCTTCTCCTCCAACTCCGTCGTCACCGCCGCCGTTCACTTCTCCCTCGTCCTCACGCCGATTTGCACCAGTACCAGTCGTCCTTCTCTCTCTCTTCTCCAATCGAACTGCTTGCCTTCCACCATCTGTCGACTCTCCAACTAGAAACTCATCGACGAGGCTAAGATCTACGTCATCTCCGCTGCTATTCCAGGGCATCGACACCTTGTTCGTTTCCACCGTCTGTCCTACCATTGGAAATGGTGTGGGTTTTGGATGGGTTTGAGGGGTGACAAGAGAGGAATGAGCATGGTAGGGGAGTAGCTGGAAATAGTGGAGGTGGGTGGAGGACATGGAAATATATATATATATATATATATATGAAAATTTTTATTTAAGTCGTTGAAAAATTTCATTTAAATTCTATCCTATCCTAGTGATCAAACATAGGATTATATGTAAATTAATTCAATCTCATTCTATCCAATCCAATCTAATCCCATGTAAATAATTCAATCCTATCTCACGTAACAAACGAGGTGGAAGTTAGAGTTTTATTTTTCTGCTTTTTCTTTTTATTTTTTATTTTTTCAATTGGATTGAGGCTGCTGCCTTGTTCGCCTCAAGGCAACCGCCTCGCCTCGTTGAGGCTCTATCGCCTCGCCTCGCTTTTCGCCTTTTAAAACATTGTGTGTTACCATAACTGAATTGGTCTCTCATCTGAACTCTTGTGGATTTAGGGGGTCTGTGCAGGTGCTAGACAAGTGGAAGTAACAATCAATGGCATTGGTGAAAGAGCTGGAAATGCGTCATTAGAGGAGGTAGGTATTGTATTTGTTCATAGACATGTAAATATCTCATTATTTTTATTTTTATAAGTAGAAATGGTTGATCTTGTTTTGTACGAAAGGACAATGTAAAAGGGTTGTTATTCATGGTTTGATTGATCCCACGTTTTAAGGGCAATTTTGAGCTTAACAATAACGCCTTAAGGACCCTATTCATTTGTTAAATCTAAAAAATTAAGAAACTAGCTTTATAAATAAAAACCTGTCAAGTGAAGGTTTTAATGCAGACCATTGTGATAACATCCTTCTATCAAATTAAGTGTGTAATGACATCAACTTAAATAAGGGAAAGACAAACCTTACAAACTCAAATAATAATCCATAAACCAAACAAATAAAAGATTCTGTATAAGTCTTAAAATAAAAGGAAATTGTCAAAGACATTTAAACTTGATAAACTAATAAAATCTCTAATATATCATATTTCTTGTTCTTCATGTTTATCTATCTGAAATGCTCATGTCATAAGGTTGGAGGTTTCTGCAAAAATAATAAAAGAATCACAATGGAATGATAAACTTCTTTATTAGTGTGCTTGCGGTATGCCACTGATGACGTCATGTATGGTGTCAAGTCTCCTAGATATTCTCCAGGAGATTTAATGAGTGAAATATTTAAGCAATGTGATCTTTTTAATGTTCTCTGCTATTTACAGCGAGGTGTGTGCTCCTCAGTTGTAATTTTATTTGTTCTAAAGAGCAGCTACTTGCTGCTTAGTCATGCTCACTGCTTTGTATCCCATGCTAATAATATTGTTACTTAGGTAATGCTACTGATTTGTGTCTAATTACGTGCCTATCATGTTATGCATAGTGGAATATTTGCTGCAACATTAATTCTTAGTTGTTCTACTTTTATATCATTCTGTTGGAATATTTGCTGCAACATTAATTCTTAGTTGTTCCACTTTTATATCATTCTGTCTTGTTTAATTGCTCTTTTATTTGTTGGATCTTCATTTGTTGTATCTTTTGTTATTTACTTATTTGATTTCCAAAGATTTAGGTTGTGATGTCCTTTAAATGCCGTGGGGACCATGTATTAGGAGGTCTCTATACTGGAATTAACACAAAACACATTGTTGTGGCTAGCAAGATGGTACTCTCTTGAGAGCAGATTTCATAGCCTGTTTTTCTTACTAATTGAAGGTGCTTTGGATGGTGTTTCTAACTAAATGTCTTTTTATTATAGGTAGAGGAGTATACTGGGTTGCATGTGCAGCCACACAAGGCTATTGTTGGAGCTAATGCTTTTGCTCATGAAAGTGGTATCCATCAGGTTTGTGTTATTATCCTTTCAACTTGAAGGGCATTGTTACTTGTTGGCATCTCATTAGTATGATCCCATGTTTTCCATTTATATTCATGTATTGTTAATTAACGTGGTCACTGTGTGCATATTCATTGTGAAATGGTGTTTTTTTATTATTTATTATTTTTTCATTTTTCCTCTGATCTGGAATAGTTGAGAAGCATGCTCTTTGATGGTGGCAACAACTTGTCCCTGTAGAATAATCAAAATTCAAAATAAAAAAAGAAATTGTTTTTCTATGCAATAGTTGATTCTTTTGATTGTAAAAAAAATGAAGAGGTGGAGGGGGTCGGTGCAGGTTCAAGGAATCCTTCTTTATATATATATATATTGTTTGAAGCTTACGTTAATAGTGTAGCAGGCAGTCTATGCAGAGCTTGCTCTTGGTAGGAAAATGGCATTTTTTTTCCTTCAGGAAATGATATGCTTTGCAGAAAGAAGCTACAATAATTTATTGGCTCATGTTCTGTATATTGATTTTTTATTTGTCTCTTTGCATTGAACTTTAGATTAGTTCTATGATAATTGTAATGGTGCATCCAAAAAAATTTAATAAGTTGCTGGAGTTGTAATGCTTTTTGGTGAGGAAAGCGGAGGTAATGATTTACATACCTCCAAAGCATAAATTGTTGCCTACATCTCTTTTGGCGATACCATGAAAAATGCTTGCATTATAGATTGACAGCGTTATTGATGTTCTTTTTTCTATATGGCTTACATAGATCTCATTGAATTCTTCCTCTTCGATAGGATGGAATGCTAAAACATAAAGGTACATATGAGATATATCTCCTGAAGACATAGGCCTTGAACGATCCAATGAAGCTCGGATTGTCCTTGGAAAACTTAGGTATGGTCTTTAACTCTTCACTCTTCATGTTTCCTTTTCATTCTTCCTTCTTCCTTTGTTTCTAAATCATGACAAGTATATTGTAGCCTCTTCATATAAAAAAGAAGTGTATAATTAAGGCTTTTATCTTTTGATAAGAGTATATTTATGCTTTTTAAGTTGCTGATCTCACTGACATGCAATAATAATTCAAATAATATCTTCATTTCTGGATGTTATTGGTCAAATGCAAATTTTCAAATGGCTGCTGTGAAATTATGTATAAAGGGTTCTGTCACTCTCATAGGAACCACCAAATAGAAGCCTAAACCAAGCTTAAAGTAAACTCCATATTTGTGATAACCTTTGATTTGATCTTATATATGATAAAAAAAAGTTTCGGAAAGCCAAATTAATTCTTCACATGTATGTGTGTGCATGTATGCAAACCAAGTGCATCATGTCTTTTGTTAATACTTTTGTAGAAGGCAAAAGAATGCTTCTGAATCAACTGCTCATGTTTCAGCATGTGAATCTGTTTATTGGTAGGTGGTTAGGAGTAGGACTTCCATTTTATGCGCAATCTGTAAGATATCAACCACTTCATAGGAAAATCGACACTGTTTTTTGTTTCTGTACTATTGTGCTTTGTCTGTGCTTTATTGAAATGGGGTGTTAATATAGGTATTTTTTTCTTCTAATGTTCTTTAAAGACTTGGCTTTGTGTTCAAAAGACAATTTATTTTTGTTCTGTATTGATTATTTTTGGTAAAGCGGACGCCATGCTTTGAGGGATCGACTGAAAGAGGTACAAAGTGATCTACCCTGTTTAAGATTTGTTTAATCAGCTTTCTTTCGGGCTTATGAACTAAGTCATTTTTTCTTCCTAATTCTGCAGCTTGGTTACAAGCTTGATGATGAGCAGCTTGGGAATATCTTTGGTGTTTCAAAGCAGTGGCTGAAACAAAAAAGGTTATGTAAATTATTTGCTGTGATTACAATATCCAACAATTATATCAGTTTATTCATTGCAAGCTTGCTTTTGGAATCCTTTTTTTAATTTTATTTTTGAGATGTATATGCTGTTAGGAGAAAAATCACACAAACACAAATAAATCACACAGCCAAACTTTTTCTCCTCTAGATGAATTCTACAGGAAAACCACTAAGTAGAGCACATATACAATCACCACCACATGCACAAATAACACAAGCCAATTTTTACGTAGAAAACCTCCCCAATGTGAGGAGTAAAAACCACGGGATCGTAGTCCATCCAAAATCTCCACTAATAATCAATTATGAGAGTACACAATCTGTTCCAACATTAACTAGGAACAAAATCAATAAGCAATTATCTAGATTCTCTAATAACACAAAATTAAGGTTTAAATTACAAGTGAAGAGAAAAAATAAACTCAACTGGTCTGTTTTGAACTGTGCCGCTCTCTGTCGGAAGCTCTTATTCCGATCTTCATCGTCAGATTGTAGTACCACGAGTGCTGAGTGTACTGTCCAAATTTGAGGTTGATCTAATGGTGAATAAAAGAGAAATCACTCTTCCAAAAACACTGCACAAATAGATACCGATTTCTTGACAGCACTAATTCGGCCTCTATAACTCACGGCTACCACCTCTGTTTACGATCTCCACTGTTCAGAATCAAGGTCCGGAAGAGGTTAACGTGCTGTCCAAATTTTAGCATGATCCAACGGTTGACAAAGAAGATATCACAGTAATTCCGAGACTGCACGGGATGATTTTCTTGGCAGAAAATCTACACTTTCTTCTTCTCTTCTTTCTTCCCACTCGATCTTCTCTCTTCACAAACAATTCTTTGTTGCCTATAAACTCTCTACAGCCACTCTTGCTGTCTCCTTTCTTTTTTTCCTTCTATTTTCTATTTTTTCCTCTTCACTTAAAACCCTAATAACATTAGGTTTATATACTAGGGTTCCTTATTTATTGGACTTGTTGGGCCTCAACATAAGAGGGAACCCAACCCAACATATGCTTAATCTGTTTTATTGGTGTCACAGAGAGTTACTAACGTTGACCTCATAGCACTGGTATTAGATGAAATGTGTCAGCCAGAAATTGTTTGGAGGCTTCTTGATCTATAGGTAAATTTAGAATTCATTTAAAGTTAGTCATTTTTTTATGCGGAATAATTTTATTTTTATTTTGCATGTTATCTTTAGTTTAATTGGTCATGATATTTTAAAGTGATATAAGAGAATAGGGAAAATATAGAATGAGATGTATTGAAATAATAAGAGAGAGAATGAGAGACAGAAGATCCAAGATCATCAATTAGATTAGTCAAATTAAATTTCCTTCTATATATTTTATTTGTAGTTTTCGATAGTTGATTGTAATAAAGGCAATGCCAGTAAGAACTCTCTTTTTCTACGCCCTATGAACAGGTTACATGTGGAACTCTGGGTCTTTCGACAGCGACAGTTAAACTTGTTGGGGCCGATGGGCAGGAGCATGTTGCTTGTGCTGTTGGAACTGGACCTGTTGATTCAGCTTACAAGCTGTTGATCTCATTGTGAAGGTTTGATATAATCAATGTTCGATTTGGGGCCTCAATTCAATTTTATATCGGAATTTTGTTAGATTGGTTTCAGGAATTTTTCTATAAACAGGAACCAACGACTCTCCTTGAGTATTCCATGGATGCAGTAACAGAAGGCACTGATGCAATAGCCATAGCCCATGTTCTGATTCATGGGGATAATAATCCCACATCAACTAATGCTGTAATTGGTGAGATGGTACAATGAACATTTAGGTATGGCATGCGATCAATGTTTTATTTTGAAATGCATTAGTTTTTCTGCTTCTGACCTGCATTTGCTTAAACCACAATTTTCTTCTGCAGTGGAGCCGCAACATCAATGGATATCGTCGTTTCAAGTGTCAAGGCATACATTGGTGCTCTAAACAAAATGTTAGGATTCAGAGACCGGTTGTCAAATAGGATGGTTTAATTGTGTTGTTGCTTATATGAATGTGCAGAAGTATAAAATTTCTTATGCTTTCTTGTATATTGTTGTGCAGAATAAACTTATAAAAAGTTATGGTCACGAAATTGTCATTAAGTTTTCCTCAAAAAGGAAAGGGGAAAAAAAAAAAAGAATTGCCTTTACAAGTTTTAGTGGGTTGTAGTTATTTAAAAGAGAAAATTGAGAAAATGACTCATTTGGAAAGGCCACCCTCAAAACTAACATTTTGATAATTTAATATTAAAAGTACACATTGACTGGACAAAAATACCCTTAGTGAAAAAATGGGCACCCAACATCTGGCTCTTAACCCACCAATCATGAACTACATGCATAACCCATTGCAGCCTTCCAACATTTCACCTTTGCTGAAGCCTGTTAGAGAGCTTAACTCACTAGTCATGAATTGCATGCATAACCCATTGCAACCTTCCAACATTTCACCTTTGTTGAAGCCTGTTAGAGAGACTGTCCCGTCCATTGCTGAAACTTAGGTGCTGTGACTCTCCCGCCCATTGCCGACAGGACACGCGAGGTTGCTGCTCGCGACATCATAAGGCAGTTGACAGTTCCCACGCTCGAAGCGTCTTCTAGCTTTCGACAGCCGCCAACAGAAAGAGGGAGTGAGGTATTGGACTAGATTATAGTGTGCCATAGGTGACCGAGTTCTTCTCTGCGGTAGCCATTTATTGTTTGCAGGTGGTAAGTTTTTCTGACCATTTTTAGGTGCTTTGGGTATCTGAATGCGGTTGTTTGTGTTTGTTGTAGTTTATGTGTGGTGTTGTGGCTGTTAGGTGTATTTTGTGTGTGGTGTTGTGGCTGTTAGGTGTATTTTGTGTGTGGTGTTGTGGGTGAACATTTGTAATAGGGAGGGTAATAGAATGTGGTGATGAGAACTGAGGATGGGCCATTTGAAAAATGTTGGACAACTCTTTGGTGTTTTTTGTGTGTGATGTTGTGGGTATTAATAAAATGAGAAAGAGAAATTGTATTGATAGTTGTTATTATTGAATGTGTAGTACAAATTTTGTAAACGATCCCATTCGTGGCATTCGATATTGGAAATGTAAAGAGTGGGTCGAATGAAAACCTCGTGCTTGTTGGATGCATGACATATGGTGGTTGTCTTTTTGTTTGTCTTTTGAGTAATAGAAGAGATCGTGTTGTTTCTAAGGTGTGGTCTGTTTTTGGCGTTGGAAGGAAAAGAACCAGTTTTTAGGAAACCTCATCCGAGATTTTGTTGTTTCAGGACATAGCAAGCATGCAGATTGAGGTAAAACATATGTTCCTGTAGTTGCTGTGATGGGAATATTCCACAAGTAAACATGTTAAGGGTTTGAGCAAGAATCCATGTGTGTTGTGATTCATTGGTGGACTTTTTTGTGAAAACATTATGAGGTTTTTTGTTTTTTGTTTTTTGTTTTTTTGTTTTTTTGTGAAGGATTGTTTTTGTTTTGGTCAAA
Source organism: Litchi chinensis (assembly GCA_019925255.1). Classification (NCBI taxonomy): domain Eukaryota; kingdom Viridiplantae; phylum Streptophyta; class Magnoliopsida; order Sapindales; family Sapindaceae; genus Litchi; species Litchi chinensis. The sequence continues at coordinate 19,141,423 of CM034461.1, forward strand.
TGTTACTATTGGGCCATGATAGGGTGGCAGAGAAGTTCCAGAAACAGCTTTCTGTTACTGTGAGAAGCATACAATGGAACTATGCTATATTCTGGTCCATTTTAGCTTTTACCACATGGGTAGTAAATGTTCCATTTGTGCCTCTTTTTATTTAATTCTAGTTTTCTACCTTGTTGTTGCTTTGTATAGGTGTAATTTGGTTTGAACAAGGTGAAAAGTATATAATTTTCAGTTATTGCTTTTAAATTTGTACAACCAGGTCGGGTTAAGATTCCGAAACTTTGAGGTTGAATAAGGACTCTATAATTTTGGTATTCACAACCTTCAGATTGTGATTCTCAACGTTAACGTTGGGATTAAGGTTGAGATTCCCAACTTATAAGGAAGGAGAGACATCAGCAGCATATGGAAAATTCCAACCTTGAAGTTGAGAATACAAACCTCTTGGTTAAGAGTCAGAACGTTAAGGTTGGGAATCCAAACCGTCAGTTGAGAATCCAAGATGGATGTTGGAATCCCAATCTCAAAGTGTGGATTCTCAATGTATAGATGAGGAGTCCTTACCTTGACGTTGGAAATAAGGTTAGGATTCCCAAACTTGGAAGTTGGGTATCTAATTGAACTGGATGTGCAAGAGTTAAGGAATCCCAACTTGTAGGTTGTGATTCACAACCTGGAGGTTGGGAAAGAAGTGGGGTTGTGAATGACAACATCATTTCCAACTTAGAGGTTGTGAGTCCCAACCTATAGGTTGGGAACAGGACATGAAATATTGTTTGGACTTGTTGGTTGGGAATCCAAATATTTAACTTGAGAATATGAACCTGTAGGTTATGATTCCCTGCCTTGATTGAGCTTCCCAACAAGTTAGAAGTATTTTATATTCCATTTATGAGTGTGTTGAATGTGAAATAATTTTTTGGTTTGTTGCTAGATTTTCATATACGTTCTTGTTAATTGATGCTATTCTTTCAATGTTTGGTACCTTCAGTTGAATATTTTATTTGAAAGAATAAGATATTGGCATGAAATGTGTACAATGTTGTGTTTTTTTTTTTTTTTGGCATTCATGAAATTGGTTTGGAGGAAAAATTGAATAATACAACCTGCACTTATTTCGGAGTTGTGAGAGTAGTAGTGCTTGTCTGTGACAAACCAGTAGAAGGCAATCTTAGGATATACTGCTAACAACAAGTATTGGCTTAATTTGACAGGTTGAAGGATATGGATAAAGTTCGGATTGTAGTTCAGTACAATGGTGAGTGGATGAATAAGGGAGGAAACCTTATGTACGAAGGTGGGAAGGCGGAAGGAATTTTGTTGTCAAAGAATGTAGGGTACGAAGAATTACATGAAGCTATATGTCGTGCAGTTGATATAAGCGCAGCTGAATTTGGAATATTGATGAAGTTCAAATGTAAAACGTGTGATGCCACCCCACCAATTGAGGTGTTGAACGATAGTGATGTTGAGTTCTTTATCGTTGAAGTTAGTGATGTAATCACGAGGAATGCATTATGCATTACATTGGAATGTAAAGGTGACTCGACAGATGCCGTGTTAGTAGGTGAGGAAGAATGTGCCACAAAAGTTGGAGTATAAGATGCTACACGAAAATGTTTCAGCAGTGAAGTTCCGGATTATGCAGAAGCGACAATGAGTGATGAAGATGTGATGGAGGATGATAAATATGCAGGCTTTATATTTGATCATTACGGTACTGAAGCTGCAGATTTCTATACATCTCCATTGGCACCTATGGAAGCATTACCATTTGATAGGGTTGACAGTGCAAAGGAGAAGAAGCTGAATTCAGAAGAAGTTGAATGGGATTGTCATGTTGCAACGACATTTGCGGTTCCTCAGGCAATAGAGGGTGGCTGTATAAAAGACAGATTCTATAACATTGTTAAAAAACCCCGGCATGGTGATATATTCTCTAATAAGGAAGAGCTACAACTGAAGATAAGAATGTTAGCTGTTGGTAGACAGTTCAATGTAAGAGTAAAGAAGTCCACAAAACAATTATTGGTTATGGAGTGTGTGGATAAAGGTTGCAAGTGGTGGCTACGGGCAACAAAACTTAGGGGGTCAGACTCTTTTTGTGTGCGGAAGTACATTCCAGATCACACATGTTCTCTTGATGCGCTCGTGTTTCACCGTCTGCAAGCAACAAGTAAACTGATTGGGCATTGTATCAAATGGAAGTATGAGGGTGCTTCTCAATGTTACCGTCCAAACGACATTGTTGATGACATGAAGAAAATGCATGGGCTAAGTTGTAATTATAATAAAGCATGGAGAGTTAGAGAGGTTGCATTGACGTTAGCAAGGGGATCACCAGAGCAATTGTATAGTGTGCTTTCGATGTACTGTGCAATGTTGGAAATGAAAAATCCAGGGAATATGACCCACATTGAATGTGATGCTTCCAATTGGTTCAAGTACTTTTTCATGGACTTAAGAGGTTCTATTGCTGGTTTTAAATCTTCCATTCAACCTGTTATAGCTGTTGATGGAACTTTCCTGAAATCCAACTATAAAGGTGTCCTATTTATTGCGACTTGCATGGATGGCAATAACCAAGTGTACCCATTAGCTTTTGGTGTTGGAGATTCAGAAAATGATAACGTATGGATTTGGTTTATGACAAAGCTGCAGGTCTATATTGGAGAAGTTGCTGATCTGGTGTTCATTTCAGATCAAAACACAAGTATAGCAACGGCGATAACACATTCGTTTCCCGGGGCATTGCATGGAATATGTATGTATCACCTGGGGCAAAACATGAAGGCCAATTGTAAAGGTGGCAACGTGCAGTAGATGTTTTATAAGGCAGCCAAAGCATATCGGGTTTCACTGTTCAATGTGGTTATGTCCCAAATCGCAAGAGTTAATAGTCAGGCAGCTAAGTATTTGATGCTTGCAGAACCGTCCAGATGGGCTAGATGTGAGTTTGATGGCAGAAGATATTCCATAATGACAACAAACATTGCAGAGTGTTTGAATGCCATTTTGAAGGAGGCACGATAGCTACCTATGACGAAGTTAATAGAGCATATACGTGCCCTACTTCAAAGATGGTTTTGGGAAAGGCGTGAGGAAGATGCAAATATGGCAATGCTAATGACCAAATGGGTTGAATTGAAGCTGCGACATAGAATGAAGAAAGCCTGTAGTTATCCTGTGCGTCCCATTGATGTTGATAGGGACCTTGTCATTGATAGAGTTGTGAACCCGGTTGTGAACCTGCAGAATATAACCTGTGACTGCAAAAAATTCCAAATGGACCAACTGCCATGTGTACATGCACTAGCAGCCTGTAGTAGTCGGCACTTATCTTGTTACGACTACTGTGCTACGTACTATAGAACTGAAACATTAGTAGCAGCTTATGTAGCTTCCATTAATCTGTTTGGGCCGAAAGATGATTGAATTTGGCCTGAATGTGTTGACGTTCCTCTTGTCCTACTGCCTGAAGGTTTTAAGCATCGTGGACAATCTACTACAACAAGAAAACCTTTGATAGGTAAAGGTAAGAAGCAATCAAAGTGCAGTAGATATGGTGGCTTCAGACACAACCGACAAAAGTGTAGGGCACCAATTCCGGTTAGATAAGGTACTGTCATGGTAATGGGTTGCCGTATTTACATTGTAAGAGAGGAACTCCATTATGATACTATAACAGCTGCAATTGTTTTTTTAGTATTTGTTTTCCCCGTTATCTAACCGGTTTGTGCTTTGGTGGTAACATGAAATGCAATTTGGATATCATCCTGAACAAACTCAGGTATGAGTTTGTTTCACTGAGGTTGACTGTTGTAGCAGTTGTTCAGACAACTTGAATGTTTCGCATACTATATTATGACATCTACTGCACATCGGCATTTCAGTAGCAATCATGTGCAGACCCATGGGCATAAAAAGCAACAGAAACATAGCAGGTAAAACATGAATATTCTTTATCCACATGTATGGGATTGTCTGTTATTTGACCTTGCAAAATTATGTTGTTCATGTCTAAGTGCTTGGGTTGATTCACTGTTACCATTATTCTATTTTGCACATGTACATAAACATAATAACTAACCATTTTTTTAAAAATTAAAATTATATCATTATTGTACATATTAATGTTGTTGCCAACACAGTGCAGTATGCTGTTAGCAATCTTGATTTATTAAATTATGTGTGGTTGTCATTGATGATGAGCATGGCTCCAAAAAATTTTGCATGTTCCTAGTGAATGCTAATTATTTTACTATAAAATGTCTACATGCGTAACGTGAATGCTGATGGTATTCCCATATACACAAATATATTATATTTATTTTTATATACTAACCATGATTCAGGTGATATGCATTTCGTATGTTCATTCTTTCAAATTTTTTTATTGATGGTCCGTGTCTTTGTATTTCTAGTTATCAGTACTGGTAGAACTTGTACTTGTATCTTAATTGTTCTTGATGCAATGAAGCTAATAATTAAAAATCACGTGATAGAGAAGGAGCTTGGGGGATTTGGCATAAGGTAATAGGACTGTATTTTTGAAATATCTCTGATCTATAAGCTGTTGCTTTCTTAATGCTGCCCTGGAGAAATGGACAACCTTCCTGAGTTGGTGGAAGCCGTTGTGTGCTTTTATGTTGACGTGCTTGTTGGCATTAGGTGTGACGCTAGAGCTTGTACTTAAATTATAAGTAAACTTGTATGACCAATGGTCTGTAAATTTAGTGATTTATATGTTCATATCTTTTTTCTTTTCACCTGCCCCCTTCACATTAATTTACTGACATCTGACATTATCAATTTATGAATAAACGACCAAGTGCTTGACTGTTTTCCATCCTCATATTAAAAGAAATGGTGGACGAATCTTTAAGTCATAGATTTATTGCGTTCCCTTTGATGAAAGTTGAGTTCATATATGGCGTTATCAGTTATGTTGTACATCATGTATACACATGTCGAGGTATATAAACAGAAAACTGAAGCTGGTGATGTTGATGCAAAAGAATTTCATTAGATTATACTTTATATCGCATTGATTCTTTTTCATAAAGTCATATAATTACAAGAATAAAAATGAGATTAATTTATGGGCAGTATATTGATGTTTACTTCTCCCAATTTTGGCTTCCTACAACATATTAACTAACAAAACGGTTCATCCTATCAAACACACATGCTAAAGAATGAATTCTCTTCAATTACGAAAACCGGAGGCTCGACGAAACAATGTGGCAATGTTAGTGAATAAATTACTTTTTTGTAAAAGCAATTCAGAACTATCTAAGTATACGACAAAATATAATTTTACATCAGAAAACCTAGAGTTTCTGGCTGACAAAAAATATTAAATGTATAAATATTTATGAAAAAAACAACAACCACCAGCATTTTAGCAATCAAATATGGGGGTATAGGTTTATTGGTACATCCGTTGACGGATTGATAATTAATATTTTTTCACATTGTTGTTTTTTAAGAATTGAATAACGTTTTAAAATAAACATAACCTTAGATTATATTGTTTTAATGATGAAATGCTTCAGATATGTTCATATCTAATATTTTGAAGAAATTAAAAAAGGATTTCATCTAACCACTGCAAGTTGTAGGTCTGCAAGCTACAGGTCTGTAGTTTAACCATTTCATAGGTTAATCTATATTACAATATTTATGACCATCCAGTTTTTTTTTTTTTTTTATTGATTGCATTTTCGTTTTTTTTTAAGGCCCTTTTGTCTTCATTAAAAAACTCAATCAATTTCAATGTATTTTGTGTTTGTAAATTAGGGTATATACCCAAAACCCCTTAGCTTTCGAAAAGGTTAGGGTATAGCACAAACCCTTGTTTTGATAAGCAACACATGACACAAAGGTGTGAAAGTGACAATCATTATATCTGACTCCAATCTGCCACGACAGATTCAAAGAATAACATATTAACATTACAGTAACTGAATACATGAAATAAACGGAGATCCATCTCCATTTCTACTGCACTAATGGTGACCCTGGCAGGGAGGTGGTCCTTGTTGCTTTCCGTATTGGCGGGTAGATACTTAGATGGACATCCAAAATTTTGTTCTTATTTTGTATATTTTGTTTAGTTTTGAATTTCTTTAATTGATTTTTATTTTTGTTATATTGTTTAATTTCAGTCTTTCGGATTAAGGTTATTTAAATTTCAAAAATTATGTTACACTTAGTTTTATATTTTAAATAGTCAAACAATCAATTTTAACAGACTTTCAATAACAATAAGAGAGGCCAGTGTACACCCCAAATAAACAGTTGTCTTCGCTTGTTTGAACAAACCTAAGAGGATTATGGTGTAAGGAAAAGCTCTCAAAAGGAAATTATTAGTTTTATATTTTGCAACTAACTGCTATATGCAGTCTGCTAATACTGTTTGTTTATCCATATTAGTTACTTGCTCTCCATATCATGAATATCACTCCTAAAGTTTTAAAAAATAATAATAAATAAATAATACTGTGGTTTTGTAAACTAGTCACTAGCTAATTGGAGACAACAAAAATTGAAACATGATTTCATTCATCATATTAACAACTGTTTAATAAGTTTCTACAAATAAAATAGACATGCGTAAGTATATATTATATATATACTACAACAGCGTATGTTTAATCACTATATTACTTTCATAAATTATATGAAATAACTTGAAATGTAACAAAATATGATCTCTTTTTCTTGCAATTTTTAAGCCATATGCATGAACATATATATTAATTTTAGATTTAAATGTAGATAATTCTTAATTATGAAGTAACTGGACTGCTATTGTCTATAAATTCAATTTTATAATCCAGTCGTAATTAATTTTTTGTTCATTTGAATATGGGTGACAAACACAATTTTTTGGCATTTTTTACATGAACAATTTCTCCAGACCATAATAATTTTGTTTTGAATGTATATACTGCTCTCACTAACTCTCGTTTCGCTCCTTCCTGCTAAAAATATTTCTCTGATATTGCCTGAGTTAGAAAGAGAGAGGCTACCATGGATTATATGGACAGACGAGATTTGAAGGTGTTGATGATGATACAATAACTTGAATTGTATTCTTAATTTGTAAGTATCTAAAAAATGTTTTAAAGCTTGGCGAAGTACTCGACGACTGGCTTTATACCTAACATTCTCAATTTAAATAAATTAGTGTTACATTCATTAAATCTTACTTTATGCAAATTTATTTTTTTGATTCGTAAATCAAACACATTCTTCTCTATAAAGTTATCCTATAAAATTTGATCTGAATTTGTTAAATTTGGCTAGTATTTAAATTCGACAGGCACATGTACAATGTCTTGAAGGTGAATAAGACTAGTTATGACAAGTGTAGCGATGTAGACTTCTTTACCAACATCACAAAAGGAGGTCGACAATAGTTTGAGCTGAAAGAGGCAAGACCTTACTACTTCCTCAATAGCAAAGGCTTCTGCTGGGTTGGAATGAAAGTCGCCATTTTTGTGCAGCAACCACCACCCACACCAGCTCCACTACCTATTTCCTCCAAAAGAGCTAATAGTATCCCTATCACTTTGTTGCTTGCTTTTTCTATAGCTTTGTCTAGCCTCTTTACATATAAGTTGTGTTAGTTGTTAGTATAATCTAAATACATGATAATGTCATCATAGGCTGGCAGCCTGGGCACAGAGAGGATGTTTTAGCACTAATATTAAGATAACAATCAGCAGAATTGTGTGACCTACATATACGTTTGTACATAAAAATAATATTATTTTCTCTTGCTAAATCAAGCTAAAAATTCTTAAATTGAATGCATCACATTCATCTTTAACACAAGAAACTACAACAAAAATGGATAATGAATAAGTTAAAATAGCAACAAAGATCATTAATATCCGAATGTAAGTACCAAGATCCGGATCATTGAACACATTCTACAATCGAAGCATGAAAAATATACAGTAGTCCATATTGGTCTGAAACTCAAAGTAACTAGAAGAAACCCTTAGGAGCTTAGGAAGACTCAGTAGCAGGTTAGGTAACTCCATATTTCACCAACAACTTACTGAGAGACTCCGGTGAGCAAACTTGGTACTTCACTTTGCCTCCTGGTGTAAGGAAAACCTCAGCTAGTTCTAGTTTATTTGAAGTAAGACTGGTGCTGTCCATGGTTTTGCTAACCACCTTCAGAGCAAGCTGGACCGCTTCTTCCCTAGTGATATCATCGTTGTAGTCCTGTTTCAACATAGACCGAGCAACCTGGTTATTTGCACCGATTGCTGCAGCTTTCCAACCACCATAGTTTCCACTGGGGTCACTCATGTAAAGCTAAAAACCATAATTTTTATCCCATCCTACAAATAGAAATGTTTCACCAAAAGGACGGAGACCCTCAAACTGTGTGTAACCTTGCATTGTATCACAGACAGACTGAACTAGCTACTCAACAGCCATAGGCTCTTGGTATGCATATGTATAACGCTGGGCTTGGACCCTTGCAGTGTTGACAAGTATGTTGGCATCAGACATTATTCCAGCCACAGCAAAGGCAACATGATCATCAATCTTGTACATCTTATCCGTGGAAGTGGATGTCTGTAAGAGTTTGAAAGTAACCTTCGTTTCACCAACCAACACAACTCCATCTTTCGATAATAGTCCAATAGCACTACCAGCAATGCCAATGGCCTCCATTGCATACTTAACTTGGTACAGACGACCTTCAGGGGAGAAAATTATGGTACGACTATCATATCTTCGAGACCTTTTTGCTTATGACTGAAGTCAAACAAAAAAAATTTATCTATCAATCAAATAAGATAGTGTGAAAGAATAGCAAGAAAATATAATGGCACATGATTTCATTACCAACTTGAATCAAAAGGACCACAACCTAAATCAAAGATACATGAAAATTCTAGACAACTTCTAGCCAAAAATTATATAAGCACAATCAGTTCACAAGCAACACCATTTAGTTTCAACACCACCTCCCCATTTTGGTCAGTTTATAGCTACTTCGTCAAGCATACATAGTCAAGGTTAATAAAATGGCTCTGCTCATTATTCACATACCAAACTCATAAAAAAAAAGACAACATTCATATATGTGCACATCAAGCGTTATTGACAACATAAATTTCAAACAGCCACCATTTCCACTATTTCCTGCTCTTCCTTATCAAAGACTGAATTTTGTAACGTGTACATACCATAAACACAATGTGGTTTAACCAACATCAACAGTCATATATACCAACTAACGATAAGTATGACAATAATAAGCCGAAAAAAAAAAATGTACAAGAACATAAAAACCTGCAGTAGCAAAAACAGACGAGCAGCTTCTGCAATATTATGAAGCTGCACTATCAACCTGCTGATGGTAATTTTTTTTTGCAAATTCAGTTGCACAAAATTCTTGCTGTCAGCCTTAGTGACCACAGAACCAACCTGCTCAACACATGAAGATGGAACATTGATTAAACATTACATTATGTTGGACTGTAACAAATTGCATTTGTTACCAATTGCATCAATGAACAACGTTGTCATAAGCGAAAATAAAATTAGTACCCCTATGTAACTGACGAGATCAATTCCAGAGGTCCACAGCTAGTTGCTCTCAGAAATGTAGTATGTCAGATTTGTCGAATGAGTTCACTGCCATTCCGTTTGCCATGTGTTCGACCAATTTGATAACAAACATTCCACAATCACCACTACTACATAACATTGACAAAAAACTAGTTAGCACATGACGTACCTTTCGATATTCAAGTAACGAAAACAACTACCTGTGGTAATGCCAAGCTTACCCTGATTCTTGTTGTGGTGTGTCGGCGCAGCGTGACACGGTCCATCTATCCTTTATATACGAGTCTGTAGTCATGCGCGAATCTACCTGACAGTGATCAGTCTTTTGAAGGAGCTACGGTAAAAGTGTTTGTATGGGCTGTAGAAACTGTTTGTAATTGCGAACGTAGGTGCCCAGTGAGTCATACAGCGTAATGGTTCATTCCCTGAAGTGAGCTTTGACGAGGACCCAATGTACACCCCTGTAATTCAATGGCATGTACAGCTATAGAGAGGATAAACTGGAAAACAACCACCATTCAGTTTAGGTATGTAACATAACCTACAATAAGAGGGTGCATTACAAAAAATTCGGTATGGTACTGTGGTTAGTCTAGTCCATGGCTGACAGGCTACCTCCCTTGAATCATTTCTGCTGCCGGACACCTCCTTCCTTGCATATCGTATACACATGTCGTCGTCCTCCCATAAAGGTTTTTTCTTCGTATAAGCCTCCCATTTACTTAGTAAATGTTGCTGCATATATTAAACAAAAAAAAAAAAATCAGTCAGCAAGAAACAGGATGGTGGTAAACTACAACTGAGGTTACTGAACCACAAAAAATATACTTACCCCCAACAAATTTTTTGTGGTTGTGAATGCTTTCATCTTGCTAGTAGGGCACCTCATCGCCTTCCATCGGATAAAGCAGAAAGCTGCATCCATATACTGCATAGTAATAAAATGTAAACGTTTAAACTACGATATATATGTATGACATACCAACTATCGATATTGATTACAAGAACCGAATCAGACAACCACACATCGGCTTTTGATAAGTCCCTAAACCATTGCCGACTGTAATCCCCAGTTGGCAACCGAATGGTTGGTCTGTAAGCGAAATACAAGCGATTGACAACTTATTATATTTGAACATTTGAACACAACTAAAAGACAATAACAATTAAGGTAAAAGGACACAGAAACATACAACTCATTCGGCATATGTTCATCCCGCCATGCTTTAAATGCTATGAGTTTACTGTCGGACGGCTTACGAAATGGTTAGAATTTGGTGCGCTTTCTTGTACCAAGTTCAATTTTCTCAAATGGAGACGATATTTGTGGACCTTTTTTCCGCTTCTGCTTCACATATTTGTATTTTGGTATGATCTTCATACTGACATCTGAACTTATTAAAGGTGACCCAACAATTGGTTGTATGTGTGTAACATTGGTTGTAGTTCGGTCAAATTTAATTTTCCTTCGGGAAGTGTCTACTGCTGCATGTGTGACTTCCACACTGCCCTCTGCTCGATTATTAAACCTTGTGTCTGGAACTTTTTTCCGCCGACGTTTGTCAAGTTCGGTTTCTGGTATTATCTTCACACTTGCATCTGAACCAATAGAGGGCAACGCTTGCCATGCTTGAGGTGGCATAATAGGGTTCACCGACTGTTTCAAACCAACATTGTCCACTTCCTGATGGTACAAACTGTCTCCACTCGTATCATGTGCAACCAGCAGTTCTCCTTGCAACCCACTATTGTCTTCGTTGGTTTCAGCACTTAGGTCGTCCTTGTCCTACAATGCAAATTTCAAACGATATAAGTAGATGTTTATAGACATTTGTCAGCCGCGCTACCATTAACTTATTTTCATGTCTACCTTTGCAGCAGGTGGTTGCTATTCTGTAGGAACAACAGTGCTTCTCATTAAAAAGTCCATAATGTTCTCCACCTTCTTGTTTGTTTCCTCTAGCAGCTGCATTGTCTCTTGTATTTTCTTGTTTGTGTGGCGTTGTGCTTTCCTTGTTTCTTGCTGAAACTACTGCAGCTATTTTTGGATGGCTTATAGTTGATCACTTGTTGGCTTACTGCTATCCTTCGTAGCCTGAAGACAAATTAGCAGGCGACGCTTACATGGACAACTCAAAGTACAATAAGTAAAGCCAAAATAAAACCTAACAACACCTATACTTGAGCAGACGTTCCTCTTCCAGGCTGCGACTTCAGAAATGCACGAACACTGCACTTGTCAGCCAAATCATTCTTACCATTGCCATCACTATCACTTATGACTCTATCAGAACACCCCTCAGGTGGACCATCCTCCTCCCTCACGAAATACTTGCAGTAATCCTCCTTTTCCTCTGTAGCCGTCGCCTCCAACGTTGGGTGGGCTTCAAGCTGCCATGAAATCAAAAAAGATATGAGTGAAAACATGAAGTACAACGTAGGGTGTGTAATCAGTTAACGATTTAAGGTACATACATCAGAGCAATGCAACAACATTACTATTTCTCCTGATTTTGGGATTGCAATAGAACTCCAACTTACGATTTGAGGCAGCATATTGCTGGATTTCAATGCAATATGTTGACCAATGGTCGGAATTGCTTCACATGCCCATATCTATTAGTGCACAAAAAAACCATCAAACCTCATTGTCAAACGAACCAACCATTAGTAACCAAAACAAACCAAGACCATAGAACATGTACCTGAAATGCATATGGGAATCCAGACAAAGAATAGAATGCACTGTCTGCCTTGTAGTTGTGGCCTTTATTGCGTTTACCCACATTGCCAACTATTTTCTTAAAATCCTTTTTCATGCCACTCAATGTCATCTCATAGCAGCAACAACCCTATGGGTATTGGTTGAAGGCATTCATATCATCCAACAATTGAATATGCTCCCTTTTAATGTGGTTCTTCGGATCCTTACCAAGTAACACCATCTCTAAGAAATACAACAATACAAGTTTGATAATGTCCTCATCATTGTCGAAAGAAGCACTCCTAAAAATAGCGTCTAGACTTTTGTTCAAAACCTTGCTGCTACCATTAAACATTCTGCAGCTAAATGGCTCAACAGTTGTACAGTCCTCACTTGACCAGTCTTTTGGGTATGGCCCACAATCAAGCCCTGTGATGAGTTAAAATTCTTGCATGGAGAATCGAATGATACTGTCATTGGGAAGGGCAAACCACAGCTCGACAGAATCATCACATTCCACTTGTCGTAGAAGCAAGTTATACACTAATTGACCGACAAACTTAAGCTCATTCATCTTAAACAGTTTACCAAAGCAAGACCTACTGAACATATCCAATTGCACGTCACTTAACTTGTCAGCTATAACTTTTATAGCTCCCAGCTTAGAGAAGCATGTAACTTTCGAACTAAAATGTTGTACGTCTGTGATCTTGCACGTAATAGCAGCATCCATGTTTGTAGGAACCTGCAGTTACAACAGAAAACGGTGTTAATTACATCAAGCCCATTTCACTATTCACCTCTAACATAACATATAATATACGGGTACAATTTCAATGTCTATCGCAAAACTAGGTTGATATCAAGCAAATTTGGTTCACCATGACCACTTGCACACGTCTGTGACAGCAGTAAAGAAGCCCAAATTTCACCTAATCTATGCATATATAAAGGAACCATAACAAAAATATAACTAGCAACCAAATAACCTCTACGTTGACATTCTCTACTGCAAAGACTGGATTCCCGATATACCAAATGGCCATAGAATCCCTTCTAATGTGTGTACTTTCAGGATTTGGTAGAGATCCCATGACCGTTGGGATGCCAACTCTGAGGTTAGGATCACAACCTCTGAATCGGGATCCCAACTCTGAGGTTGGGATCCAAACTCTAAGGTTGGGATTAACAGACATCCCAACCTGATTGCGCTCCCAACTATAAGGTTGGGATCCCAACTCCGAGGTTTGGATCATAACTCTCAGGTTTGGATCCCAACTCTTAGGTTGGGATTAGCAGAGATCTCAACATGATTGCGCTCCTAACTCTAAGGTTGGGATCCCAACTTGAGAGTTTGGATCCCAACTCTCAGGTTTGGATCCCAACTCTTTGGTTGGGATTAGGCTATATCCCAACCTCATTGCGATCCCAACTTTAAGGTTGGGATCCCAACTTGAGAGTTTCGATCGCAACTCTCAGGTTTGGATCCCAACTCTTAGGTTGGGATTGTCCCAACCATGAGGTTGGAATTCGCTACCATGACGTTGGGAATTCCAAATGCATGACTAAGAATCCCCACTCCCATTTTCGAAATCCCAACACAAACGTTGTGAATCCCAACCTATAAGCTACCATTACCAAACCTGCAGTTTCATAAACTACAAATGACTGGATTTGGAATCCCAACTATCAGGTCATGATTCCTCACCTTACAGTTGGTATTCTCAACCTCCTCTAGGTTGGGTTTCAACCAGAAAAATAATTAAGGAAATCACAACCTGGAGGTAGGGATTCCCAACGTGTTAGTAGGGAATTCCAATTCCCTACCACCATGTTGAGAAAAATGACCTCCAAGTTGGGATTCCAAACTTCCTGATTGGTACTCCCCCACCCTCGTGGTTGCGAATACCCACCTGCAAGTTAAAAATCCAAACCCCAATGTTGGGAACTAAACCAAATTGTAAATCATCACAACCCCAATGAATAATCCAATAACTCCATACCTTGAAAATCAATCGACGATTTACACTACCCATAAACTACAAATGGAATCATTTATAAAATTCACAAATAGAATGTCAATTATGATAACAACATCATACAGTTTATGCACTAACATACAACCACATAATCTACTGCAATAAACCATCACAACCCCAATGAATTATCCAATAACTTCATACCTTGAAATTTAATCAAGCGATTTACACTACCCATAAACGACAAATCGAATCGTTTATAAAAGTCAAAAACAGATTGTCAATAATGATAACATCACACAGTTTATGCAGTAACATACAACCACATAATCTACTACCATCTCACAACCCCAATGATTTATCCAACAACCCAGTACCTTGAAATTCAATCAACAAACACTACCCATAAACAATAAATGGAATCATTTATAAAATTCAATAACATAATGTCAATAATGATAACAACATCACACAGTTTATGCACTAACATACAACCACCAATATAATGCAATAAACAAACACCCCAGAATCAATATTTTCTTACTTTGGAATTTTTTCTATGACTTCCTGCTTCTTACTTCAACTTTTTCCCTCCTCTACCTTCACCTTGATTTGCTTCTTCTTCCCTCTTTTCCTTCTTCTACTACTTTCTATCGCAGGTGGGTGCAGCAGATGTCAGGTCAGTATGTTAGGGTTTCCTACACACAGAAGAACATAAAAGAAGTACTTACTGACACAGAGAATGATGGTGGCACCGTCGTGTTTCCTTTGTTCAATGATGTCATTCGGTCGTTGGTGGGTGGAGGAGCGATAGTGGTGTGCCTATGCGCTAAGGTGTGGAGAGAGTTACAGCCAGTGAGTCCACGTCAGGTGTTGTGCCGGTGATGGGTGCGCCTAGCGCCGGTCCAACCTGCTAGTTTTGCTTCAAATTTATGTGCTTGCTTCGACGTTGATGATGACCCTCCAGCAACGAACATTGTTCCAGATTTACGACACTCTGTGCAGGGGATGTACGATGGTGATAGCTTTACGTGCGATGGTTACTTACGATGGTTCGGCCTTTCATTGCTTGGTTGGGCTTCCTTGACCAACATTCAACACCAATGGTTGGGAATGGATAGCGACACTTACCGGTTTGGTGGGGTCAAAAGGGTGCCAGACTTGTAATTGACTGCCTAATCAGGGGTATTTTTGTCCAAAATTATACCCATCTAAACAGCCTCACAACTGAAAGGCTATTTCTCACCAGGGTCATTCAAAAAAGGTTTTTTTTCATCAAAACCCTATTTAAAAATTATTTGGAATACTTGTCAAATCTTTAAGTTATTAAAATTGTTTGAGTCCTCTAGTTGGTACTGGTAACATGAGCAAGATTTTTTTTTTTACCCCTTCTTTTCTTCAAATGAACCATCTGGCCAACGAATATTAAGTGAATTAAGTGAAAGAAAATAACAAGGGAGGACAACTTTTGTGAAAACAACAACTTTAGAATGGATCACATGACAAAAAGGGAAAGGAAAATATAAAAAGAAAAAAAAAGAAAAAAAAGGGAGAATAATCCTACACTCATCAAACATTTATTAAAGAATTTTATACAAATGGTGTGAGCAATTGATTTATAGTTATCATATCAATTTTGAGATAATACATTGATAAAATGGTATTTACACATAAATTTATCACATTGTTTGAATAATGAATTTAGATAAATTATTGGGTGGAATAACATTACTCATATACGTGGTAAGAAAGTATCAAAACAAAATGTCCATTTTCAACTCAGGATCAAACGGAAAAAAAATTGGGATTGGAGGAGAAGATGTAAATGGTTGTTCTTGTAAATTGAACTTGAATCCTTTTCTATCTAGCGCATTCATCTTATTTTTCATTGACTTTGTGATACATTAGCATTATTATTAATGGATGGTTATAATTTAATAAGCAAATAACATCAAAACTCATTTGACATCTTTGTTCTCTCTTCTTATTTCCTTCCTTTTGTTTTGCCTTTTTTTTTTTTTTCTTTTTCCATCTCTAGCAAGGAGCTCTCCTCATTAGAAATACAAATTTGCAGAATTTGCAGATTTGCATATTTTTTGTTGTAAGTCATAATAAAAAACTATCACATTAGGACTGTCACAACAAGATAGCTTTTGCAATCTACCGATTTGCATTTTGTACGACGTGGAAGAAGAAGGCTACGACTCTAGTGTTGTTGCATTGTGCTCCGTCAAGAGTTTAATTAAAAATTTGGCGAATGGTGTAGAAGAGATAAATAACATTAAAAATTGAATAAAGTAATTTTATCCAAAACTGTAGAAATAAACTATAAAGGATAAATTTATTGAAATATGACATAAAAGTGTAGTCCCCTTAATTTTTGCCCATTTCTTATTTTTTCACGGATATTAGAAATTTTAATTCAATAATTTAACAAATTTTAAAATCAAATTATTCATACTATTTCTTCACTAATATAATTATTTGAAATGTTAAATTGCTTTTTAATTAAAAATTATTATAACTTTGCATTAAACATAGTAATATAACACAATAAACTAGAGTAAAATCATTTTATGCTTATTATTTATTTTTATTAATATCATTATTTTAGAATGTTGCTAATAATTTTCATTAAAAATTACTATTCAAACATAGTAATACAATACAATACATTACAACATGATATGGTGCAACAATAAACACACAATAGTACCGAAATAATACAACTAAATAGATTAATCTAACTTATCACATTAGTAGATTCCCAATTGAGATTGTTAGTTTTTGAATACTGTTAAGGAGGTAACCTAGGATCTTCATTTTGGAAGAATCCAACCTTTATTTCTCAAGTTATGGAGATCGAATTTTCTATTAATTCAAGAAATTATTTGATATGGCAAGGTTTAAAAACAATGCAAAGGAAATTATTGGTAGCTTATAAAGGTCACTAGTTTGATTCTTCTTTTGTCTACGCCTTCAACTTGTCACATTGATAGGGTATGAATGTGTTATTTGCATATTGGATCACATCAAGACATAAAATTGGTTTACTCTTTTTTTTTTTTTTTATAAGTTGTTTTTTATTAATTTTAATTGCTTAGACTACTTAAAAAAAAAAAAGACTTAAAGTTGTAATTCCATACTATGAAGTTTTAAGTGGAAAAAGAATATAGATAAAAGATGCCAAACAACATGCGTACCTTTTGAATTTTATAAATATTAACAAAAAATAAGAATCTTACATCTTTAATAAGACTTTTCGACATACTCTACCTTGCTATTACCATGTAAAGTGGAGTTGGTGCTATGGATTGACAAAGCCCAATTGCAATACAGAAACAGACAAGGCCAAGTCCAGTTATGATTGGCACCAAAATCCTAGTAAGGATTCGGAAAAAAGATTTAAGAACTAACCGTCACAACTCTAATTAGGGTTCGAAAAATCTTTGTTCATTTATTTACATAGACCACTACTCACCGAATTACAACACAAGACATGTTGTTTAAATCTTTGTTCAGGAAACTTCCCTTTTAACACCCACTTCAACTCTGATTAGGATTACTATAACATCCCAAATTACATATTTTGGAAACTAATTCAAATTACTAGTAGAATCATCCTATTTCATCTCGGTTTAGGAATTCACTACCTGTTTTCTCTCTCTCACTCCATATATACACTACCCTTTTGTTTTCTTGTTGGGTCTCTGAAAGTGATTTTACTCGGGATTTGAAGTAGACAAGGAAGAATAGGAAGAGAGAATGAGGACTTTGGAAGAGTTGAAGTTAATAGGTGATGGTGGGTCTTTTGATCGGCTTGTGAAAAAAGTGGAAGAAGCTGTCGATGGTGATGAGTCTTTGAAACAAAAATTGTTGATAGAGGTTGTGTTAAGAGGCTTTATTCAAAAAGCGGCCAAGCTGTTGGCTATTAAAAAAAAGTAGAGAAATTTGGGGTTGAATTTGTCAATCCCAACTTCAGAATTCCTAAGAAAATCAGAATCAAGGTACCTCCTTCTCATGTTTCACGATTTGAAAGCAATGACAAGTCCATTATAGGAAGATGCTATTTCGGAGTAGTAGAGGAGGTGCCAACACTGAAGGAGCAGAGGAAGGCAGATAATTTGGACAAGAAGAGGAAGGCTGATAGTTGTTTCGAGGAAAAGCAGAAGAAAAAGAAGAGGAATATCATCAAGAAACATAATCTTGATGATCAACCAGGTTCCAACCCACCTCTTGAACTTCCTCAAGAGTTCAAAGATCGAATCCAGAGATTAAATGGTACTGATATCACTCTGATTATTCAAAAATCGTTAACACAGACTGATATAGATAGTGGTCAAGCTCGCTTTTCAATGCCAAGACAACAAGTGAGGACTCATGGTTTTTTGAGTGAAGATGAGACTAACATATTAAGTCAGAAAGGGATCCAATATTCGTTGATTCAATCGTGTCTCGAAACAACAAATTTGAATTTAAAAGGCGGAAAATGGGTAAGACCTTCTCTTATACATTGATTAAAAACTAGAACTCAGTTGTCTACAACACAAGAAATAATCTTGAAATTGATTCTAAGGTACAATTATGAAGTTTTCGGATTGGATCGCGGTTATGGTTCTATATGTATATATGTATACAAAAATAAATACATATATACACATATGTATATACATATATATGTATATGTACATATATATATAAATGTATATGTATACATATGTATACTTTTTGGAATAGGAAAAAACATATTATAACTCTTCCTTATAGGAAAGACTTCCATGAAAGATAGATTCCTACCAAGGCTAGACCAATACAAATGAACGATGAATTATTACAATTTTGTCAAAAAGAAATAAAAGATTTATTAGACAAAAATTTAATCAGAAAATCTAAATCACCTTGGAGTTGTTCAGCCTTTTATGTACAAAAAGCATCTGAGATAGAAAGAGGAGTACCTAAGTTAGTAATAAACTACAAACCACTCAATGATGCTCTGGAATGGATTAGATATCCAATTCCAAACAAATCTGACCTCCTTAAAAGACTTCATAGTACAATTATCATGTCAAAGTTTGATATGAAATCAAGATTTTGGCAAATACAAATAGCTGAACAAGATAGATACAAAACAGCATTTACAGTACCATTTGGACAATATGAATGGAATGTCATGCCATTCGGTCTCAAAAATGCACCATCAGAATTTCAATCTATTATGAATGACATCTTTAACCCTTACTTATCATTCATAATTGTCTATATAGATGATGTCCTCATCTTTTCCCAATCTATCCAACAACATTGGAAACATCTAAATACCTTTCTCCAAATTGTAAAGAAAAATGGTTTAGTTGTTTCTGCTCCAAAAATAGTCCTTGTTCAAACTAAGATAAGATTCTTAGGCCATAATATTGACAATGGAACGATTATTCCAATCCAAAGAAGTTTAGAGTTTACAGACAAATTTCCTGATATTATTAAGGACAAAACCCAATTACAAAGGTTCTTAGGTTGCTTTAATTATATTGCAGATTTTTGTAAAAATCTAAGACCAATATGCAAACCATTATTTGATAGACTTAAGGCAAACCCTCCACCGTGGACTGATAAACATACAGATGTTGTTAGAACAATAAAAGAACAGATCAAAAAGATTCCTTGTTTGACAGTATGTCATCCTTCAGCCCAAAAAATTGTTGAAACTGACGCCTCTGACTTAGGATATGGAGGGATACTCAAACAAATCATTTCAGGCCAAACCCATTTAGTTAGATACTTTTCAGGAATATGGAATGATACCCAAAGAAAGTATTCCACTGTCAAAAAAGAGATTTTAGCAATTGTTTTAGTCATTTAAAAATTTCAAGATGATCTAATCAATCAAAAATTTCTTTTAAAAATCGATTGTCAATCTGCCAAATTTATTTTACAAAAAGATGTTAAAAACCTTGCTTCAAAACAAATCTTTGCAAGGTGGCAAGCCCTTTTATCAATCTTTGATTTTGATATCCAACATATCAATGGAAATCAGAATTCTTTGCCTGATTTTCTGACAAGAGAATTCCTGCAGGGAAGAAAATGAGTGTCAACCTCCGCTCAAGAACTTCCAAAGGAAAAGACAAAAATAGCCTGGCATCTTCGGGTGAATCTGACAAATTATAGAATCTGACAAAGGCTTCTGACTCAAAACAAAAGTTGAGCCCAGCACAAAAGACAATTGCTAGTCCAAAACCTAAAGAACAACCCCTTTTCTCCAAAAAGACTGATTATTCAATGGCTCATTCTTCACAAAGCCCTTTACCAGACAATAGAATGGTAACTTTAGGGACCATTCCACACAAACTTCTCACCCCTTTAGATCTTACAAACCGATTCAGCCCAATTACATCATTGACAACCACTTACAAAAATATAGCCTCAACATCTCTCAGCCAACCTATCCCTAACAAACAGTTACTATTCCCACAAGTTAACTAGCCCAAATTTGTCTATATTAACAAACCATTCTTCGAAGAATTTTTCCACTTGAACCATCAATACTAACAGACCAAAACCGGAACCGACCAAAAAGGTTGGCAAACCAATATCTTTCAAACCGACATTTTCGTCTCTTCGAAAATGCTCACAAAACCCAACAATTTTATGAATTCATTTTGGTGGATTCAGATTCAATAGGTCTTCAACCTGTTGCAGACAAAGTTAATCGCGACAAAATAGCATTTTCAAAAGTTAAAATAAGAAAAATTATTTCTCAAGAACAATGGGGAAACCCCAATACTGCCAAAACTTTATCACAAATCTTTGTACCCCAAGAATATACATACTGGGATTATAAAGATGCGTGGTATCGTACTTTTTACATACAAAATTTTACAAATTCAAAATCATGGTTTTTCTACTTTGACAAAAATTTTCAATTAAATAAATTGCCTCACTGGTTTTACGAATGGTGGGACAAATGTGGACCCACAATTGAATTTTTACCACTTCCAGTAAAAAATGGTTTTGATTACTGGGTTAAACATATTGTAGTTCCCAAAGAGCAAGAGTTTTTGCCCCAACTTCTTGTATTTTACAAACACTTAAACCTGACATGGATACTCATGTTAGATTATCAAATTCAAGACAAACAGATTGGCAATTTCCAGATCCCATATTTTGGACGACAGTACATGATCAAATGGTGGAGTGGTATGAATCTCTCCAAAGTTGATGACAATGCAGTCAAACAGTACTTTACAGAACATCCAGAACTTTGTAAAAAACCAACAATCAAGCCAGAACAAGAACAATTTTTCCTTTCCAAATCCCAGCTACAAGCACGCTTAGGAGCAGCCAAGACAAATGAAGAGGTAGCTACAATCATGGCAGAATTTTTGCCAACTGTCTCCTCCTCAACAAAATCAGATTCCCAACAAAGTGATAACAATGATGACAATGAAGAGCGCCTTGAAGACATCAATGAGGATCTTTTTGGCTGTGACCTGGCCTCTTATCAAAAGCTCTAAAAAGATTCCTGACAAAGGCTGACCAACACGCCACAAAACAACAAAACATCTTTTGGTGCAATTAGCTTGACCAGCACACCCTTCGATACAATTAACCTGACAAGCACGCCACAAAAAGACAACAGACATTTCGGTGCAACCCTCCTGACCAACACGCCACAAGAAGACAAAAAATCTTTCGGTGGAACCATCAGACAAAGCATGTGCAAAATTCAGAATGATTCCTTCAGTCACTACCAAAATTTTTGGAGAAGCTGGAATCATTTGACCAACCAACAAACCATAGTTGTTCTCAAACCTAACCAAGGTTCGAAAGCATTCAGACCATTATAAATATGTAACTCTCCTTCTTCGAGAGGCAGAGGTTAATTTCCAATTTTAAGCCTAAGTTTCAGAACTAGTTCATGTGTTGAACAAAAGATCTGAATTAGTACAATTCCCTTCTCTCACCAAAAGACTTTGCCATTTTCATCCCCAAACAATATTTTGTAAGTTTCGAATTTTAATTTCCAATCTTTGTATTTTATTTCCGTATCAATATTAAATCTACCATTATGTCTCAAATATGCTTCATTAATTTACTAGTATATAGTTGGAACCCTCAGACATAAATTCCAGGGGTAATTCTGAATAGATACCTTAACCTGGTCTGAACTTGAGGAAACACACCGCGTACTTGTATTTCAAATTTAGTTTATAATTCCAATATCCAATTTCTTGTTTCAGTTCTGTTGCTCTCATAATTTCTATAATTGTTCTTTATTTACTGTTTTGTTGCTTGTATTTGCTTCTGTTGATGGTATCAGAGCCATTGACCATGTTTTGTTGCTTGTATTTACTTCTTGTTGGTATCAGAGCCTTTGACCATGTTAGTGTGGAGAGAGAGAGTTGATGCTGTTGTGGTTAGAATACTAGGTGAAGCCTTAAGGAGGTGGAGAGACCTGTAAAACCCAAGAGAGGTGTGAGTCGCGTAATTCCTCGTTCTGGGAGCCATAGGTTTTAATTATAGTAGTAGTAACTCAATCTAGACACACAACCATGTCAGAAACTCCAATCCATAGAGGAGTAGATCCAGACCACGAAAATAGTGAAGAAGCACAATCTGTAATAAATTATGAGACAAACTGGAGTGATCAAGACCTTAGCAATTGGAAATTACCAAAACTAGATTTAAAGACAATTTACAAACCATCAAAAATTTTTAGTTTTAAGAGTCTCTTAGGTAACAAACTAAAAGAAATAAATGTTAAATTCATTTCAGACACCTTCTCGACAAACCTGCTTAACAAAAATAGTCTCAACTATTATGCCAAATTAGGATATACTGACCTTCATATAGGAGGAGTTCAATTAGCAATAAAACCAATGTCAAAATTAGGACTTAATAATTCAATGCTAATAGTCCTAAGAGATGCCAGAATAGAGGATTACATGGAATCTATACATGGAGCCCTAGAAACAACTTTAACATATGGACCAGTTTACTTTGCTTGCTTTCCAGATTTTAGTATTGCACTCAAAGCAGATGAACACAAAGAATTATGCCTGAAAGTAGACATTCAAGTCCATAATTATAATTTCATAAAAGGATCTTGTCCTTACAAGCTTATTTACAATGTTAATTATAGAGTCATGAATACTGGAATTGTCTCCAATTTTATTAAGCCAAATATTCCAAAAAATCAGATAATGTCCTTCGTAGCTTCCAAGCAAATCCATCCATTAGTACCTACACCTTTAGGATGGAACCAAATTAAGTTTCCAAATGAATGGATAAAAAAGAAGCAAGCCCCAAACACTCATTTTCCTCCCGAAAGACCATTAACTTCTCATCGAAATTATGCTGATGGATCTTTAGGAATTTTCTTTGGTCATAGACATTCTGTTTCCAACTGTAATACTTCTAGACCAAATAGTCCAACCTCCACAGCTTTCCAAACAGCTAGATCACTTTTGAGAAGCCACTCTAGTAGACAAACTATACCAACATTACCCAGAAATTATGACAATCTGACCAATAGAATTTATAGAACTGAGGAACAAATAGCTAGGCCCATACATGACCATAATATTAGACGGGAAGAAGAGGAAGAACATTTCTCTCCAACCCAATCTCAAATCCAAATTGACCGTTGTACAGAAATCAATGTTATTACCTCTGACAAAACTAATTTAGAGTATCTCTTACAAGAATATGATTTCTCTATGAACAAAGAACGTAGAGATAAGTATGAAAACAAATATACAAAGAACAAAAGAGCTCAATTTAGGATTAGATGGTTAGAAACCGTCCAAACACTCTAGGAAACAATCCCTTTCTTCGTATGGTATAAACATCATCATACTTATGAACGCCAATGCAACACCATAGGTAGCACTCCTTCAAAAACCTATAAGACAAGCAAAGGAACCCATATGGCAAGCCACCCACCAAGAGAAAAATTTGAGACCCTGACAGAATCTCAAATTCCTATACCTTGCACACCTTTTGCCACCATTCCAAAAGAATTATTCAAAACAGAACCGTCAACCCAAAACCAATTTGGAATTATTATAAAACAAAACAATTTTGCAAATGAATACCTTATGACCATAGGAGAACAGCTAGATAGACTAGAATTTGAACATAGAACTGACAATAATCATATAAGAAGACAACTAGAAAAATTAGAAATCTCAAATCCCACACATATATCCAAAAAGAAAAAAGACAAACAAGCCCGAATAACCTCAGAACCATTATTTCTAGAACCAATAGGAATAGGTAAATGTTTCGATAACCAGGATATTATCAAAATCATAGATAGTAAAATAGCAAATCTTAAACAAGAACCAAGTACCAGCAACAATATTCTTACTTTAGACGAAACAATTAGCCAAAATAGTAGTTCTGATAATCAGGAAGAGATACCAATTTCTGAAGCAGAACTATTTGTCCAAAAGCTATATCATCCTGAAAGACAAAACAAAAATTACGATCCTAAACCATCACCACCTGACCTTCAATATGAAGAACCAACACCCTACCGAGCTTATACAGGCAATGCCTGTTACCAATGGAACATAGATGGATTAGCCAATTATCAAACAATGACTGTACTTAAGCAAATGTACACTGTAGGAAGAATTTATATAGAAAAACAAAATTTATCTCAAAAAGAGGCTGCCCAAATGATTACTTTAGGATTTGAAGGACAATTGGCAGGATGGTGGAATAATCATCTTAGTGATAGTCAAAGAAACGAAATTTTAAATGCCACAAGAATAAATCTACAAGATAGAAATCCGAGAGAATCAGATGCTTTAAATACTCTCATAGCAACAATAGGATTACACTTCATAGGAAACTCAAATTTCCTTGAAGAAAGACAATTGTCTAAACTTCATAACCTTAGATGCAAAACCTTAGGAGATTTTAAATGGTACAAGGATGTTTTCCTAACAAGAGTTATGCAAAGAACCGATAGCAATGCGGCCTATTGGAAAGAAAAATTTATTTCAGGACTACCAATATTATTTGCTAGCAAAGTTAGAGACAAAATAGTTACCTTACAATCAGAAGACAATTGGTTAGAAGTAGATATAGAAACTGTGACCTATGGAGAAATAGTACAAGTCATAGAAGTCACAGGACTACAACTATGCAATGATCTTAGGATTCAAGACCAAGTTAAAAAAGATAGAAAAATGACCAACAAAGAATTAGGATCATGGTGTGACCAATTTGGTTTTGACAAACTTAAAAGATCATCCAGACACAGAAAACATAACTATAAATCCTACAGACCTTACAAAGGAAGAAGAAATTACCAAAGATATTTAAAGAATCAAGACAATGATTATTATAAACAAAAGCATAACAAAATGAAAAGGCCTTACAAAAAGTTTAATAAATCCGATAAAAACCTTAATAAATGTTACAAATGTGGAAAACCTGGCCATTATTCCAATAAATGTCTAGAACTCAAAAAGAAAATCCAAGCCCTAGATTTGGAAGACTTCATCAAAACTAAAATTTTAGTATCCTAAATAATAATTCCTCCGAATCTGAAGAATTTCATTCTGACAATGATATTTGGAATCTGGAAGGATCATCATCGGTTTCTACTGATAGTGACTCTTCAGAAGTAGGCAAACAACCCTGTGTCTGTAATAATAAAGACAAAACTAGTTATAAAACAATTTGTGTTTTAGAAAAAAATGACTTAGTCACTTGGATAAAATTAGTTGACCAAATACAAGATCCTCACCAGAAAATTAAACACTTAGCCCAACTTAAAGAAATAATTGCTCATATAGAACCAAGTTCCACATCCAAAGAAACCAATAAAGACACATTTAAAAAACCTTTTAAAGCAGTCGATTTTGACAAAGATGTTATTTCAAAATTCAAAACAAAAAAGGTAACCATTAATGATTTACAACAAGAAATAAAACAAATAAAAAACGAAATGAAAGAATTACAATTAACTGTCCAAATATTACAAGATAAACATCTCTCTAAATCACAAGACTCCTCCTCTTCTGGTTCGGATACAGACCATCCTTCCCCAATACAAAGCCAACAAATAACAGAAGATATGTTTATTAATCTTACACAAAGAATAACAATAAGAAAATGGTATTGTAGCTTACAAATCAGAATAAAAGACAATTTTGTTCTAAATATCCAGCATGCTTTGATAGACTCTGGAGCTGACCTAAATTGTCTCCAGGAAGGATTATTTCCTACTAAATATCTAAAGCATGCTTCAGAAGTCCTTTATGGAGCTAATAAGACAGCCCTAGACATCAAATACAAATTACCTTCTGCAAAAATTTGTAACCAATGTGTCTGTTACAAAACTCCTTTCTTAAAAGTCAAAACATTATCCTAAACAGCAATTCTAGGAACACCATTCTTAGAATTAATTACTCCTTTCAAAGTAACAAATGATGGAATAATAACTAATTACATGAACAAAGAAATTCTGTTTAAATTCTCTGTTCCAAAACAGACAAAAGAATTAGATCTCTTAAAAACCCATTCGGTTTATTTAGATTAAACTATCCAATGTCTAGAAAGAAAACAGAACTAAATAAATTACCTCCAAGATGATATTCGATATCTAAGACAAAAGAAACTCCTAGAGGGACCCATGGTTCAACAACAAATTACAAAGTTTAAAGAAAAATTAGAATCACAAGTCTGTGCTTCCTTTCCCAATGCTTTTTGGAAATTATAATTATGGACTTGAATGTCTACTTTCAGGCATAATTCTTTGTGTTCATCTGCTTTGAGTGCAATACTAAAATCTGGAAAGCAGGCAAAGTAAATTGGTCCATATGTTAAAGTTGTTTCTAGGGCTCCATGGATAGATTCCATGTAATCCTCTATTCTGGCATCTCTTAGGACTATTAGCATTGAATTATTAAGTCATAATTTTGACATTGGTTTTACTGCTAATTGAACTCCTCCTATATGAAGGTCAGTATATCCTAATTTGACATAATAGTTGAGACTATTTTTGTTAAGCAGGTTTGTCGAGAAGGTGTTTGAAATGAATTTAACATTTATTTCTTTTAGTTTGTTACCTAAAAGACTCTTAAAACTAAAAATTTTTGATGGTTTGTAAATGTATATGTATACATATACATTTATATACATATGTACATATACATATATATATGTGTATACATATATATATATGTGTGTGTATATGTATATATACACATATATACATATGCGTATATATATGTATATACACATATATAATACACATATATACATATGCGTATATATATGTATATACACATATATACATATCTGTGTATACATATATATATGTATACACAGATATATATATTGTAACACCCTCCACCTAACTCCCATTAGAATGAAAGTCGAGTTGAATGATACTACCTCACTTAACTTGTTTATTATTATACATATATGTACTATAATTTTTTTTTTGAAATTCAAAAATCCGGCAGAGTTTCATCTGCTTTTCAGAAAACCCAAAATTTTAAAACCTACAAATTTTCAAAGGAAACATTTCTAAAATATATATATATATATATTTTTTCAACTACCATTCGGACCCTCTATCTGACTTAAGACCACTTCATCACACAAACATTCTCAAATATCATATCTTTTCAAAAATCACATCCAATGAAATTGAATACAATTTTTTTTTTTAAAAGTAATAATTATTTTACAAAACCACTATACCATACCAAATCTTTCTATGATTTATATCAACTATCATTTTCAAAAATTTATATGTACACACATATATATACATGCTTGCATGTCTATGCATTTTAATATAAATATATACAAGTGGAAATTATTAGAAATACCCATCTAAAAAGGGTAAAATTTATTTTTACCGATTTTTTTAAAAAAATTATTCTTAACCTCTCAAAAAAAATTAATTAGATGATATACCCAAATTACCCATAATACAACTGCACATTTTTACCTATAAACCCTCAACAATTAAAAATTTACGAAAAATCGAAACGTGACATTACGAAAAAGCCCTCTCATATATATAGTCTTCAAAAATCAATAGAACTCACTTCTATCACCGACCACATTGTCGAAATCACATCGGTTTTGCTAAGGCCCAAGTCCAATCGTGACCCGACGAGGCAGATTGACCTTTTTCGGCCATTCGCGTGACGTTTCTGACCTTCTCAGAGGATCTACTACCGCCGGCTAACCTGTACATCTTATGAAGGTATGGTTTCCATTCGAATGGTTGTAGTTTTTAATTTTGATTTATGATTTTGAAATGTTTGTTGTGTTGTGGAGGTTAGGTTATGATTATTAGGTTTAGAATAGGTTGGATTTGATTGTGTTCGGTCATATTTGGGTTGAAAATGGTCGATTTCGACTATAGCAACGTCGTTGGCATCAGATTGGTTTTTGAGATTGATTTTTAATTTTGGTTCTTCAAATCGGTTTTCAAGTTCAGTTTTTCACTATTATAAGTAACCGAAGTGAAAAACCGAAAAGAAAAACTGATTATGAATAATTAAAGTGAAAAACCGATCTTGAAAACTGATCTGAAAAACTGAAGGGAAAGACTGATCTATATCATTTATTGATTTTTAAGATACCGTAAAAAATCGATTCGGTTTATAACATCCCTGCTGATTTCTTTGCTGTTTTTCTTTCCTACAGATGGATTTCAAATATAAATATAATTCACAAATAATTGGCATGCATACGATTGGGAATACACACATCGGTCAAAGGTTGGTTAATAAAATAGTTGCCGTTCTTAGTAGAAGAAATCTATACGACCGGTTCATGGCAGAATGCCCGTTC
This sequence comes from Litchi chinensis, assembly GCA_019925255.1. Taxonomy (NCBI): domain Eukaryota; kingdom Viridiplantae; phylum Streptophyta; class Magnoliopsida; order Sapindales; family Sapindaceae; genus Litchi; species Litchi chinensis. The sequence goes on from CM034461.1 coordinate 19,170,541, forward strand.
GGACATATTTTGAAGATAACTGAGAATACGACTGTTGGCTCCGTGATATTATGGGTGCTTACTAGAGAGGTGAAGGTCACTGGTGCACGTCGTGATGAGATGTGGTTTGAAATCGGGGAGAGAAGGTATAGGTTTGGGAAACAAGAGTTTTTGTTGGTGACGGGACTTCCTTTTTGGGGCATCGACCATAAAATCTTCCAAACAGTGTCAAATGACCAAAACAGTCTCCTATGACAAATGTTTAATAAAGTGTCGTCGAAGGTGAGCCAGTTAGCCACGTTTCTTGAGACAAGAAGTCATATAAGCTAGCAAGACCGTGCAGGCGAGGATCCAATAAATGATGAAGATCTTTTAAAGTTAACAAATATAGGGATCGTTTTCCATCTCTTTATGAGGTAGGATGATAGGGCCACTATTAGTACATTTATGTGAGTCATAATTGAGAATATAGAGACGTGAAAGTCATTCTTTTAGGGAATATTATGCTATATTGTCCTATTGCACTGTCTCGACATGACAATTAATGAAGAGCGGATCAAAAAACCACCAAGAACCATTAATATTTATGGCTATGTGTTGGCGTTTCAGGTATAACTAATACCCTCAATATTTATTGCTTCCTTCTATTACGGTTAATATATAAGGTTATATATATATATTTTTAGTTTAATCAATTTTGTATTATATATTATCTGTTCATTACTAACTATATGTATATTTTTTGTTTAATTATTTTTATATATAGTGATGGTTAGTGGAGTTATTCCTGGTGTTAAGAGAGAAGATATCAAAACGTAACCCGTTTTTGCAAAATGATCTGCCAAGATGTAAGAGACAATCACTGAAGAGTGTTGAGAGAAAAGATATCAAAAAGTAACCCGTTTTTGTAAAATGATCTATCAAGATGTAAAAGACAATCACTGAAGAGAACATCGACAAATATAAAAAGCCTAGATGATTTCCCCCTCGTAAGTGACGAACATAACCTAAATTGGTGTTAATTATTTGTTTGTTATAACTATCTTTATTTATATTAAGTATATAGTTGTAGTATAACTATATATATTTATATAATAAAAATAGTTAGTATTGTGCATACCTTTGAGCCTACTAACGTCGAAAGAGATATGAATTATTGGAAATCTTTTAATCCGAATCATATGGTTCATAAAGATGTACATAAAGAGGGCGGCGGAAGGAGTGAGTGTGATGATGATGATAATGACGACAACGACGATGGTTTCGATGATGGTGTATGGGGTGATAATGATTATGAGGTAGAGGTGGAATGGGTGATGATGAGGTAAAGGGTGACGATTATCTGAATGAAGACGTTCGAAGCATGCAATCCGAATCAGAGGATACCTTATCAAAGTTTCGGACAAAGAAGGCGCACGATGTACGGAACGTAGATTATGAGATACGAATATTCTATTTATAATATTATTCAATGAATTTTCATTGTAGTAAATGCAAAAGATGTGGACATGTTGTATAGTAGTACGAAGTGTGAAAGAGAGACGAAGTCTTTAAACATGATAGACGAAGTGTAATTTATTTAAATATACAGGTTTTATTTCCCTGGATACTCAAAAAACAGGGAAGACTCTATCAAAATTTTTTTAAAATTCTGTGCAGTGTGTAAAATGATATGTATATATATGATTCTATTATACAGGTGAAGTGGTTGTTTAAGTATATTGTGGATTTATAGAAGACAACCCATAAGAAGTTAAGTAAGATAGATAGGAGGCAAAAGGCAACCTTGAAGATTGTAAGGGAGATGGATAGGAGGCTGAGACGGGTGGAAGAGCATTTAAAAATTCTAAAGTCTTCGGTTGGTGGGCATGATCTAGATAACAATGACGACGATGACGATGATGATGATGATGATGATGATAGTGAGAGCTTTGTTCGAGATGAGAACATGTATTACCTGTCACCACCATATCAGGATGAGGGTGTCCGTCGATTGCCTATCGATGTAGGCCAATCAGCTATCCATTAGGAGGAGCAAAAGATCCTTCCGTCATAGGATGTCCACCAATCACCTCATCAGCAAGAGGAGCAGGAGGTCCTTCAGGCATAGGGTGTCCACCAATCACCTCATCAACAGGAGGAGCAAGAGGTCTTTCAGTCACGAGGTGTCCACCAGTTACCCTATCAGTAGGAAAAGTATGATGAAATTCAATCACAGGGTGTCTACCAGTCACCCCATCAGCAGAAGGAGCAAGAGGTCCACCACTCTCAGAAGGACTTAGGAGGTGTATCAGGTGCAGACGCTGAGTGTGAGCATGACCAGGTAGACTTTGTATCTTTATTGTGTTGCATTCTGAAATATAATTGTAAATGTGTAATTTATGTTTTTAATTTACTTACAGCTGTAGGATGAGGGCATCCAGGAACAGGGCAAACAAAAGACGAAGCCAGCACCACCTCTACGGATGTCATACATGGATCCTAGGCCGGTGAAAAAGAAAATGAAAGTGGCTCAACAACAGATGGAGGAGGTGGCAGAGTCTACAGACCCTAAAGAAGTTGTTTATAATGAATATAAAGCTTTAACCACTTTGGATCTCAGTTATTGAAAAAAAGTGTAATAATCCCTACATCCTAGTTGTTAATGTAAGAAAATTTATAAGAATACTTAATTTTTTTTTTCTTTTGAATTGTAGGCATTCGGTTGATTATTGTGGGTGATGTGTGATACCGACCACATTGGTGACCCTCGAGAACGAAAACATGTGGTTGACTAATAAGCACATCGATTCTTATTTGATGTGCCTACAAAGAAAATGGTGGAATGAGGTGGATGACCGTAGATATGCTGTCCATGGTAGTTTTTGGTTTGTAAGTATTTACATTTCAGTTAGTTATGCATTTACAATTTCATTTCGGTGTGTCCTTGATCTCTGATAACATGTTTAATTTTTACCATATAAGCTTTTATGATAGCGTATTACAAGCAACAATACGTCAGCAAGGGTGTAAAATTTGATCCAGTTACAGTTGATATACCATTATAGTGGTTTGCGTACGATTGTGGGCAAATAGATGCATCAGTCTCGTGGTGGCGGGTTGATAATGTTAGTGTTGTTCAAAGGTTAATATTTATTATTTGATCATTCGAACTAGTCCTATAGCACTGACGTTTTTAAATGCAGGTGTTACTATCATGTAGCCTGAATCAATAACACTGGGTCCTATGTCAGGTGTGCCTTAGAGAGCATAAAATAATAATATATGATTTCCTGGCGAATATTGACATAGCCGAATGGCTACAGTCACTTAAGTCACTGGTATGTTTCATGCTTATTTTGTTGCGGTTCATAGGATTTTATGAGCAGACCCAAATAGATATGTCACTTGTGGATGAGCGATGGAAAGTTGAGCATCTTGATAGATCAGTTGTGCCCCAACAACCTGATTGGTGAATAAATTTATAACTGAATTAATATATATATATATATACATATAGTCTATATGTTATGATATTTAATCAATTTATTACTGATACAAGACGAGTTGCGGAGCATATGTGGCCATGTACGTACGCGACCTTTTACAGTCCAAAGAGAGTATATGGAAATCAAGAAAACCCAATACCGCTGCAGATGTCATTGCACTGAGGGCAGAGATTGCCAAAGACATATATATGTTTACGAAGCCGATGTATAAAGTTAATAAATTGGGAAATGGTTTGTAGACTCTGATGAGAAAATTATATATAAATAAATTTAATTATTTTTAATGTATTCGTTATTTAATTTAATTACATTCAATATTTTTTAATTACTTTACAAATCATAATAAATTAAACATTTTAATTAACATTGTATATAACTAATGTGAATTATCCAATTTTAACTCTTAAAACCCAATCACATTATGAATACCGATTATTCAAAATATATTCATTTTAAGAGGGAAGCAAATAATTTTATATTGATAATTTGTGAACCTAAGATTTTCAACCCCTCTCCTAACAACTTATGAAATTGATATTCTATATATTATCATTTGTATTTTAACTAAAAAATTATGATACAAAAATAAATAAATAATAATACATGTATATATGTCATAATATCATGTAACGGTTATACACTCCCTATTCTATATAACATATTTAAATACAAGTTAATAACGATTTGTAAAAATAATTTACTTAAAAGAAAATAAAATGAACATATAAATCTAAATAAATTCAACTCTTTATTCAAATTAGATTGAAAATCATGTTAAGTATCTAATTTTAACTCTTAAAATCTAATCACTTTATAAGGTTCAAAATCATTGGATCGGTTTTTCATCGACGTTAAAAAACCGAGATTGGTTTTTCAGGCCATTAGAAAACCGAGAATGATGAAATATTGAAGTCAAGTGAAGATCGGTTTTTAGCGGTACCTAAAAAACTAGTGTCAGTTTTTCAGGTGTCCTTAAAAACTGATTCATATGAAAGTTCCATTTTAACCCCCTTTTTTTACTCTATTTTATGGATCCAAACTTCTAAAATAATACAAAAATAATAGAAATAATGTTATATCTCATAAAATATCATCATTATTGACCATCATAGTGCGGTGGATCAACATGAATAAGTTTTAAGTGAAATATTGTCATGATATTGTTCTATATTACTTGAATCTATTGATATGGAGTTATAAAATTGGTTATTTGTATAATTTAATGTTAATTGGTTAGCTTGAAGCAATTTTGAGGTTATTTGTTCGTCATAGAAAGCCATATGGAAGGAAAAAATCGAAGGCAAGTGGCATCCGGTTTTTTTTTTTTTAACACCCTTAAAAACCGATTCATATTTTTGTTTCATTTTAGCCCCTCTTTCAGCTCTATTTTATGGTTCCAAAAATGATACAAAAATAATAGAAATAATGTTATATCAAATAAAAGATCATCATTATCGACAATCATAGTGCAGTGGATCAACATGAAAGGGTTTTAAGTGAAATATTGACATGATAATATCGTATGTTACTTGAATGTGACCATACGGGGTCATAAAATTTGTTATTTGTGTAATTTATTGTTAATTGGTTTGTTTGAAGCAATTTTGGGGTCATTTGTTGGTCACAAAAAGAAATATGGAAGGTATAAATCGAAGGCTAAGTGTGGATCGGTTTTTAAGGGAGCTTGAAAAATCGACATTGGTTTTTGAAGCTCCCTTAAAAACCGATCCACACTTGGCCTTTTACAAGGCAAAAATCAAAGGTAAGTGGATCGGCTTTGCACTAAGGCTGAAAAACCGATGTCGATTTTTCAGGTGCCCTTAAAAACCTATTCATGTTACTTTGGAAGGCAAAAATCAAAGGCAAGTGGATCGGTTTCGCACCAAGCCTTGAAAAACTTGTATCGGTTTTTCAAGCGTCCTTAAAAATCGATTCATGTTACTCTGAAAGGCAAAAATCAAAGGCAAGTGGGATCGGTTTTACACCAAGCCTGAAAAACTGATGCTGGTTTTTCAGGTTCCCTTAAAAACCTATAATTACTTACAATTTTGGATTCATTTGTTGGTCACAGAAAGCCATCTAGAAGGTAAGTGCGAATCGATTTTTAAGGGTGCCTGGAAAATTGTTGTCAGTTTTTCAGGCACCCTTAAAAACTTATTTTTGTTTTCCACCCTATTTTATGGTTCTGAGCTTCTAAAATGACATAAAAACAATAAAAATTGATTAATAATTTAGTTACTTGCAATTATATTGTTACAACTGTATTAGTATATAATTGAGTAATTAACATGAAAATGTTTGACATGGAATATGTATGAACAAAATGTCAATCAATTGCTAATAATCATTTTCGTCAATAGCCACCTCTGGATTGGGAGTAGGAAACCGTTGAGGACATCGATATTGGTTGTGTTCAGTCTTATGACACAAGCAGCATCTTCGAGAGCACGGCGCATTTTCAATAGCATTTGTACTTGTTCCAACATCCATATCCATATCTGTGCTTGTCCCTTCACCGATGGAAGTTGGGGGGTTAGGGCAACGAAGACGGTTGTGTCCCCTCTGACCACATTTTTCACACATTTTTCGACGACGATCTTCCCCAACTGAAGGAATCTGAACCTCCTTCGGCCTACCTGCTTGTCTTTTACCTTTGGGTGGTAATATAACCATACTTCTAACTTTCGTAGAAACATTCCAACTAGCCAATTTAGGGACAGGATTAATCAAACGTGCATATGCGACTTTTAGCCACTCCATGCTATAGTACTGACTGCAAAGTGTATCACAACTGACGCCCTTGAACCTGACATGTATCAACAATTTAAGTGTCATGCTATGACATGAAATACTAAAAACAACAATGTATAATTACCATATCTGGACACAGCACATGCATGAACACATGACAACTGATCAAGGTTCCACTGCTTACACGTACATGTGTGCTGTTGAATGTCAACCATCGTATCTCCTTTGCTAGGATGTATAACCCTGTAATGATACGGTTATGTAATGGGATGTACGCTACCTTTCATGGATAAATCTTTTGCCAACATGATACAATCATACACAGCGGTGGTAACATATGTTGTGAGCTTCTCAGCGGCAACACGTCTATTATTAAATCATCTCTGCAATACATTTCTTACATATTCATATGTAGTTGTTATTGGCAAACGACATGCTTGCATCATGTAATTAGTGAGTGACTCTGCAATGTTAGTAGTCATCATTTCATATCTTCTTCTTAGATAATATGCTCGTGACCACCTGCTCACTCCAGCCTTAACCAAAGCTGCATGTGTGCTCGAATGTAACACATGTATTTCTTCCAATATTCTGTTGCATTCATCAGACACATAACAATATGCTGCATTATAAAATGCATTTTCCATATCCGAATGTTTTTTACATTGTTGCTTAAGGTTTTGCCACAAGTGGAAAAAACATAACACATGTGGGACTTTAGGAAAAGCTGCTTTCATCTCATTCGATATGCTCTTATGACGATTCGATACGATAAGCAAATCATTTGACACCCCGATTGCCTCTCTCAACTTTTTTAGGAACCAAGTCCATGAATTGTCCAACTCTCCGTCAGCAAATCCAAAAGCAATGGGATAAATAATCTCCGACCTATCTTTGCATGCAGCAAAAAAAATCACCCCTTTATATTCACATTTCAAATGAGTGGTATTAATAGCAATAACTAATCTCATGTAAAACTGAAAATCCTCAATGGAAGCTCCAAGTGTAACAAAGGAATACAAGAACCGATTGTTTTCATCTCTCTTAATTGTCGTCATTATGCTAGGGTTTGAAAGTTTTAACATCTCAAAGTATGACGGAAGCTGTCGATATAATTCATCCGCTTGCCCATATGCTAGTTTCTTTGCATATTATAAAGTCTTTCAAGCTTTACTGTATAAGATTCGAACTTCATACTGCTCTAGCATTTCTCCAACCAAATGATTAAGTGTATAAAGATCTCTTCCCACTTTTCCTACATACAATTTTCCGATCATAATAGCCTTCACACTCTTCATATGTGATTCATGGCTGTCTGATGACACATGTGTTCCGCTACATACTTCAACACAAATCACATTGAACAACTCTTTCTGTATCTTGCACGAACTACAAAGCTACAAGTTTTATCTTTACAATCGGCTTCAAATCGCTCTGTGTCCAAATGTCTAACTCGATATTCAAACTTAGCTTTCAGAGCATATTCTCCAATAGCTATACTCATTTCTTCTTTACTATTAAAGAATGCTCCTTTATACAACATACCACATTGGTAGATGGTTGACGTAGTGCTTAAAGTAGCCTTAATGTCCCCCAGTTCTACACCAAGAATAATCCAGTATGGTTGTAAAGGATTGTTATGAAATTGTAAACTTAAAAATCTTATTTTTAGAAACTCTTCTTCTTCAGCAACATCATCAAATTGAGTTTCCTCTTCATTACTATTTTCACTTTGCTTTTCGTCACTATCCCGTATTCCATCACTATTATCATCTATGTCGCGATCTTCATCATTAGTACCATAATTCATATAGTCATCATTAATGTCATGAATGAGACTTTCAACAGATGTAAATAGGGTGACAGAAGTATAAACTTGATTGCTTCCAATACTTGAAGTAAGATAAAAATAACTTTCAACCATATGTGGATTTACAGGTCTATCCATATTTGCCTCATCATGTCTTATGTCTGGTATTGGATTAATGACAAATGGATGAACGGTATGCCTACTAACCTCAGCTCCAAAATCTCTTGCAATCTTATCGATATAAATCTCTTTAACATCAATATTTTTTATCGCCATCAAACCAACAACACCAAGATGGGACATGATACGTATCTTTTTAATCTGACCATTTGTCGTGCTTTGTAGTAAATAATATATACGAATATCTCACCTTCTTCTATCAATACCTAACCCCACACATGATCGACTCCCCTCCAACGTAATTACATCCATTCCACTCTCCATCAAAGTTGATTACAATTGTCTCTTGAGTCATTCCTATAACATTTAAATTAAATAATACTATTAAATCTCATTTCAATCGGGCAATATTATAAAATACAATCATATTGAATCATATTCAATACATAGCAATACAAACATATAAAAAACCATGAAAAATGTGTTAAATTTGGTTTTTCAGTGAAGTTATCGATTTTTCATTCTCTCAAAAACCAGAAATCGATTTTTCAGTGGCTAAAAAATTGAGCTCAGTTGTTCAGTGACTAAAAAACTGGTACACCTCTTTAATCGGTTTTCTATTCTGTGAAAAATCGATTATCAATCATGAAAAATTGATTTCATCGCAGATTTCAGAATACCATATATTTGACAACCAAATCATTCTACAGTCTTTTAGCTTGCAATATGAACAAAATAACCCAAAAACCAACAAAAAAAAAACTCATACATTACCTTTCAAACTCAAATGGAAAAAGAATCTTCAAAACCTTCAATGGTACAAACTTGAATAGATCTAAAAACTTCAATGGATGAAGAAGCTTGAATGAATAATCCCTTAATAGATTGCTTCTTAGCTACAATGATAAATTGAATCTCAAAAATCATTGATAGAGAAGAGAAAAATGGGAGGATATTATTAGGATGAAGAAGACTATTTTCGTAATTTCAAGTTTAGGCATTTGAGTGATTTTAATTTAAGGGTATTTTGGTAATTTTGGGTATACAATGAAAACAATTTGTTTGAAAGGTCAAAAACAATTTTTTTTTTAACATATGGGTAAAAACAAAAATTTTCTTTTCATTTGGGTAAAAACTATAAATTTCCCTATATACAATATCAAAAGAATAACTATCAAAATGGGAATGGACGTGACTCATTGGAAGTGCTGCCGATATCTTATTCAGTTTTTATCTACAATGCTCATTTCAACTACTTGCGCATTATAAATCCAACGCTAAGTATTTCAACTTAGTGAGTGTACACTAAATTTAAATTTCATCATTTCATAAAAATATAAGATTGTAAAGCCAGATTTCCCGGTTCTCAAATTTTTTATAATGAATCATAAAGATATTGATTCACTAATAAACATATACCCATAAAATATATAAAAATCATTTTTTAAGTATGCCCTTACAAAACCAAAATTTTCCATTTTCAAATATTTGTAATAAAACACAATAAAATTTAATAACTAACCAATACATATAAGTATTTGTACCAAACCACTTTTTCTTACATAAACACACAATTTTCTCATAACATTTTCTCGAAATACAAGTTATAAATCATTATTTCACAATTTTTAAACTTTTATAGATAAATTTGCAAAGAAATCAAATTACTATTCAATACACACATAAAACACAAATATTTTCATTTTTAAGCATATCAACACGATTTTCTTTAATAATGTTCAACGCCCTTTGTAAATACTGGCACAATACCATGGACTGAAAAACGGGTTTCTCCGACATCGAACACTCGGCGAGTACTCGTCAGATCGTATTTTCATTTAATACATAAATTCAGGGATCGAACACTCGGTGCCTTTTAAGGTCCATGAATCCAGTATCAATGTATATAGGCAAATCAATGTAGTACTACTATAATCACTTTATTGGCATGCTAAGTTCTCTGGCATTAGACACTCGGTGACTACCCCCCAGATCATATTTCACATAACACATAAATTCTAGAACCGGATATTCGATGCCTCTCAAGGTCCAAAATTCATAATTTTTGTATCAACAACGTAGCGTAGTACTGTTAATATTTCCTCATTGGCATACCAATTTCGAATCTCCACCTATCAATGTTCATGTTTACTAGGGTCCTTATAAATTTTTTTGTTTATTACCAATAATTTTACAAATGAACAATTTTCATTTATAAATAAAAATTTCATTCAGAAAATGACAAACAAAACTTCAATCACAAATTTTCTTTTTCCAATTATTCAAAATATCCATTTAAGCATCACCAATATCGTTTCATATTCAATTAGCTTATCGATAACTTATCAAATTTTATCCAAATCTTTGTGCCCTTCAACTAATATATATTCGGTCAATGCACTAAACTCGTCAATTTCTTTTCGATTCTTTTCCGTTTTCATTTGAAAGTCATTAAAATCACCTTCAAACGACATTTAATCCAAATTTTTTAAAGAAATTTTCATAATACCCTTTTAAATATCATTTTCATCCAAGCATGTATTTTTCACAAACTTTTCAACTTCTTCATTACAAAATATCACAAAATCATTCTTACTGTGATTCACACATAATCATGAAATCAATTGGATAAAATTTTAAACAAAATCACATACGAATAACATTTTATTACAATTTATTAAAATAATTTCACTAACCCTCAATATACATATTCGGCCAACATATACTAATTGTTCAAAATTTCACCATTTCATATATCAAATTAATCCACAAATCATTCCAAAATGGAAATCAAACTCATTCCATCAAAAACATAAATAATAAAAATTTCAAACATTCTAAAAATCCTTCTGATAATAACTCAAACAGAAAACATAAAATTCTTCTTGGAATTTCTTATACGACTTCGTAATAAACTTTTATTTCAATCGTCAAACATATTTGATAATTTATAAAATTAATTAACTCAACAAATCTATTTATTTAAAATAAATAATAAAATTGGAAATATGAATAACTATAACTCAATCAATTTAATTAAAAATAAAACTATCAATTCATCTAACTCCTTCCCTTATTCTTGGATTTAAAATGAGTTCTCCTTTGATTTTCTTATTATTCTAAATTCACCTTAAAATCACACAAAACTTAATTTATAACTCATAGAAAAAAAAATTAATTTTATGAAATCCAAATCCTATTAAAATAAACCGACTTATCTGAATAATTAGGCACCCAAAATATTTTTCTTTCCTTTTCTTCTTCCCTTTCTTCTTCTCTCTCTCTCTTTTTTTTCTTTTCTTGTTGTTCGCCGAATAGCCTCTGTTTTTGTTTTGCTTCTAAGAAACTATATATATATACACCCACATCCTTATCTCTTTCTCCACCACCTCATGTCAGCCACTCTTCATTTTTTTTAATTATTTTATTATTTTTTTCCTTCACTCGACAATCACAACTAACATTTATATAATTTTAATTTTTTTCAATGGACTTTTTTTTTTTTTATTAATAATAATAATAATAAAAAAAAATCACGCCAACTATTGACTTTTCTTGTCAATATATGTAAATTTTCACTTTTACCCCTATCGTCTTTTTTTTTCTTTTAGTCCAATCTTCTTATTTTCATTTAAAAACACCCTCTAAAAGGATATTTATCCACAAATTTATGTACTTCTAAAACTGAAACCAAATCAAATTAATAATAATAAATTGAATCTTAATTAATCTCTTAGGTCTAATTAGATTGAGATATTACAAAAATGCCCTTGTACATATTCTTTATAATTAAATATAATCATGCCTTTTTTAATCTCTCCTTCTTGATTTTTTTTTTTCCAATTCAATCACCTACAAATCACAATTTAACCTCAAAATCTATCATACAACCTTTTAAATTCATACTTAATTTACAATTCCCTTATGTCACATGTCACCTTTCCACGGTTGCTCGCCCCACATGTCTATCATTTCTTATTTTTTTTTATTTGATTTTTCTAGAACGCCCGAATTCAGTTTTTTTGAGACTTTTTCGAAATCTTTTCAAAATTTACCGGGACCTATATTCGAACTTCCCACATACTCCTAGTAACCTTGGTGACTGTTAAAAGTCATTTCATACCCCTTTTTGGCTTTCCGTAATTGCATTAAATAGCCTCCGATGATTTTTGGATTGATTCCATTTCAATATGAATCTCCTTCAAAAGTGATGTTTAAGGTTCTAAAATATTTTTTGAGCATTTTAATACTTATTTCGACACTTTTCTAAATTTTTGAAATTTTTCAATAATTATTTCGAATTTTCGATCAGATTCGAAAACTGCTCCGTCTTATCTCAAACGAACTCATTTTTTATCCATTTAAGTTTCCTTAGACTCTATTACTTATTCCGGAGTTTTTGACTTCGAGGTCCATTTTCCAAAAACTTCACTATTCATGCGATACTATTCATATGGAAACATTATTCATCCAAAAACCATCATTCAGTTCAAAAATAATATTCATCCAGATACATTTTCGTTTCTCTTAAATAAAGAAAATTTGGGACGTTACATATATACACATATATGTATATACATATCTATACCTATATATACGCATATACATCTACATACATATATATATATGTGTGTATACATATATATATGTGTATATATATATGCATATGTACATATGTATATATGTATATATACATATATACATATGTACATATATGCATATATATGTACATTTATATACATATGTACATATGCATATATATATATACACATATATATGTACACACACATATATATATGTATATATATATATTTATATGTGTATACAAAGATATATAATATATACACTTATATGTATCTAGATATGTGTATATATGTGTGTATACATATATATATATACATGTAAATATACATATATATGTGTATATATGTGTACATACATATATATACATTTATATCTGTATATATGTGTACATACATATCTATACATATATATGTGAATATACATTATATATACATATATATGTGTATATATATGTATATTTACATATATACATCTATATATATTCACATATATATGTATATATACATATATGTATATATGTTTACTTATATACATATATATATGTTTATATACATATACATATATATACATATATATGTATATATATGTTTATATACACATATACACATATATATATATATATGCATATGTATGTATATACACATATAAATATGTATATGTACAAATATATATAGACGTATATACATACATACAAACATTTATGTCTATATATGTATACACATCTATATACAAATGTATGTGTATATAGATGTATATACATATATACATATGTATATATGCATATATATATGTATGTATATACACATATATACACATATATATATGTATATATATACATATATACACACATATATGTATATACATTTATATACATATGTATGTATACATATATACACACATATATGTATATACATTTATATACATATGTATGTGTTTATATATGTACATACATATATATATGTATATGTATACACATATAAATGCATATACATATATATATACATATACACATATATATGTGTATACTCATATATATGTACATATATACATACAAGTAGACACATATATGTACACATATATATGTGTATACTCAAATATATGTACATATATATAAGTATACAAATATATGTATATGCACATATATATGTATATGTACATATGTACATAAATGTATATGTATACATATGTATATATATAAATATATGTATATATACATATATACATACCATTCGACAAGAGTAAATGTAGTATAAATATAGAAAAGAAAGAACAGATAAGCAGTAAATTATAGAACAATAAATGAATTGAAGCAAGAATTCAAAAATTAGAATTGCAAGACTTAAACTTGAAATGGACAGAATACGAGTACGTGTTGTGTTTCCTCAAGTTCAGACCAGGTTAAGGTATCTATTTAGAATTACCCCTGTAATGTATGTCTGAGGGATCCAACGATATACTTGTAATCTTAAAATAGGAATTTGAAACATATTGACAGATTGAAAGTATTGAAATTGAAACTTAAATAAAATACTGAGATTGGATTTGTAACTTATAAAATATTAATTGCAAATTGAATTGGCAAGGTTTTTACAGAGAGGGGAATTGTGCTAATTCAGAACTTTTGTTCAACACATGAACTAGATCTTAGACTTAATTTTTAAAAATGGAAAACAACCTCTGCCTTCTGAAGAAGGAGAGTTACATATTTATATTGGTCCGAAAACCCTTTAACCTTGGTTAATCTCTAAATTAACTTTGGTAAAATGATTCCAGCTTTTCCGAAAATATCGGTAGTGATTGAAGAAATCAATTGATTATTTTGTCAGATGGGGCTTCACATGCTGAAACAAGAGGTTCACATGTTTTATCAGGCAAATTGCACCGATATGTCTTTTGTTGTCTTGTGGCATGCTTGTCAGGTTATCATGACTCATAGTCCAAAAAGGTTTAGAGTTTCTGGTATGAGGCCAGGTCACAGCTAAAAAGATCAGGATTAATATCTTCAAGGCCGTCTTGGTTGTCATCATTGTCATCACTTTGTTAAGAATCTAATTTTGTCGAGGAGATAGTTGGTAGAAATTCTGCCATGATTGCAGCTACTTCTTCATTTGTTTTGGTTGCTCTTAAGCGTGCTTGAAGCTGGGACTTAGAAAGCATAAATTGTTCTTGTTCTGGTTTGACTGTTGGATTCCTGCATAATTCAGGATGGTCTGCAAGATATTGTTTTACTACATTGTCATCAACTTTGGAGAGATTCATCCCACTCCACCATTTGATCATGTATTGTCGTCCAAAATATGGGACTTGGAAATTGCCGATTTGTTTGTCCTGTACCTGGTAATCTAACATGAGGATCCATGTGAGACTGAGATGTTTGTAAAAGATAAGGAGCTGGGGAAGAAATTCTTGTCCTTTAGGGACCACCACGTGGTTGGTCCAGTAATCGAAACTCTTTTTGACAGTTGGAGGAAGAAAATCAACTGTTGGCCCACACTTGTCCCACCATTCATAAAACCAATGAGGCAAATTTGCAAGTTGGAAGTTTTTGTCGAAATAGAAGAACCATGATTTTGAATTTGAAAAGTTTTGTTTGTAAAAAGGACGATACCACGCATCAATATAATCCCAGTATGTATAACTCTGGGGTATAAAGACTTGTGATAAAGTTTTGGCAGTATTAGGGTTTCCCTATTGCTCTTGTGAAATAATTTTTCTAATTTTCACTTTTGAAAATGCTATTTTGTCTCAGTTAATTTTGCCTGCAATAGGTTGAAGACCTTTTGAATCTGAATCTACTGAAATGAATTCATAGAATTGTTGGGTTTTGTGAGCATTTTTGAAGAGACGAAAATGTCGGTTTGAAAGATATTGGTCTGCTAATCTTTTGGGTTGGTTTAGATTTTGGTCTGTTAACATTGATGGTTCGAAGGGAAAAATTCTCTCAAAAAATGGTTTATTGACATAAGTAAATTTGGGTTGATTAATTTGTGGGAATAATAGTCTATTGTCTACAGATGGTTGGCTCAAGGAAGTTGAGGCCACATTTTTGTAGGTATTTGTCAAGGAAGTAATTGGGCTGAACCGATTTGTTAGATCTAGAGGGGTAAGTAATTTTTGTGAAAATGTACCAAAGCTCAAGCTCAGATTCCGAGCATGATAAAAACCAAACTCTACCAATTACAGAAAATCTATTTATCAATCATCTTACCCAAAGGATCACATACCGAAAATGGTACTATAACCTCCAAATAAGAATTAAAGACAATTATACATTAAATATCCAACATGCTTTAATAGATTCAGGAGTTGACCTAAATTGTATCTAAGAAGAATTAGTTCTCACCAAATATTTCAAAAGAACTTCTGAAATCCTTTATAGAGCAAACAAAACACCCCTTGACATCAAATATAAGCTACCATTAGCCAAAGTTTGTAACCAAAGAGTCTGTTACAAAATGTCATTTATAATGGTTAAAATATTAACGCAAACAGTAATTCTAGGAACCTCATTTTTAGAATTAATTACCCCATTCAAAGTAACAAATGATGGAATTATAACAAATTACATGAACAAGGAAATAATATTTGAATTCTCTGTTCCAAAACAAACAAGATTTAGACATTTTAAAAACTAATTCAGTTTCCTAGACAAAGCTATCCAAACTTTAGACCACAAACAAAAACAAATAAATTATCTTCAAAACGATATTCGATATCAAAGACAAAAACAACAATTAGAAAATCTGAAAGTCCAACACCAGATTAACAAATTCAAAAAGAATTAGAATCCCAAGTTTGTTCTTCATTCCCAAATGCTTTCTGGACTAGGAAGAAACACATTGTAGAACTTCATTACAGAAAAGACTTCCATGAACGACAAATCCCTACCAAAGCTAGACCAATACAAATGAATGATAATCTCTTACAATTTTGCCAACAAGAGATAAAAGATTTACTAGGCAAAGGCCTAATAAGAAAATCCAGATCTCCCTGGAGTTGGGCAGCTTTTTATGTTTAAAAAGCTTCTGAAATTGAGAGAGGGATGCCTAGGTTAGTAATAAATTACAAACCACTCAATGATGCACTAGAATGGATTAGGTATCCTATTCCTAATAAATCCGACCTCCTTAAAAGACTCCATAGTGCCATTATCATGTCAAAATTCGATATGAAATCAGGATTTTGGTAAATACAAATAGCTGACAAAGACAGGTACAAAACAACCTTCACTGTACCGTTTGGACAGTATGAATGGAATGTCATGCCTTTTGGCCTAAAAAATGCACCATCAGAATTCTAATCCATTATAAATGATATCTTCAATCCTCATTCATCATTCATAATAGTTTACATAGATGATGTACTAGTCTTTTCCAAAACAATTGACCAACATTGGAAACATCTAAACACTTTCTTAAAAATTGTTAAGAACAATGGATTAGTTGTTTTTGCTCCAAAAATAGTTCTTTTACAGACAAAAATTAGGTTTCTAGGTCATAATATAGACAATGGAACCATTATTCCTATCAAAAGAAGCTTAGAATTTACTGACAAATTTCCTGATGTTATTAAAGACAAAACTAAGTTACAAAGATTCTTAGGATGTCTGAATTATATTGCAGATTTCTGCAAAGACATCAGACCATTGTGCAAACCCTTGTTTGATAGATTAAGAACCAATCCTCCAGCATGGACTGAAGAACATGCAAATATCGTTAAGACCATTAAAAGCCAAATCAAGAAAATTCCTTGTTTAACAATTTGCCATCCTTCAGCCCCCAAAATTGTTGAAACAGATGCCTCTGACATAGGATATGGAGGAATACTTAAACAGACTATCCGTGACCAAGATTGTTTAGTCAAATATTTCTCAGGAACATAGAATGATACCCAAAGACAATATTCTACTATCAAAACAGAAATTTTAGCAATTGTTTTAACTATCCAAAAGTTTCAAAACGACTTGATTAACCAAAAATTCCTTTTAAAAATCGATTGTCAATCTGCCAAATTTATCTTATAAAAAGATGTTAAAAATCTTGCTTCAAAACAAATTTTTACAAGATGACAAGCTCTTTTATCAATTTTTGATTTTGATATCCAACACATTAATGGAAATCAGAATTCTTTGCTTGATTTTCTGACAAGAGAATTCCTGCAGGGAAGAAAATGAGTGTCAACCTCCACTCAAGTACTTCCAAAGGAAAAGACAAAAGTAGTCCGGCATCTTCGGGTTAGACAAAAGGGCTACCATCCAAGGCTTCAGCCTCGAAACAGACAATAAGTCCAATCCAACAAAAACTAATTAGCCCAAAAATTGAAAAAAAAGCCCATTTACTTTCAAAAATCAGATTATTCAATGACACAATCCTCCCAAGTTGCCAAAGAACAATATCCACAAAATCAGTTAGTGCCTTTAGGTACATTTTCACAAAAATTACTTACCCCTCTGGACCTAACAAACCAGTTCAGCCCAATTACTTCCTTGACAAATACCTACAAAAGTGTGGCCTCAACTTCCTTAAGCCAACCATCTGTAGACAATAGACTATTATTCCCACAAATTAATCAACCCAAATTTACTTATGTCAATAAACCATTTTTCAAGAGACTTTTCCCTCTCGAACCATCAATGTTAACAGACCAAAATCTAAACCAACCCAAAAGATTAGCAGACCAATATCTTTCAAACCGACATTTTCGTTTCTTCGAAAATGCCCACAAAACCCAACAATTCTATGAATTCATTTTAGTAGATTCAGATTCAATAGGTCTTCAACCTGTTGCAAACAAAATTAACCGAGACAAAATAGCATTTTCAAAAGTTAAAATTAGAAAAATTATTTCACAAGAGCAATGGGGAAACCCTAATACTGCCAAAACTTTATCACAAGTCTTTATACCCCAGAGTTATAAATATTGGGATTATATTGATGCGTGGTATCGTACTTTTTACAAACAAAACTTTTCAAATTCAAAATCATGGTTCTTCTATTTCGACAAAAACTTCCAACTTGCAAATTTGCCTCACTGGTTTTATGAATGGTGGGACAAATGTGGACCAACAGTTGATTTTCTTCCTTCAACTATCAAAAAGAGTTTCGATTACTGGACTAACCACGTTGTGGTTCTCAAAGGACAAGAATTTCTTCCCCAGCTCCTTATCTTCTACAAACACCTCAGTCTTACATGGATACTCATGTTAGATTACCAGGTATAGGACAAACAAATCGGCAATTTCCAAGTCCCATATTTTGGACGACAATACATGATCAAATGGTGGAGTGGGATGAATCTCTCCAAAGTTGATGACAATGCAGTAAAACAATATCTTGCAGACCATCCTGAATTCTGTAGGAATCCAACAGTCAAACCAGAACAAGAACAATTTATGCTTTCTATTTCCCAACTTCAAGCACGCTTAGGAGCAGCCAAAACAAATGAAGAAGTAGCTGCAATCATGATAGAATTTCTACCAACTGTCTCCTCCTCGATAAAATCAGATTCTCAACAAAGTGATGACAAGGATGACAACCAAGACGATCTTGAAGATATTAATCCTGATCTTTTTGGCTGTGCCTGGCCTCATACCAGAAGCTCTAAACCTTTCTGGACTATGAGTCATGATAACCTGACAAGCACGCCACAAGACGACAAAAGACATTTCGATGCAATTTGCCTGACAAAACATGTGAACCTCCTATTCCAGCGTGTGAAGCCCCACCTGACAAAATAATCAATTGATTCCTTCAATCACTACCGATATTTTCGAAAAAGCTGGAATCATTTTACCAAAGTTAATTTAGAGATTAACCAGGGTTAAAGGGTTTTCGAACCAATATAAATATGTAACTCTCCTTCAGAAGGCAGAGGTTGTTTTCCATTTTCAAAAACTAAGTCTCAGATCTAGTTCATGTGTTGAACAAAAGTTCTGAATTAGCACAATTCCCCTCTCTGTAAAAACCTTGCCAATTCAATTTGCAATTAATATTTTCTAAGTTACAAATCCAATCTCAGTATTTTATTTAAGTTTCAATTTCAATACTTTCAATCTGTCAATATGTTTCAAATTCCTATTTCAAGATTAATTCTGAATTCTTACTTCAATTCATTTATTGTTCTATAATTTACTGCT